>OY756362.1:20547231-20961380 GCA_963576895.1 Ceraclea dissimilis
TGTTGAACAAAGTTCTCGATGCGTTTTTATTATAGGATAATGATGATTAGATATTATAGTTAGATTAGATTGATAGTAACACACACACACAGTAAGAAAAAGTTGTAATAGATTTAAACCGAAATTGAACCGCCGTATTTAAATGATGTTAGGTTGTACCGCCCGTGTTGTTGGTAAGTTATGTACCGGGTTGAGAACACAATGACAAGTGGAAAACAGGAAAAAGATTAAAGGAACTAGGTACTCATCCGGTGTTGCCATTGTCGACGTATGATTTTCGATGAAGCTGCAACACTTCGATTTGATATCGAACATCATTTATAATGCAAATATTTCACATATTTCCCGCCGATTTTAGGCATTGTATACCTTTACTAGGAATTGTATATAATGACAAATTCAATACATTTACGGTAACAGATATATACTCCTAACTTCGCATAACATACGACGACGTTATCCTTTAGATAAAATGGCAGACTATTGCAAATAATGTATTCAGTAGCTGTAAAGTGGTAATAAAAATATCCAATTCAATTCAAATTCATGGCGATTTATAATAACTAAATGTCATAAATTTTATCAATCTCTATCTGAGGCGAGGGAACGCCAGAGCGCCCCAAACATACACACACTCCTTGCTTCTGTCACATACGTGCAATCTGCCATTCAATACCTTCACGGCCATGTATATATTCTCCATAAAAAAAATAGTTATTAAAGTATACCAATTCAACCACGTTCTGTATTCAAATTTTAAGTAACCAGTCAAAAATTGGCAGACGCCATATACCTAATTAAATATATTCTTTATTTTTTCGTGCCCTTATTCTCAATTTTTAACAAAACAATGAAAGACGTATTTTTTTTATTTTAAAAGATGGATGCAACAGTTGAACTGCTTTGTAGCTTCTGTGTTTACCAAGAAATGTTACTTTCAAAACAATTTAATCACACTCCATCACCCTTAATGATTGACTCTTTTTGGGGACAGAATATATTCAGAATATTTTTTATATACTATTATATTCAGAATAATTTTTGGGGACAGAGTATGTATATAATAAATATATTCTACATGCCGTCTTATTTCATTCAACTTGTTCATTTGGGCACTTAAAAAAGCCAAAATACTCAGTTAAACGATGCAAAATGCTTTAAACAAAAAAATATTTTACTCACTTCGTATGTGAACCACGGCGATAAAACTTCTACACAATAATTGTAGGTATAAAACACATTAGTAAATATCAAAATTATCCCTGGACGCGGATGGGCCAAGCTCCATACAAATTTACCCATTCTCATTTGAAGACGAAAATGTGACAACAACGGATAAAGTTAAATAAAAGCGCGGTAATAACTATAATAGAATAACTTTAAGGGCTTGGCACCAAGAATGACATCACAGTCATTTCCCTCGGTATTAATTAAGGTTCAAAATTGCGTGAACAATCGTATGATAAATTGATAAAAATATCGTTTTTTCCATTTATTGAAGTTAATTTAGGGTATACCAAAAAACTTTTACGGTTATTTCCTAGATTTTAATGCATATTATCAGTACAGAAAAAAAAAATTACTCCGCGACTTTCGGAAAACCAGTTTCCGTCTTTCGGAAAAAAGATCAGAGGTGGTTTTAAATTTCTTTTTTTTTGAGAAATCTATATAAGATGTAAAAAATCTTTTACGGTTATTCCCTAGATAAAGTTCAATGCATCTACCCTATTTTGTTCCAAAGCATATTTAGTAAGGTTGTCGAGATATAAGGTCTACCGTTTTTAGAAATTTTTGAAATGTCGGTATGCATTCTCTTAAGAAGTCTTTTCAGGTAGAATGATGTAATCAAAAGACGGAATTAACAAACAGTTAAGTTAATCGGGAAGAATAATAAGCAACAAACTCCCTAATAATCTATTTGTTATAGAACGTGCTTACTGTTGCTTGCTTTACCCGCAGTATTTAATAATAATTATCCCTTTTGATCTAAATTACCCCCCAACATTGGCTTCCCGTGATCAGGGGGTCAATTACCAGACAAAGATCGACTGATACACAATACACCTAACTATAGTTTAACAGAAATTGACAACCATAGACCTTTGAAAATTATTATATTTCCATTTACATAGATAAGTTATAATTCAATTGTTTCATAGGCCACATAAATTCAACGTGAAACCAATTTATTGACATAATAGAGTCAAAATCGTCAGATTTTTATTATATATTCTTTTGTTTTACCAACTGTCAACAAACGAGCTTAATGATTGTTACAATAATGTTAAATAACATAATTTACACCCAGTACTTATACTACTTGTAGACAATATTACTGTCTATTAATCTTTTAATATCACATACTCGTGCCTGAAAACAGATTATTTCATGGTTCAACATTAGGCAGGAAGGTCCTCTATGTTGACCTCCAGTTAGAAGTTTTCTACTTCAATTAAAGTACTGATACATGAAAAGTATTGTGATTGTGATTCCATTTGACAAGACTCAACGTAATTCAATTGCTTCAATACCAAAGCAGCAGAAATTCTACATGACGCCGTTTTATACAAATACAATCAGTACCCAATTGTATTTTTTTAAAAACCAAGATTTTATGACTTCACATTCTAGAACAATTTTTCGCAGTTACCAAACACACCTTTCTGAGACGCTTGGATTCCTTCATTTCAATAGCGCCTCCCACCAAGAATTGACGGATTCGATAGCATGATACCGTACATCACTACGATACCATACATCACCCCACATGACCCTTGGATCCGCCTCAAACGCCATACTGACATCTTTTTTGTTTCTGGAGAAGGATGATTCAATGTTATACAGAAACGTATTGTCAACAAGTTTACGTACCTTTGCAAAGTTTCAGGTCCATAAGTAGTCAGGAAGTGGTTGAAAAAACGATTGCAAGATTCTCTCACAGACAAACAAAAAACAATAAAAAAAACACCACAGTAAAGTTTAGTAAAATCTTGTAACTTGTAAAAAGCCGACTTCAAGGAAAGTATTACATTTATTTTGTTAGTAACATTTTTATTAAGAAATTCGAGTAATTTCCAAGCATTTCGTTGTTGGCAACACCTGAGAAACGATCCCAATTATTACATTGCTTATTGGAGGTAAATTTATTTCCCATTATGTAATTGTATCGCCAATAGGTAATTTATTCGACTAATACTAAGAAACAATAGTATTGCTCAAATACCTATTAAATGCTTTACACGCCCAATTCACATTAATCCAGTAGTTAAGTCAAGTAGGCATTTCTATGTATTTTTTCCCTCACGACCCGTCTCTTGCAGAGTAAATAAAAAAAATATTTATTGGCACAAAAAAAAACATCAAAAGTTACAAAACAGGACAATAGTAGTCGTCTAAAAAAAATTCTTACAGTCAAGCCGGAGTAGACAGAGAGAATAGAAGGCCAGAACCCTCCCACAGTTTTAAAACCTCTGCCCTAGTAACTGGATTAGTGGTACCATAGATTTTGAAAATTATTATAATTCTATTTTAATTCTCTTCGAATTTTTTTTCCACCCACGATTTTTTCTTGGTCTAGGTCATCAGTTTTAGTCTTTGCTGTTTGTTGTTTTTCCTAGGGACCCCTCCCCCCGTCGACGAAAAATTGGATGCAATTTTAATTGCATAAAAAAAATAGAGCACTAAAATACAAAATGCAACGAAAATGTCTGGGCCTACTCCTATGAAAACTGTAAATCCGGCCCTGATTGGTAGCTTCCATAAACACATATGTGTTAACACTTTAAAATGTGGACTGTACATCCATAGGTCACTGGTTCATATCCGGTTCGAAGTACCATGTTGAAGGTCCATAATAAAAACCCACATTAAGAGTGGACCGGCAAGGTTGATATTTATTGGCACACTAAAAAACATAAAGTTTGACAAACTATAATACAATATAATTGCATCCTTATAATGTTGCCACATTGAAGACAATATTCTTAAATATGGCCAACATATGCTTTTATGTTTCTAATAAGTGGGACTCACTCGAACCATGTATGTATGTTCTTTGACGATTG
This sequence comes from Ceraclea dissimilis, assembly GCA_963576895.1. Lineage (NCBI taxonomy): Eukaryota > Metazoa > Arthropoda > Insecta > Trichoptera > Leptoceridae > Ceraclea > Ceraclea dissimilis. Next base: position 20,551,296 of record OY756362.1, read on the forward strand.
AGTTCGTAATCTGGCTCGCTCTAATTGAAAAGTATTACACAATGTTTAATTCCCCGTACAAAATACATTACGTAGAATTCGAGACTATTTCATTTTGTTTTGTAACACAACTTTCTATGGAATTATATTTACGCTAAGCCGATTATTTCCACTAAATATTTATTAAATAACCGACCGGCAAATGGCCTACAACAAACTTGCTAATGGTCTCCCAGATGTATGTAACGAAATTATTATATTTTAGCTTTATTGCCCTGTGTAGTTTGGGTTAAGAGAGATAAGATAAGGAATGAGGTTATTAGGGAAATCAGTGACTGCAAGACTGGTGTTGTGACAAGAATGAAAGTAAACAAACTAAGATGGTTTGGGCATTTTGAGAGAATGAATGATGACAGGATGACAAAAAAAGATATATTTGAGTGAGCGAAGAGGGGTGAGGAAGCGTGGCCGTCCGAGACTGACCTGGTCCGATCATGTCGACCAGATCCTCAAGGATGGACGCGTTTTTAGTAAAAGGAATCGAAGAGCGTGTATGACAAATTGCATGAATGTGACGGAAGCTAGGAGTGTGTGTAAGGATAGGGCTGTCTGGCGCTCTGTCCTCTCTGCCTACCCTGCAAGGGACGTGGCGTGAGGGTATAGATATATAGCTGGGTTAGTAAACAGAAAAACTTACATGGTATCTTGATTTTTCGGGTGAACCGTGTGTAGATAAACTTGATCGACGTTTCGACACTCCTACTGGTAGTCCAAGAGCCCGCTGCTTAATTTATGACGTATCTGTTTTTTAATCGAAATGTGATATAAATGATAGCTTACCAATAGGGTATTACATCGCACTAGGGTTGCCTATCAAAATCTTGCCGCAACCCCCCCTGCCCCCCCCGAAAAGGTCCCTCTTCGCGGTTTTTCGCATTTTATAGGAATATGGTAAGAGCTAGGAGAAAGTAGTCAATGACAAAAATAATCCTTGCTAAATTCTCTACAAAAAATGTTATGTCAATTTTTTCGTAAAACTAACAGTTTACCCGCAATAGCCGGTCCAAAACCGAAATTCATTTAAAAAACTAAAAAAAGGAATTTAAACTAATTTGGTTGAAAATTGATAAGAGCTATAGGAAAATAATCAAAAAACGAATTAATTACCATAGTCTTAGCTACAAAACGAGCTATAACTTATTTTCATACATCAATTAATTTAGGAGTTATTGCAATAAAACTCAGTGACGAAAATTCTTAAAATTTAGTTTTTCATAAAATAACCAGCGATATAGCGCCGCAGGCCAAATATTTTTTTCCATAAAATGTTAGTGATAATGAGTGGAAGAAAGTTTAAGAAAAAAAATCAAAAAATTTTTTTTTTTTTAAAAAATATCCTGTTTTTCAACCGGCCATTACGAGTAAACTACTAGTCCTATGAAAAAATTGACTTACCATTTTTTGTAGAGAATTTAGTAGGAATTATTTTTGTCATTGACTACTTTCTTCTATCTCTTACCATATTCCTACAAAATGCGAAAAACCGCGAAGAGGGACCTTTTCGGGGGGGGGCAGGGGGGGTTGCGGCAAGATTTTGATAGGCAACCCTAGTGCGATGTAAAACCCTATTGGTAAGCTATCATTTGTACCACATTTCGATCAAAAAACAGATACGTCATAAATTAAGCAGCGGGCTCTCGGACTATGGTGTCTTCCTCTGTGGATGAATGTATGCGAAATGTGTTCGTGTACTGTGGAGTGTTAACTTGTGCAGCGTGAGCACCTGCACAGAGGAAGACACCAGTAGGAGTGTCGAAACGTCGATCAAGTTTATCTACACACGGTTCACCCGAAAAATCAAGATACAATGTCAATCGCACACCGTGAAAACCTTCAACATTTACTAGACAAACTTCCATATCTTCTTCTTCTTTTTAGCCTCTTTCCCTCCACTGCTGGATATAGGCCTCTTCCTGTCTCTTCCACAATTCTTTGTTTGGGGCACTTTGCCTCCATCCGTGTCCCACTGACTCGATGATATCATCGGCCCATCTCCTTTGTGGTCTCCCTACACTTAGTTCATTTTTGTAAAGTCTCCAGCTCAGTAAATTTTTCTCCGCGACTTTCGGGAAACGAGTTTCTGTCTTTCGAAAAAAAATCAGAGCAGTTTTCACATTTTTTTTTTGAGAAATTTACACAAGATATAAAAAATCTTTTACAGTTATTCCCTAGATAAAGGTTCAATGTATCTACTCTATTTTTTCAAAAGCATGTTCAGTAAGGTTGTCGAGATCTACGGTCTCCCGTTTTTAGAAATTTTTGCAATGTCAACTTTTAAACCCTAGGAGAATATTCATAACTTAGAGAATAGATGTAGATAGGTAGGTACAGAATAACTTTTTGTTCATCAACTATTGTTAAATTTTCTAAAATATATGACCCTACAACTACCCACTGAAAGTTTTTTATGGTATCATTCGCATAGAACAATTATTTCAAACTTTTCAAATTTAAAGTATTCTAGAACTCCATTATTCAAATATTCAAACGTGTCCTACATTTTCTATGAAGCTGAGTTGTATGTCATAGATGTTATTATGTGTTACTATGGTTTCAGGAAAGAATCTAACGGGAAAAAAATTCACGGGAAAAATACTCTACCGCTATGCTATGAAGGCTGGTAGTTAAGTCGAGATGTAAGTTGTATACATTGTACACGGCACTCTACTGAGATTATTTTTTGGTATTTAGTGTCCGTTCCAACCATTTTTATGTTCTAACAAGATATAAATTGTGATTTTCAAAATAATGATATTTTATAGTTAATTATACGTTATAAAAATGACAACCAAATTGTTTAAATCGAAGAAAAATAAAAATGTCTCAGAGATTTGTTTCCGTGAGTATTTTTTCATGTGGGGTTTTTTCCAACGATATTTTTTCCCGGTGTGATTTTATCATGTAGCCTTTCCTAGATATTATTATGTACGACATTTTTCTGAATAGAGTGAATCTGATTCGTAGTACTGTATAGTGAATAATAGAATAGAAGAAATCATATGGAAATTCTTTATATAATAATAGTTGTATTCAATAGAGATTGAACCATTATTGTATGTTCCCGTCTTCAGTGAATAATAATGCTTTATCGAGGCATGGGCGTCGCCAGCCTTGGAGCTAGGGGAGCCAAAAAATTAAAATTATATATTTTTATTTTTTATTTTTTTCATTCATGGCTTCTGCCAGAGTTGGGCGGCAACGTCAGAAGATAAGAGAATTATGCTATCTGTTACATACAGGAGACATGTACCCTACAGAGCAACATCCAGGCTTCCAAGCCATTCAAGGGCATTGTGGATATCTGCATATGGTCTTGGATGCTCTTAGAGAATAGTCTTCGATAATGTATTTGAATCTCGCATGTGCCATCTGTGGAGCATTTGAATACATTGTTTTTTTCTGTTCAATTATTTAGTATCCAAAAAAGCAAATATAAGCAAAAAAACAGGTAATTGATTTTATTGCCCCACTAGGCGATAGCCTGTTCTGGGGCAATACTAACCACAATATAATAGTTCAAGGTTACATGCAAGTACAAAAAAAGGGTGCTAATTTACGTAGAGAAGTTTCGATGAGACTCCATACAAAATGAATACCAGCCGGGGCGAACTGAAATGGCGAATGTTTCTCGAGTGTAAAGTGATTACTTAAGCCAGCCGAGGTCGGTGATCGTAAAACCAACGATGTTCATCCTTAAGGGCATGGCACCAGGAATGACGTCACAGACATTTCCCACGGCATTAAGGTTTAAAATCGCGTGACAATCGCATGATAAAATGGTAAAAATAGCGTTTTTTCCATTTTTTGGGGTTAATATTGCGTCTATCAAAAAACTTTTACGGTCATTCCCTAGATTTTGATGCATATTATCAGTACAAGAAAAAAAATTTACTCCGCGACTTTCGGGAAACGAGTTTCCGTCTTTCGGAAAAAAGGTCAGATGTGTTTTTAAATATATTTTTTTGCGAAATCTATACAAGATATAAAAAATCTATTACGGTTATTCCCTAGATAAAGGTTCAATGCATCTACCCTATTTTGTTCCAAAGCATATTTAGTAACGGTTGTCGAGATATAAGGTCTCCCGTTTTTAGAAATTTTTTGAAATGTCGGTATGCACACTCTTAATTTATCTTAACACTGTTGTAGGAATACTGCATAGCATTTTTTACCTTTTTGATTTTAATTTCGGTTCGTAAAAAAAAAATACGTCAATTATTTTATTTTATTTTTTTTACTCGCATAACTATGTATCTATCTTGCCTTTAAAATGATTTCTCTAGCGGCGCTCTGTAACATTTCGGGCATCGTAGGTTACTTGTAAAATATACAATGTGAGAATATTGCGGACCTTTGACAGCTCTTGTGACAAGGTTCGACAATCAGGACTACCAACAATACAATCTTGCAATCCCACTTGCAGCTGAATGAAAAAATGCAGTACTGCTGTACTTACTTATCCAAGACCGTGTTATAAATGAATAGAGATGTGCATATTTTATAAATATTTCTCCAATGTGTATAGTGTACTTTATTATCTATTAAATTCCACATGCCCAAACATTCATACATGCAACACAAAGCCGCGTATCTCATTCCACCATTAGGTTAATATAAATATCTCACTTTGAGATTCACATTCAGTCTGACAGTTAGACGGCCGGATTCTGACCACAATAGATAATGTAAATAGTTCAGAACTCCTATCTGCTGTCAAAATCACATTGCAATAGGTACCTACCAGGCGCGAAGCTACCTAAGAACACGATTGCCATCGAGTTACCTTATGGAAAAAATTACAGGTATAATAGTGTCCAATCTGACATAATCCCATAAGAAATGTTAGCCTCGGCTTCCCTTCTGCGGAAATCTACCCTTCGCCACTGGACTACCTACATATAATATTCAACATATATTAATATAAAAAGGAGAATGCTAAAAAATGCCCAGGTTCGGCGTGTAACTCAAATGATTGGTAAAAATTAGTAATTAAATCAAGGAGTGACATAACCAGAACAAAGGCACTGCTTAGAACTTTGGAAATGAGAACACTACGCGCTATTCTGGGAAAGGCGCGGAGGGACAGAATCAGGAATACAGTCATATGGGGCGAGAAAAGAAGAAGATTCTAGTGCGACCACGTGGAGAGAATGGACAATACAACCGCTTCACAACACAACCTTTTCAAGCTTTCTGTGAAGTGTATTGGATTGTTAGAATAAACTGGCAACTTTGTTTTACAAAGTTTTACATGGCGGTTTAAAGGGATTATCGGAGTATTTTTTCCTTTTTCCAGCTCGCAAAACTGTCTTGCCTTTAAAATGATTTCTCTAGCGCTTCCCTGCAATATTTTCGGCATTGCTCTTGCAGGTTGGTTGTAAAATATACAATGTGAGAATATTGTGGACCTTTGACAGTTCTTATGACAAGGTTCAACAATCAGGGGTACTAAATATACAATCTTGAACTCCACTTGCAGCTAACCTCCGCCGGCTGCCAACATATAGAAAATGCCCAGTAAAATCTACGAGTATAAAGTAGTATTACATATAGAACGTAGAGATTACTCCACAGCAACAAATAAAGCTTTTTGTGTTCATATTTCATATTCATAATCCTCGATACATAGGATTTATTGGAAATACACTAATGACTCAGTTACATTTCTAGACTGAAGTGGGTACCTACACTACATGGTAATGGTGTCATGAAAAAACAACACGGGAAAAGACATCACGAGAAAAAATCTCACTAACTTAAATCTCTCTATAGAGATTATCATATGGGAGATCTCACATGCAAAAAGTCGAAATAACACATTTTTAATACAAAGGAGAATGCTAAAAAATACAGGCCTGGGGGAAAAAAAAGTAACTCAAATGATAGGTAAAAACGAGTAATTAAATACTACATAGGGGCATCATCGAAATCAATGGCTCAATAAGTAAAATACCTATTTGAAGTTTTACAGGTATCACATGAATGTATGTATGTATTAGTAAAATGAGTATTAAACAGTTACGTTTGCGGTTGAAAAGCGTATAATATGAAAAGTATTAAGGTAACCCGTCTTATTCTTCATCAGACTTGGTCCCTCCACAGCTAAATGAGCATTCTCCTATCTCCGATCTTTTGCGATTTAATGATTTATTTTTAATCTGCTGTTATAATAATTATAAATTTTATCACCATTAATATGAATTTGTACAATAAATTTTGAATAAAAACAAAAATGTGTTTTCTTCTCGTGGAATTTTTCCGTGTCATTTATTCCTGTGCGATTCTATCATGTATCCCATAGAAATATTGATTTCATATGAATGTATGAAATATGAATATTGAATAACACGTGAACACTGAATAAGGGCATACAAATAGTACAGTTTTATGCCATTTTCGTTAGAATTCAAACAATTTAATTTACGATACGAAAAAATCTATAATCTATCCCCGTGGTCGTCAAACTGCGGCCCGGGGCAGATATTTGTGCGGCCTGTGACATAGCAAACAATTTTTCATACTAAATGGTACTCACAAAAAAAATGTATAACATATTACCACACGTTTTCTCATCACATCAAAATTTTCTAAAATAATTACAAAAATCCATTAATATATACGATTTTTTCTTAAAAAAAAACCTAATAATTTCTCTAAGGGTTTTTTCAGGACAGAATAATATGAACGTTTTCTATTCCAAATCTAAATATAATATCTCTTTGTTAATTACTCCAATGGAGTATGCCTAATGAGTTTTCTACGTGTGGTATATTTTATGAACCGGTTCATCGTTTTAATTTATGAACCGGTTCATCGCTTTAATATACGAATTATTACCTAATAATTCTAATATAGTGATTGAAGTATTACTAAATTATAAATGTCGATTTTCTTTTAATATTTTGCGGTTAAAAACATCAAATATATGCTACTGTAAATTTCACTTTTCTGTACAAAAACTTTGAAAACTTTCCTTAGTTATGTCGTTTCAAGCGAACGGTTTGTATTCTATACGGAGAATTTATCGCTTTACGGTGATGCAAGTGTGCTAAAATGTGAAACTGATTTCATTACAAAGGCTGCAAATAAAAATGAATTCTACGGGTTCATACGAACCGCTATGCTTATAACCAAAGTATATCGCAACAAATTTTCTCTGTAAAAACATAGATATTCCAAAAACAGTACAATCTACTATTTTTTATTAATTAAATAATTAGTGACCTTAATATTAAATCCGTAATCGAATAGATTTTAAAAGATCTTCGGAAACACAAATGCGGCAATATCTCAAAATGACGTTTGTGTGGACTGTCTGCTTTCTGCATAACTGCATTCAAATACGAAAATTCGACCGGTTCATACGATCCGCTTGAGGTATACCACCACCTTTACATGTTCCACGTATGCAAGTGATTAATAACTACTAGTAGAGAGAATTTTTAATTATTCATGATCGTTATTTTTCATTAGCTGATTGCTTCGTAGCGCAGTGGGAAAGTAGATAACGCCATGCAATAATACTTAATGGAAATATCAATAACTAATGATAAGTTTCCACCTACAGTTAAGGGGAGTAGAATCTTCATTACTTGAATGAATGAATGAATAAATTTATTTATTCCAGAATATATGTAATACAAAAAACAATCAATACATAAATACATATGTATATAAACAAATCATTAAATGTGGCACAAAGTTACCTCAACTATCCGGGAAAAATTTTTACTGCCTCACTAGACCGAGGTCTGTTCCGAGGCAGTGGACACTGAAACAGTTTGTGTACAGAGTGCAGTATTGCAACAAAATTTATTAATTACTCATGTTACTGGACACTCATGTTTGAGTGGAAATTGGAGTGGACTTATTACAAGATTTTATTTAACTTCACTTCTTTGTTTTTTTTTTTTTGTTTCTTCTTTTTCTTCAGCCTCCTGTCCTCCACTGCTGGATTTAGGCCTCTTTTCCATTTCTTTCTGTTGTTTGCTGCTTGCAGTCAATTTTTTCCCCCACAGCTGCTATGTCGTCAGTCCATCTCTTTTGGGGTCTTCCGACACCTCCCTTATTGTCCCAAGGTCTCCATCTCAAAACTTTTGCTTACTTTTGTTTATCTGTACCCAAATCTTGTAATTGATTTTTTAACCACTTCCTGACTACTTAGACAACTGAAACTTTGCAAACATAGCGCGAAATATGAATAACGTAAGCGACAATGAAAATTATACCTTAAAAAAACCTGGAAACAAATTGATAAATCTACGACAGTCAACTTGTTAACCTTACAATTACCAATATTTTGCCTGAATAATTGTACTTCTACATCTGAAAAACTGAACGCATAATGGATTTTTCTCGTAAATTTCAGGGGTACTTTCAGAATTATTTTTTGTTCAAGGAATTTCCAAATATTGTAATTCTAGGACAGTCAACTTGTAGTCAATACTTCCATATATCACTGTATTCAGTTTCAAGACGATGCTCTCAGTATTGGCTCAGTAAACGAGTAAACTCCAAAGCAAAATAGCAGCATTTAGCCTCGTAAACATATCAGAACTCGACATGACGGAAATAAAACTGTTTAATATAAATTTACTGAGAAAAATGCTCTCTAACGCAAAGGAATAACCGAATTGAATTGTTTTCAATTTTGATCTAGCGCGTGAAATCGTATTTCGCGATGTTGTCAAAATAACCTAAAAGATGCACCAGTGTTTTCTTTGGTAGTTTTGGATTCCACATTTATCTAGCTATTTGGAAATACATTTCTTTTTCCAAAAATAAAGTGTAAATTTTGTATTTTCCGCGTGCTAATTTGTATGGGACCATCTATTGTGCAATGGTAGCTTCGTGTGTTTGATACTTATAATGTTAATTCTATTCTATTCTATTCTATACCCTCACGCCACCTCCCTTGCGGGGTAGGCAGAGAGAACGGATCGCCAGACTTTCCTATCCTGACACACACTTCGGGCTTCCGTCACATTCATGCAGTTCCTCATACATACTCTCCGGTTACTTTTACTCAAAACACGTCCGTCCTTGAGTATCTGGTCGACATGGTCCAGCCAGGTGGTTCTCGGACGGCCGCGTTTCCTTACACCTCCTCTTTCACCCAGGTAAATTTTCTTCGTTATTCTTTCATCGTTCATTCTTTCCACATGACCCAACCATCTCAACTTGTTTACATTCATTTTATTCACAACATCCTTTTTACAGTCACTCAACTCTCTAATCATTTCGTTCCTTATTCTATCTCTCAATGTTTTTCTACACATTCTTCTTAACGATCTCATCTCGACCGCATTTATACTTGATTCATCCTTCTTCAGCCATGTCCATGTCTCACTTGCATACATCAGTGTTGGTACCAGGATGGCGTTGTGCACCAACAACTTTGCCTTTGTCGATACGTTGCGACTTTTCATAATGTTAATACGTAAACCTAATAACATGATATTATGGCTCTTGTATTATTTCCAGATAGCTGGCGGGCACCTTGTATGAGAATAATTGCATAATGTTCCCACAATGTGTGGAATTATTGTAGGAAGAGCTGACATAATAATACAAAGCAAAGTTACTAACAATCAGAATTTAGAACACCAACATTATAATGAGTACCGGACAGATACTGTATATGTGTCTATGTATATCAGATTGTCTATATACGTGGTCGTCAAGCTACGGCCCGCGACATAGCAAACAATTTTTTATACTTCTTCTTCTTCGTCAGCCTACTCCCATCCACTCCTGGACGTAGGCCTTCTCCATCTGCTTCCACCCCGCTCTATCCCGGGCTCTCTGGATCCAGTTGACACCTACGTATTTTACTAGATCGTCGCTCCATCGTATTGATGGTCTTCCTACACCCCTGGTAGTCGTTCTGGGTTTCCAGATTAAGACCTTCTTCGACTACTTATCGTCTGGGTCTCTAGCCATGTGACCGGTCCACCGCCATTTGAGAGATGTGATACGCAAAATGATAAAAAAATATGTGACATAATATTACCACACGTTTTCTCATCACACAAACATTTTTCAAAAATCATTACGAAAATCCATTAAAATTGTTTTTTTCTATAACAAATCGCCTGCGGCGCTAATTATACATATTCTTGTGTTATGTATTCTTTACACTTAAGTAGATACCTAAGTATGTTTCTTATTTCACGACCGTTTTCTGTGTAGGTAGGTCACTTGCTTGTCATGAAAAATATTTTTTCTTTGCGACTTTCCAGAAAAGATTTGTATTCAACAAAAAGAAATCAGAGGTATTTTTCACAATTTTTTTATAAGAAATCTATACAACATATAAAAAAATATTTTACGGTTATTCACTAGACAAAGGCTTAATGTATTTATTTACCCTATTTTTTTCCAAAGCATATTTAGTAGGGTTGTCGAGATCTAAGGTCTCAAAGCTGTATATATTTTTTAATGTTCATATATGCCTACGTTTGGTAACGAAACAAAATTATTTATTACATAAAATCTGTTTTTCTTAAAAAACATATTTCTACCCTACTTTTTCATTTCGCCAATTAATTCGTCCACTTAAAGAGGATTTGTTGCTCTATTTTTTTTGTAAGAAAAAAAAAATATGTATTAAATCTTGTCTAATTTCTGGCGACCTTCCAAACTCCCTGTATGAGGGGTAGACCAGTGGGGCAAATTGTAATGAAATACTCTGTATCTCGGTCAGACACCGAAATCATGAATTAAATTAAATCGTAAATTAATTTACGTTAAATTTATTTATGTTCAGACCAACACACGTTAACTTTAGTAACCGACATAGCCCGAGTAAATAAATGTAACATTTTTCAATCGTTTTATTATCGCTTCAAATTTTTCTAATTTTGTGTGAGAGTATGAGCGCAAAATAAGGATAACCTAAGCGACAGTATCCATTTTGCCTTATTGTGTAAAAAAGGGGACAGAACATCAAAAAATATCCACGGAGTCACTTATACCTTAAATATTTTATCAACCAAATTACAGGATTACATCAAACAAACTACGGGAATAATCTCAGCTTTTAGTAAATTTACTTACTTACTTTTCCTGACGCAATTTGTCCCGTGTTCAGTAACTATTCTGCTTTTAAGGTGCTCCTACACGAGCAATTTACTTAGCGAAAGAGCATTGACTAAAATGACCGTAACCGATTGGATATTCAGCAATTCGTTGACGTCATGATAATCTCTTTCTCGTTTGCACTCAATATCGTTGTTAGATATTGCCAAAATAATTCCTGTATATTGCGAAATAATGTTAATCAACCTCTTCTCCCATTCTTCTCGGGTGTACCGTGTGTGGATTGTCGATGTTGTCGAGCTTTCGGCCTACTTGCTGAGGCCATCTTCCATCTGAAGTAGGCCGAAAGCTCGACAACATCGACAACCTACACACGGTACACCCGAGAAGAATGGAGAAGAGATTGACAAGGACCGTGCAAATCTACCATGCTAATGTTAATCAATACTATTTGTACAAGAGCACCTTACCTACCTTACTCCTGATATATATGCAACCACTGTTACACCTTGTTATCATTATAAAACACATCATTTGCAAAGTAATGATGCCATCGCATTAAAATGATACAAATAGGAAATTAAATTCGCCTCACGTCGTAAGAGCCTCATAAGAAGCATCGTGATACATCCGGAGGAGCGTGCCTGGACTAAACATTGCCTCTAACATGTTACATTCTACGTACAAGTCAATTTGGTGTAATACATGCTACGAGAATGAGACTATTAGGTACATTATTTTATGCTATTATCATTTGTATAATTAAACGCTTCAAATAATTCAAGTGGGTATAGAATTAAGTAGGTCCAATTCTTTAACTTTTGATTTTCGTGTTTTATTTAAAAAATGAAAGACTAGTATATTGTTTAATGGGCCCGCTACACGCTCGCGAGTCATGACGACATTTTGGTGTTCATGAGTAAAAAGGCATCAATGGTCAGTTACGTACACGTCAAGATAAACATTTTCATCCACACTCCTTTTTATCCATTCACGGCGAGGGTCGGCGAGCGTCTGGCGTCAGCATAAAATCCACGTAATTACTTTTATTATACGCGACTAGAAAAGGATGAGAATCCTCAAACACTAATCGCGTGTATAGTTAAAGTCATTACGTCGATTTTAAACTATATAGGTACATATGTAGTTGTTCTTAATCTCCTGATCATCTAATGTCTAACGTAATAATTCTTAACTCTTCTTTCGTTGCTTCTTTTATTTTCCCTTCCATTCCTCCTTCCCTACCATAAATATTTTATAGATAAAAGATATATTAACCATGTAATGTAATATATTTGTTTTGCGTGTGTGTTAATTGTGACCGGATGTTATTGGTCTTGCGTATTGTATATTTTCTACTAATGTACCTGTCAATATTTGTTTTTGTGGCTGTATCTGTTTATTGTTTATTGTAAAGTATCGTCCTTAGGCTCTATGTAGGCACTTCGACTCGTCAATTTTACATAATTTTCCATGCGCATAAATAGATATTTACAGAATGACCCCAGTGTATTAGGTTAAAACTATGATTTGGGGTCACAAGTTCTACCCTCTATCATTTTGTACATACCTAACCTATGTACGTTTAATTGATTTAAATAAATTAATGGCGGAAACCTTTTTCGTGTTTGAAAAATCTGGAAAATATTTAGGTAGGTGCACAAGAACGAGCAAATGATTACATAAAAATGAAATAAATGTTTTTTTTTTGTATTTTATTATGTTGAAGTGATTTTTGTATTGTAATCAATTATTTAACATGAAAAAGGTTGAAATGTTCTTAAATTCTCTTTGTTGAATAATATTTATTTGTTTGAGTGGCCCTTGAGAATCAGAAATACAGGCCGTACTCAAGTTATTTGCATCTTCTTTCCATACCTTTGATTTTCTCATATTGATTACTGATAAAATATATTATTAAGCCTAGGGACGCAACTATGACGTCACGGTCGTTTCCAACAGCGTCAAGGTTCAAAATAGCATGATAATGTTTTAAAAATCTATACCCTCACGCAGCATCCCTTGCAGAGTAGGCCTCTGCCCGAGCGCCAGTCGGCCCTATTCTTACACACACTCTTAGCCTCCGTCACATTCATGCAATTTGTCATACATGCTTTCCGATTCCTTTTATTTAAAACACGTCCATCCTTGAGGATCTGGTCTGGAGTATAAATGTTAAAAATAATATGTTTTTTTACTTTTTGTTGTTAATTTCGGTTCTTTCAAAAAAACTCTTAAGGTCATTCCCTAGATTTACATGCAGTTTTGCAATACAAAAAAAAATATCTGCTACTTTCGGAAAACGAGTTGCTGTCTTTGTTGCTCGAAAAATTGCCCGTGTAAGAGCATCTTTACTACAACCCTATTATTTTTCACGGAAATAAAATCGCAATCACAATTCGTTATGTTACTTTATGACTTCGTGGTATTGTATGTAACGTATTGTGGAAATCACGTGTGTGAAATAACAGTTAAATTACATACGAAATGTTGGGAACAATATGTCAGCACATTATTCTGTGATTTTATTCTCTACAAGAAGGTACTTACTTAGTACTTAACTGACTCAGGGTTACCATATATCTTCCTCTTCTTTCGTATGTACACGACCATTGTACAAGTTATCTTGGAGTCATAGCTCCGCGTCAATATTCTGCAAGTAATCTATTGCCCTTGGCGTCACCTTATGGATTTCCTCAAGAACCCCTGCAAACTTCTTGTCAGGACACCTCTCTACTATAAGATCAACAGTCTCGATCTGGCCACATTCACAAAGGGGATGGTCTCTCTTGCCCTATTTATGGAGTAAGTACCTATCAAAATATATATAAAAATATGAATACTGCAGTGTTTTAGAAGTCAAGTGTAGTACATTTTATTTTACCTTACATCTTGCCTGAAGTCTTCCTACGCTCCTTTTGCTAGTTCTAGGTTGCCACTCGAGAATCTTTCTGGTCCATCTAGAATCGGAGCGTCTGTCGATGTGTCCTGCCCAACTCCATTTTAAGGCAGCTGCTTGTTTTACCACGTTGGTGACCTTGGAATTCTCTCGAATCCATTCATTTGTCCGTCTATCTCTCAACGAAATATCCAGCATTCTCCTCTCCATGGTTCTTTGTGTTACCAGCACTACCAGCAGTTTTTGAGAATGAGAAATTTCACTAACTGAACAAAAGCAGTTGCCACGAAAAAAAATGTAGGTTCTAATAACGTTTTTTTAATTGTATCTAAATATAATTATAATATCACCAATTCATAAAAAATTACATAGCATGAGAATTGTGAAATTAAATAAATGACGTCATAAACCCGCTGTACCCCGCTGTAAATTATTTGTAATCGCCCTATCTCCGTATATGATTTTTACCGTCGAGATCACTGCAAAAATAAGCACTTGTGACAACCCTGTAAAGAGTTTCTCTGATGACATTGGGAGCATGTTTTGTAAAACTATTTTACACACAAAAAATACCGACGTGTTAGACATTTTATTTTTTGCATGCTATATTTCACTGAACTTTACAAGCATGCGGAATTCGGAGTAGAATTTTAGGTTTTCTCTCTTTATCTTCTGGAACATTCCACTATGAAGTAGATAGATAAAAACAAAATATACACACATCCATACTAGAGCTTTGTTAATAATGGTCAACAGTTAATATTTAACAGTTGTTCTAATTTAATACGTCAATACTGTTAACATAGAAGTATATTTTCTGCCAACGTTAAGGGCTTGGTACCAAGAATGACGTCACAGTCATTTCTTACGGCATTAAGCATCAAAATCGCGTGAACAATCGCATGATAAAATGATGAAACAGCGTTTTTTCCATTTTTTTTGGGGTTAATTTCGATTCCATAAAAAATCTTTTACCCTTATTCCCTAGATAAATGTTCAATGTATCTACTGTATTTTGTTTCAAAGCATATTCAGTAGCGGTTGTCGAGATTTAAGGTCTCCCGTTTTTAGAAATTTTGGAAATGTCAGTATGCGTACTCTTAACAAAGTTATTTTTATGTAACTGAATTGATCAATAATGTGATTCGGTATTACGTACTAAGGTACACTTAGTCAATGTTTCCGATGATGCCCCCTATGCAGTATTTTATTACTCATTTTTTACCTATCATTTAAGTCACATTTCATCCGCCCCGGGCCTTGGTTTTTTTCCCATATATATGCTTGAACTTTTTTGGGATTGTACTGGACTGTAAAACATGGGTTTTTTCGAACTTTCTTTACGTGCGTCTTAAGTTTTTGATATAACCATAAGAAAACGAAGAAATTTATAAGTAGCTTATATTTCAATATTTGTGGTGTAGACTTAGTTTTTGTTCTAAATTTATCTCAAAAAGTTGAAGAGTTTTAATAAAGTAAAAACAACGAACAAACGCAAGAAAAACAGGTGGCGTGAAAAATATATTTTAGACTTTGTCAATAACTCACGCGGCAATGTTAGGTTTTTTTTTACCCTGAAACCTGCACTGCTTCAAATTTGAGAAAAAAAATAGGCCTTTTTTCTCTCGCTTCCAAGTTTACAGAATTTTTCCCCAACAAAGTGCCACGTAAAATATAGTGCTATGGTATTATCTTAAGCATACATATGGGTATATGTCGTGGTTGGATTGTGGATGTAGCTCTATGGCGATACGCCCGGCTATTTTCCAAAATATTCGTCCAAAGGTCTCTAGATAAGGTACAAATAAAATTCAGTAAATATCAAATGCACAATAAATTGGTACAATAATTTTAATATCTAAGAACACAAAATTAAACAAAAATATTTACCCCAAAATTTAACTTTATTATCAGAAAAAACATATTCATGCTAAGAAAAAGCGTTGTCAATGTCTTAGTTCTGTGATAACCGTGAATACCGACCGATACGATACATTCGATACGATTCAATTCAATTCAATCCAATCCAATACAGTTTAATTAGATTCGATTCGATTAATTTCAATTTAATTCAATTCAATTACATTTTTCATGAATAAATATTATTATTTATCATATGGTCATTTCTAATACATCACATCAAAATTTCAAGTGTGCTTCTTGAAAAGCTTTTTATGTTTTCGTTTGTGAAGTTTGACCACATATTATCATGAATCTAAGTGATTATCACTCTCAAATGGCGATGGGCAGGCCACATGGCTAGAGACCCAGACGATAAGTGGTCGAAGAGGGTCTTAACCTGGAAACCCAGAATTACTACCAGGGGTGTAGGAAGACCACCACTGCGATGGAGAGACGACCTGGTAAAATACGTGGGTACCAACTGGATCCAAAGAGCCGAGGATAGAGCGGCGTGGAAGCAAATGGAGGAGGCCTTCGTCCAGGAGTGGACGGGAATAGGCTGACGAAGAAGAAGTGATTATCATAGACATAATATATTAAGTACTACTAGTAAGTACTTAATATATTATGTCTATGGTGATTATTAATGTGGAGAATCGACAAGCGACTATTAGGTACCTATTCATTGATCTTACCCAAGCAAATCCTCCCAAACACAAAATGACTCAAACAGACAAAAGTGTAATATCACGTACAATTTCACGAAACGGTTAGGTGCTTCACAATTAGACTGATTCGACGGTCTAACTACAACATAATGTATACCCACCAGGCGCGAAGCTACCTAAGAACACGATTCCCATCGAGTTACCTTTTGGAAAAAAATGTAGGTATAATAGTGTCTAATCTGACGTAATCCCATAAGAAATGTTTTCCCCGGCTTCCCTTCTGCAGGAATCGACCCTTGGCCACTGATACCCACGTCATTATTTCTAAAGCAGATGTTTCTATTATTATAATAAGGTGAGATACTCTTTATAAAAATACTTGTTACTTCAGTCTGTGAAAATACCTAAGCGCTGTTAACCTTTAAGCGTGACGTCACAATCTCCTGCGATATGAACGTAATAATAAGATGCATATTACTTAAAGAAAAAGTAGAGAAAAAGTAACAGTCACAATTCAAAAGAATGTTGTAAAATTATTAAACAGTGAAATTTCACAGGTTAGAACAATTTCAATGCACTAATATAAATTTGGAACAACACTAGTTAACTGTAGGCATATTGACATTTAAAAATTTCTAAAAACGGGAGACCTAATATCTCGACAACCTTACTAAATACGCTTTGGACTTTTTCTAGGGAATGACATTAAAAGATTTTTTATATCTTGTATAGATTTCTCAAATAAAATTGTGAAGAACACCTCTGATCTTTTTTCCGAAAGACAGAAACTCGCTTCCCAAAAGTCGCGGAGGAAATTTTTTTTGTATTGATAATATGCATTAAAATCTAGGGAATAACCGTAAAAGTTTTTTGATAGACGCAAAATTAACCTCAAAAAATGGAAAAAAACGCTATTTTTACTACTTAATCATACGATCGTTCATGCGATTTTGAACCTTAATGCCGTAGGAAATGACCGTGCCGTCATAGTTGGGCCACGAGCTTTAACGCTGATATTTTTAACTGTTATTTTATAAGTTAAAGTGATTTTACCAAACATAACTAAATAGCTACTATGAAAAAATATCAGCGATTTTTATCTCGTGACAGGTTTAGTGTTCTGTGAAGGTTTAAGCTGCCACCTACACGTCGTTAGCTAAGTGTTGGGAGACACTTAAGATAAGTACAAAAAAAGCACTTAACATTTTACAGTCTAATGTCTCGAAATTAGGAATTTTCTAGAAATATTGAATCACTTTTAAATATTTATTTTAACAGTACATTATACTATTATTTTTCATTTAGGGGGCGAAATGTTGTGAGTAAAAATCGTTCTATTATCGCTTTAACGTTATCCAATTTTGTAATAGAGTGTACGTGCAAAATACAATAACTCAAAGCTCGCGACTCACAAATGACGTCATGGTCATTTTTCGCGGCATTACGTTACAAAATCGCATGAACAATCGCATGATGAGTGATTTGAACTCAAAGCTCGCGACTCACATATGACGTCATGGTCATTTTTCGCGGCATTACGTTACAAAATCGCATGAACAATCGCATGATGAGTGATTTGCAAACACTCCTCTTTCTTCTCAAGTTGTTTAGTTATTTATTCACTTATTTAGAGAGTAGTACAACGTAAAACAATGTATTCCTTTATACCTAACTGTTGAAAAATTATAATTGTTATAACTTGAGATTCCTATATGCCTGAAAAGAAAAACATACGAAACATGTATACTGCCAGTGACTACATATGCATTAGAACCATGGCCTTTACAAAAAGAAGCGCAGAAAAGCTCAAAAAATGCACACAGCGATCCATGGAACGATCCATGCTTGGTAAAAGCCTAAGAGACAGAATAAGAAATGAGGAAATTAGAAACAGAACCAAAATAGCAGACGTCATGGATCGCGTAGCAAGTCTAAAGTGGCAATGGGCGGGACACGTCGCAAGACAAGACCCCACAAGATCCTAAAATGGAGACCTTGGGAGAATAAAAGAGGCGTCGGAAGACCCCAAAACAGGTGGTCCGAAGACATAGCCGCTTTAGGGGGAAAAAACTGGCTGCAAGCAGCAAACAGCAGAAAGGAATGGAGGAATATGGAAGAGGTCTTTATCCAGCATTGGAGGACAGATGGCTGAAGAAGAAGAAGAAGAAGATAACTTATCATATAATTGTTATTTTACTAAACATAATTTTTCTCTAACCACTAGAGTCGCTAAAACATAGGTTAGTTGTTGATCCAACCTAAGACTGTGACCAATTATTCGAAGTAAGCAACCAAGCACCAATTTCATTACGAAAGCTTTAGGATTGAAGAAACTTTATCCATAAATAAGAAAAAAATCCATCGAACCACTTTACACAAATGGGTGATAAAAGTTTCTTACTCCAATAAATATTGTGAAGCTCTCCAATCCCTGAAATCATTGGCTTCTGAAATTATTGACTTCTGAAATCATTGACTTCTGAAATTATTTTGTGAAAGCTCTGGGAATACATTACGAGAAAATATTATAGACTTAAATACATTGATCTCTCAATACTAAACTCATATACATAAAGTGTATTTGATTCAGAAACAAAGCGAGATAATTAAAGAACGATTTTCACGTTTTAAGAATGATACACATTTATATTAACTTCATCTGTCGTTGTCTGGGTCTACATTTTTTCTTTTTTTACTTCTCAATGTCCCATCACAATATTGCACACACAATTTAGGTGCGACAGTTTAAAATTGTAGTTTTTTCTGTTTTATCATAAACACGTTTTAATTGTTTTTTTTTCATAAAATGAATCTGGGTTTATCGAAATAAACCCAAATACATCTTTGTTCACTTCAGAGTAAGCTTGTCAAGCTTATTGTGTCGTGAAGTGGAGAAGTCGGTATCGGGGATCGATCCCGCGCCCACTGGATTAACAGTCGAGCGCGTTACCAACCAGTCTACCGACCACCTCATTTAATTAGGTATGATTTGTAATATCAACTAAAGCTACTCGTGAATAAAGTCAACCGTATAATCTCCAATTCCGCGCTTCGATTGGTTGATAGCCAGATGTTTTTTCACATACATTACTAAAACAATGTCTATCAATACAAATAGGTAAGGCAGATATTGTAATGGTGGTTAAGGCTACTTTACAATGTTGTATAGGTCGGACTATAAGCCACAACAATCCGCTTTATCGTTATTATTAGAACTTATTGTATCTGTACTACAAACCGGGACTCAGATGTAAAATGATAATGAAAACCACAAATACAGATGCTTTATAACGTCGGTCGTATTAGGACAGGATCATTTTAAGTCTAAATCGCATGAGACAAAATCGCACAAGTATGAATAAGTAATCATAATTTCATTTAATTGAGACTAGGGAGCCAACTATGACGTCACGGACATTTCCCGCGGCGTTAAGGTTCAAAATCGCGTGATAAAATGGTAAAAATTGCGTTTCTTTTGTAAACTTTTTGGAGTTAGTTTCGCTTCACTCAAGAATTTTTTTACGATCATTCACTCGATTTTAATACATGTTACCAATAAAAAAACTGCGACTTTCGGGAAACGTGTCTTTCGGAAAAAGATCAGAGGTTTTTTCCCTTTTTTATTTTGAGAAATCTAAACGAGATATAAAAAAAATACAGTCATTCCCTAAACAAAGGTTCAATGTATCTACCGTATTTTTTCCAAAGCATATTTAGTAAGGTCGTCGAAATCTGACGTCTCCCGTTTATTAAATTTTAGCTATGTCAATATGCCTATTCTTAAAAAAAAATGTACAAGGTACATAAATCAGGTAAGTAGTAGAGTAATTTTTATTTTGCGTTATTTTGTCTTACGAGTGCCTATGTGATTTAAGCCTAAATGCGATTTCTTCTTTGTGATTTAATCACATAACCGTCCGACATAGAATACTGGTGTAGTAATTTCTATTATATGTGATTTTGTCTTACGAGTGCCTATGTGATTTAAGCTCATGCGATTTCTTCTTTGTGATTTAATCACATAACCGTCTAGCATAGAATACTGAATAAATAATTACAGGAGACCCATATAGGATGGTGGTTAAAAGGACAATATGAGTTAATAATTTAACATATGTAGTACCTTTACATAAAGATGTTTTCTACGAAAAGGTTTGCATCTCGACTACTATCATTGGTAAGGGTTGTCAGAGTGAATGCCACGAGTATTTCTAAATCCACATGTACCCTTTGGTGGAGTCGAAACTCCTACGACACTGAATAAGTTATCAAGGGTATGCGTATACACAAGGTGAAAATCCTGCATAATTGAAAACACGTGGACGATAAAAAGCCAGTTCTTTTTTGTTCCACGCATTATTTAAATACAACTGTCATTGTATGAAGTGGTATCTCTGTGTCCTGCATAATTGAAAACACGTGGACGATAAAAAGCCAGCTCTTTTTTGTTCCACGCATTATTTAAATACAACTGTCGTAGTCTAAAATGCTATCTCTGTCTTCATTTTTCTCTAAAAAAATAGTAATTTCCCAATGTACCAGCACGTTCAAATTTTGAATATTTTTTTTTCAGGTGACAGTCAAAATTTGATTTGAGTACGTACTGATTTATGAAAGCGTTTTGATTGAAAGTAATCGGAGAGCGTGTATGACAGATTGCATGAATGTGACGGAAGCTAGGAGTGTCTGTAGGGATAGGGCTGTCTGGCGCTCTGTCCTCTCTGCGTACCCTGCAAGGGACGTGGCGTGAGGGTATAGATAGATAGACCTACTGTTTTATCATAAACACATTTCTCTTTAGAGAGATGAGTGACTGTAAGATGATTGTAGTGACTAGAATGAAAGTGATAGGTTAAAATGGTTGGGACATGTAGAAAGAATGAATGACGGAAGAATAACAAACAGAATATGCCTGGGAGAAAGAAATGCGGCCGTCCAAGGTTCACATGGCTTAACCATGTAGACCAGATTCTCAAGAACGGACGTGTTCTGAGTAAAAGAAATCGTAGACTGTGTATGACGAATTACTTAAATGTGGCTGAAGGAAGAAATGGTGTAGGCATCAGGCGCGAAGCTACTTAAGAGCACGATTCCCATCGAGCTACCTTTTTAAAAAAATGATAGGTATAATAGTGTCTAATCTGGCGTGATCCCATAAGAAATGTTAGCCCAGCTTCCCTTCTGTAGAAATCCACCCTTCGAGCCTGGTAGGCACAGGGAAAGTCTGGCGATCTGTTTTCTCTGCCTACGCTGCAAGGGATGCGGCGTGAGGAGATAGAATGGAATAGAATAAATGTACGAAAATGAAACAATAAAATAAAATAGAATTGGAAGCAAAGTTTTCCCGTTTACAGAATGTATTGTTGACAGTTGAGTAGCTTCCTCCCCCTGCAGTTATCAGGCAATCAGAATGTAGCGAGGGTATGAGGCTTCATACATTATTGCGAAGAGTTAATACTCGAACAGTTTGCTGAATCACTTTTATTTACTTCTTTATTTTATTTCAAGTTGTATACTAATCGTAAGGAACAATTCACGCCCTTACATCAGAATATTTCTGTAGGTATACAGAGTGTCTGAAAAGTCTTTTTAGGATTGAGCGAAAACATGGAAAAATTGTAATTTTATTCACTGGAGAAGTAGGATATGAACAATATGGATATGGCTAAAGAAGGAAGGACAGGTATAAATGCTGTCGATATGAGTAGGATTAGAAGAATGTGTGGAAAAATGTTAAGCTATCAGAGAATTGACTGACTGGAAAACGGGTGTTGTGACTAGAGTGAAAATGAATAACTTGAGTTGGTTGGAAGTTCCAAGTAAAAAGGATGACGAAGAAATTAAACGCCAAAAATATATAAGTTGCTCAAGGATGGAGGCGTTTTAAGTAAAAGGAATCGTAGAGTGTGTATGACGAATTGCATGAATGTGACGGAAGCAAGAAGTGTGTGTAAGGATAGGAGAGTCTGGCGATCTGTTCTTTCTGTCTACCCCGCAAGAGACGAGGAGTGAGGGGATAGAATAGAAAAAAAGGTACGATATGAATATTTAGATTTGAGGACGGATTTTCCATGAGGCTTTTGACTGATCCACGAAAAAACCAGCCGCCGATCAGTCATCCATCGCTATACATCTGTTGAGATAACTTCTTCTCCTCCAGTTTCAATCGTTACGTTTAGTTTGCAACAAAACCCCATGTCTCCTTCTCCACTCATCCCTGTCCTGCGCGATAAATTTTTATATGAGTTGAAGCCCATATCCTGGCACAGGTCGTCCAGGTATTCTTTCCTTGGTCGTCCTCTGTAGCTTGTCCCCTCGAGATAACTACTGAGTGATCTCAGTTATTTCAACTACGAGATGTAGAAAATCCTATGTTTCTCACAATAAATAAGAATTGTGGGACCCGCTATGAAGCAAACATCATTAGGTATGCGTCTGTTTGGCATTGTTGGTAATTCAGCATACGACGGAACAAAATGTTAGGTACTTTTTGTTACATTTTTTCATTCTTACTTCATTAGAGATATTTTTCTTAAAGACTTTAACCTTCAAGTCGTCAACTTGGGATCATTTTTTTGTTTATTTTTTATTTTTATAAATTGTCCCTAGGCACTTGGACTCGTCAAGGTCACACGTGGAAGAATGATGTAAGTATTTATTTAAGAGGAAAATCTATGTAAAACAAAGTGAAAAAGTCTCCATTGGCATTTCGGAATAGTCGTAAACAATTACGCGGTTTGCGGGGTAGGTAGAGAGAACAGATTGCACCAGATTTAAAACAGATTATTCTTACACTGCACTCTCCACTGATCACTTTATGCCCAGGGCAACGTTCGCCACATCCTGCTGTCAATCGTGTATTTTTAGGAAGTTGTATATATGCTATAGCTGGAAATTATTTCACATTGACCCAATATTTCCGATGCTACCGCCATCTGCTGGGGAGTGGATGCTACGCTTGCAACCTACTGTTTTTTGTGAAGTGGAGCAGGAACACTATGGTTCCATCTACACCACGCTAGGAGGCGTTGCCCTGGGCATAAAGTGATCACTTAAATCAGCCACAGCCGACTTGTAAGCGTCAAAACATCTATCCTGCTTCCTCCACAACGGAGTTCACATAAAGCTACATTATGTGAATGAAGATGCATCTCGTCTCTGCTGAGAAAAAGCTGTAATGTATTTCCGTCTGTGCAGTGCAGATAAATCGAATACGTAAAAATAATTTAGGTATATCTCAAAACAGTTTTTTTAGTTCAAAAAGTTACAAAAGTGAACCTACTCGCACTATACTCGTAGAACATAAAAAAAATCACTTTACACTTTCTCAGAAAATTGTTTCAGAGAATTGAGCAGTAAAGGAGTTGATCTTTGTACCTTTTATTGTACCTACTGTACTTTTATGTATGAACTTCAGTACAGTCTGTATATTGTGTTAATATCATCCATGAGGGAATAAAGAAAACATTACAAGAATATACTTTGAGAAACACTCAACGTGTCTATGTCTGACTATTACTTTGAATGTGATATCATTAGGATTGTTTAAAAAAAATAATCACTGTGATTTTCTTTACGGTAAAAAATCTAATTTACAATAAAAACAATGTAAAATAGATATTCACAAAGACAACGTATACATCGCATACTGACATCTGAAACGATACAACATGAATGAATGCAGTGATACCGAAATGTCGTTCCATAAGCGATACTAGCGCCGCGCACGGAGACAACCTAACAACACCACACACGCCCGAGTTGAAAGGTAAAGTCTCCATTACTATAGCTACCAACATTGTTGTTAATTTCTTACCTGTTTGAGAAGATTAATATGAGAAAAGGGTTGGACAATTTTTAATAACTATTCATGCATAAGAAAGCTGCAAAGTGAGTGTAGTAACTAGAATGAAAGTAAATATATTATGGTGGCTTTCTAACGCAGAAAGAATGCGCGATGATAGAGTGACGAAGGAAGTATTAAAGCAAAGAAAAGTGCAACCTTAATAGAGACATACACAAGTAAAGATTGTAAAATTATCATTACCTAGAAAATCACTTTTTGAATTGTTGTCAGTTCTTGAAAGTAGCAGACACAGTGATTATTTTTCACAGGTTCTCTTGGAGAGTGATTTTTGGACGTTTCTATTTATTCCTTCTCCAATTCTCGGAGTCTTAATCACGCACTCCAACCTTCTGTTCGCTTCAATGGAACCATCTCTCAAGGTTCACGTTCGCCGTGGGACATTCTTGAGACATTCTCTAGTAGATCTAGCATCAATTACCCATTGTCACAGAGCTTTTTGAAAAGCCTCGCTATCTTTCTTAATGGTACAATGAATCAAGCTGAACAATTCGGACGAGCTGAAATATTTTGATCGAATAAATATCCTTTTGAACAATTAAAATGATATCATTCGTCTCTCTATAGAAACGTTTTTTCTAATTGAAAACTAGTTTTTGTGCTTGACGAACTTACTCCTGAATTTAAGGTTGATGCACTTCATCCATATATTTTTTTTAATTAATCTTGGTTTACTGAAATAAATCCAAATACATCTTTGTATCATTCACAGCAAGCTCTTTCTTCTTCTCCTTAGCAATTATTAATCCCACTTTAAAAAAAAATGGGTGAATTGATAAACCTGGTCGATTTCAATAGTAAGGCATTTGGATATATTTCTGAATTTATGAACCTGGTTGTCATTTCACGCATCTAGATATATTTTTGGGTCACACCATTGCAAACAACTAACGCCGCAGGCGATTTTTTTTAAAATTTGAACTCGTCAAAAGATGAACTTGTCTTTCAATAGTAGCGCATCTATCTGTACTTATATATTTCTGGGTTAAAAACATGGTAAACGACTAGCGAAAATTTTAGCATAGGACATGTAAGAAGGTAGATAAAACAGGTTTTTTTGGAAACAAACCGTCCCTTCAAATAGAATAGCGCCGCAGTCATTTTTTTAATGAAACAACTATTATTTAATGGATTTTCATAATGGCTGAGGATTTTAAGGGGGTTTGAACCCCAAACCCTCCCCCCTGCCTACGGCCATGCTTCAGATCCTATAACTACTTCGATCACAAAGTGCACAAAGTATAGGGTGTTTTTTTAGAAAAGATACACTTTTAAAATGAAATTAAACGTATTAAAATCATAGTAATGTCCATAAAAATAGCTTTATTTAAAAGATTATTTTATACCATTAATGCTTAAATATGATTTTGGGCATATGTGCGCCGCGGTTGGCTCTAAGGAAGCATAATCTGGAAGTCCAATTTTCGACGACTTTCTCGAGCAGCTGAGGCCGTAAATCGCTAATAACTCCGCGAATGTTGGCCTCCAAGTGATCCAATGATTCAGGTTTATCGGTGTAAACCTCCTAGTAGACAGAAAATAATCCATAGGGGTGAGATCACACGATCGTGGAGGCCAATTAACGGAACCATTACGTGGAATTATGCGCGATCGAATGCTTCCCGCAATAAGCCGATTGTGTCGCTCTATGTGTGGCATGTTGGCCGTCTTGTTGAAACCAAAGCTGTTGCACATTAATGACATTTAATTAGGGAACAAAAAATCTTGAATAATGGACCTGACTGTAACTTTCCGACCGCCAGCATCTTTGAAGAAATATGGGACAATGCTTCCACACTAAACAGTGAGTTTTTGTGGATTTGACGGCGTCTCAGTAATGGCTCCAAGAAAGGAACACCCCCGCATATATGCCCTAAATCACATTGAAACCTAAATGGTAAACTCTCATCTTTCCAATGAAGCCATTTTTATGGACAGTACTATGATTTTAATACGTTTAATTTCATTTTAAAAGTGTATCTATTCTAAAAAAAACACCCTATAAGTACATAGATCTTTATTCAACTTTAATAAGTCGATCTTTCACCACCAGATAACTTCACCCTGTTAAAGATTAAACTTAAAAACGTTAATCTTAAGTGCAAAAGTTTGTAACGATTTTATTAATTGATTTTACAGTAATTTTATAATAGACTTAGATATTGTTCTAACAAAATTTCGAGACAAGTCTCGAAATTTTGTTCATCAATATTAGGTGGTTCTAAAATGTCTTTATAATACAGTTTTGATAAAAAAAAAACCTTTTTTGAACCACGCTTATATTTCTTTTTTTCGAAAATGAGTGAATTGGTGAATCTGGTTGTTTTTCAATAGTAACGCATCGGGAGATAATTCTGGGTTATAACACGATAAACGATTAGTGCCGCAGGCGAATTTTTTTCACAATACACTACTTAGATAAGCATAAAATAGGGTCCTTTAATGGTTCAGATAAATTAGTAAACAAACCTTCGCTGTAATTGGATTAGCGCCGCAGGCAATTTTTTTAAAATTAAACAACTGAGAGTGAATGGTTTTTCACAATTTTTTTACGCGGAGGCATGACTTTGCCAACACACTTCTCAGTATTATCAGCCAGAAGAGTCTACATATTATCATTCATGATTCACATTTCAACTCTCATAATATTCTATCTCCATTTCAATCTGGTTTCCGTACCGGCTTCAGCACCACAACGGCTTTAGTAAAGGTCACTGACGATATTCGTGGTGCTCTGGAGGAAAGAAAACTCACTCTTCTAGTGCTGCTTGACTTTAGCAGCGCTTTTAACTCCGTCGATTTTGATGTACTGCTTGCTAGACTCAGATATTACAAATTATCTGACCCCGCTATCTCATGGTTTAACTCATATCTGAGAAACCAGCGGCAGTGTATTAGATCGACGAATTAAGGTATGTATCCGTTTCGTGTATGGCCTGCGGAAATTCGACCACATCTCAGAATTCAGGTCTGAACTTAGATGGCTAACCATATTTCATCGCCGTAATCTCCACACCCTCTCTCTTCTATACAATGTCCTATACAATCCCTCCTCACCTGATTATTTAAAGACGAATTTCACTCCACTGGCATCTCATGGTCTACCACTCCGTTCTGGTGCACAACGTACGCTTTTAATCCCTAGCCATCATACATCTTTTTTCACTAATTCTTTCACTGTACAGGCTGCGCGATTGTGGAATGACCTTCCATTATCCATCAGACTCGCGCCAACTATTTCCGTTTTCAAGAGTAGACTGAAGCAGCATTACCTTTCTATTTTAAATCCCACAGCCCGTCCCTCCTGAACCCATCATCCCTCCCTTACCCTATCCCATCCCATTTACCATTCATATATATTTATATATTTATATGTATAATATGTTTATCTATGTATGTATTTATGAATTCAATTATTGTTATGTATGTATTTGAGTATTCAGTTAAGGTACCCTCTTGGTACTGAATCTATAATTAGGTATATCTCATTTTTTGTTTCTATCCTGGGTTGGCTGGCAGAAATTGCCATCTGGCAATAAGCCCGCCCCTTGTATGTTTTTCTGTACAATAAAGTTTATTTTATTTATTTTATTTTATATAAACTCATCAGCCTAATACTGGGAAAAATTCACCTATCCAGATATCACGGATATCACAGGATTAGGCTCAACGCGGGCCTAAAATACAAGCATTGTGCCTGAAATATCAGTATTTAGGAATCGTCTTACAATATTGCAAGTATTAATAATGACCGATTTTTGCATTTTTATGTATAAATTTTACATTGAAAATTCATGACATGATGTAAAAATTATGTAGTAATAATGTGATTCATTTCTCCTATATAATAAAACGCTGTGTAGCCTGAGGAATTTCGGGGGGGGGGGGGATTGCAACCCCTACATGACGAGTAACACCAATTTTAGTTGCGAAATGCACATTTCCTTACGTCTTAGAGGAAGAAACAACTAACCATGTCTTCTTCGAATGTCCACTGATGAATCGTGTTGTTTTCGAGCGTGAAATAAGAAGAAAGTGTACAACATTCCCGGTGAGAATACAATTCCTTTTGTCAACTAGAGATATCGGTATTTACCTTTGTATTCTGAAATTCCTTAACTCAAATCAAAAACTTGTTTGAGGGGCCGGCCTTTTTTGTAATATATGTTTCGTTTCCTGATAGCTCTTAAATAGTTCACGGCAGATACCACTCGTTCTTTATTGGTGGAATACCGAAAAAAAAAATAGAGAGGAGCATACGTATTGAAACATCCCCCGTTAAAATGCCGTCGACATCTTTAAAAAGAATCTGTGACCTTTTAACACATACCTTTTATTACATAAAACGTATCGCAGAATATGTTCGCGGCATACGTATTTATATTTTTGAAAAGAGTTTTAAAAGGGTTTTATAGAAAGATCCAGAATCTTTACGACGGTTTCAGCATTGAAATACTAAACCCAATCATAAAATTTTACTTTTATGTTTCTGTGTTCTGAATTTTCTATTCTGGCACTCTTTAAAAAGAGCGCCACGTGTATTGAAGGTCATATTATATAAGGAAGTGAAATAATTTTCCACATTAACACTCGCTATCCAACTATGACGTCACGCTAATTTCCAACAGCATTAGGTTCAAAATCCCATGAACAATCACATAATAAAATAATAAAAATTTCGTTTTACAATTTTTTGGGGTTAATTTCGCTTCAATCAAAAGCTTTTACGTTCATTCGCCATATTTTAATGCATATTATCTAGACAAATAAACTCGGCGACTTTCCGCGGAAAAAGGGGAAAAAATAGAATATACTAATAAAAGTATCACTTTAATATTTTTTCCAACCAACAGTTTGAAAAAAACTACAAAAGACTTGAAAAAGCTTGCTTTATTAATAACTACAATAAAATTCAATTAGAGTGGTAGACTTTAGACCGGACACGTAAAGTAAGTAAGTATACAATTCTCTTAAGCTGTTTTCTTAACTCATTTCATTTTCTTACTGCCATACACACTTTTAATATTCAAACACTATGATACTATTTCGTAGAGTTTCCTCTATTTCATTATTCATTTCCTAGAATCCACTTACGTGTAATACAATTTACATGAAACTGCGATTTGCATACATATCGCTGCAAAGTAGAAACGCTCATATAATCTGTAAACAAGACAGTAGGTAAACCTAGACTAACTCATGCAACTTATATCGTTGCTAGAGTTTTAGTTGTGTTTCCGAATAGCCATTGCGGGTAAACTGCTAGTCCCACGAAAAAAATCATAGAACATTTTTTGTAAAGAATTTAGTGAGAATTATTTTTGTCATTGACCACTTTCTCCTATCTCTTACCACATTGCTTAAAAATGCGAAAAACCGCGAAGGGGGACCTTTTCGAAAGGGCAGAGGGGGTTGCGGCACGATTTTGATAGGCAAGCCTAGTGCAGCTATCATTCAAACCACATTTCGATCAAATGACAGATGCGTCATATTTTTAACGGCTGGTTTTGGGTCTTGGGCTAAAACCCCTTATATAATAAATTGTTCTCACTGTTCTCAGTAGAAATCCAGCGTCGTAACTAATTCACTACTCACTCGACAAAGTCTAGATACATTTCTCGATGGAAAGTTGTGGGGTAGTCTAGATCATAGAATAATAATATATAGTACCTGTCTAGATTTCTTTCATTCTATACGTTTTTTGGGATACTGAAACCAAATCCGATATTTTCCAAAAAAAAAAAAAATCGTGACGAAACATGGCTATAAATGGAAAAACTGGCGAAATTTCCACTTTCTGGCGAATTCTAGATTTGAACTTGATAATTATCAACTTTTTGTAGGTTATCTTCTTAGCAGAATAACAGAACATAAAATTTCCTATAAATCTAGTATGTAATATTTTTCTCTGAAATAAATAGCTGTCGAGCTTAAAAAACTGGTCAAATTTTCATATTACCAATTGGAAGCGTCAAAAAAGTATGGGGTATTCTTGACCTAATTAACGGCTTGGTACCAAGAATGACGTCACGGTCATTTCCCACGGCATTAAGGTTCAAAATCACGTGAACAATCGCATGATAAATGGTAAAAATATAGTTTTTTTTTTCATTTTTTGGGGTTAATTTTGCGTTTATCAATAAACTTTTTACAGTTATTCCCTAGATAAATGTTTAATGCATCTATCCTATTTTGTTCCAAAGCATATTTAGTAAGGATTGTCGAGATGTAAGGTCTCCCGTTTTTAGAAATTTTTGAAAAGAGGAGCTGCATTGAAATTATTTTGACTGGACTGTAGTAATATTATCATAATATAATAATTCATAGTACGATTAATTTGATTAGATTAGTGTATGTTTAGATACGTACAGGAAATTAATTCTCATTAATGAGAGGATTATGCTCGATTATATTATATACTTAGTATTCAGTGGCGGATCCAGGATTTCATTTTGAGGGGGGCTGAAGATTAAAAAAATTTTCCCGAGAATTTTTTTGTCGACCTTTTTTTTTTTGGTCCTCGCCTAAAATTTTGAATCCTGCCGTAATCAACTGATGACCTTTTTTTTTAGGTCGTCGTCTAAAATTTGTTGACCTTGACGCCTAAAATTTTTTCGAGCGGGAGGGGGGGGGAATTGCATTCACTATACTACATTTTCAGTTTAGTACTCAAGGCACTAGAAACGTCACTCAACATTTTGGGGGGGGGCTAAGGGGCTAAAATCCCTACATTTGTTCTATATGTACTACTGTAATCCATGGTTTTGGGGAGGGGGGGCTTCAGCCCCCTAGCTCCCCCCCCTAAATCCGCTAGTGTTTGTATTGTATATATTATAGTATAGTCAATAGTATATTAATATCTATGTTAAGAGTATGCATATTGACATTTCAAACATATCTAAAAACGGGAGACCTTATATCTCGACAACCTTTACTAAATATGCTTTGGAACAAAATAGGGTAGATACATTGAACCTTTATCCAGGGAATGACCGTAAAATATTTTTTATATCTTGTAAAGATTTCTCAAAAAGAAATGTGAAAAACACCTCTGATCTTTTTTGAAAAGACAGAAACTCGTTTCCCGAAAGTCGCGGTTTTTTTTGTGATGATAATATGCATTAAAATCTAGAGAATGACCGTAATAGTTTTTTAATTGAAGAGAAATGAACCCCAAAAAATGGAAAAAAACGCTATTTTTGCCATTTTATTATACGATGGTTCATGCGATTTTAAACCTAATGCCATGGGAAATTATCATGACGTCATAGTTGGGTTGTGAGCTTTAATATGTATGTTTATTCCACTCGGGTTAATATTTAAGCTTTCAGTTATTACTAATCAATATTATAACAGCAGCTACGCAATATTAGGTTGCTCTGTATCATTCCACAGTATTTACCTTGTGCCCCCGCTACATGCTGGCGACCAACCACGAGCGAGTGGTGTTCATGAGTAAAAAGGCGTGTGGATAGAGCGTTTGTCTTGAGGTGTACGTAACCGACCGGTGACGCCTTTTTACTCATGAACACCAAAAGGTCGTGGTGACTCGCGAGCGTGTAGCGGGCGCATTAGATTTTTTTTAGAGTCACTGCGTCTTGCTTTTAACATTTTATCAACCAAATTACAGCATTATACCTAACAAACCGTGATCGGACAAAAACCCATAAGAATATTGCTCAACATGAGTAAATCTCAAAAAAGACAAAGGCCTTCAGAAATATGCTCAAGGGACAAAAGCTCAAATCTAATTGGATTATGAATATAAAATTAATTGTATCTATTAGTATACAATTGCTTACATTGTGTAAGAAACTACTACAGATTAGAAAATAAACAAATAAATGAGCGGGATTGACAATAAAATAGTCAACATTTTGAAAATAAATCATCGATTGGAATCCACCTAGAAAGCTTGGGCAATCCGTTAAGGATATTTCTTAAGGGCATTTGTCTTTCTTGGGATTTATTTATGTTGAGCAATATTCGTATGGGTTTTTCTCCGGGAACTCTGAGAAACTACGGGAATAATTTCAGGTTTCAGCAAAATTCAGAGGTAACTTTGGAATTACAAGTATTTTTTTGTCGAGAAAATTCAGCATAATCAAATATCTAACCATTGTAGAACACATTCTCATTTATCCATGTGTTAAGTCTTAGGATGATATCTTTAGTATTAGCTGAGTAATCTTACTTTTCCTGACATTTTTTTCACATGTTAAGTTACCATGTCTTCGTAAGTTGCTATAGATTATAGAAGATATACAGATGTTTTGAGTCCCTGACCCAGTCGAGTATAAGGAGTTTCTGATGAAAAAAATCATAGTACTCGATACTCCAAATCTCATGGATTAACTGAACTGGTACAACCACAATTAAATAACAACAAAAAAGGCCCCTGTAATAAAATTTTATCTCCTCTCTCTTTTCCCCGTATTTAAACCAAACCATTTCACTCCTTTCAATTGTCTGCACTCAGCAGGGTTGCTTGGTCACTCTCTAATGATGATTAAAATAATAAAAAAGAAAATTGTATCGTTTCCAAGATCCGCATCCTGTACATTACATTCACATTTTACGGTATTTCAAATTACGTATCACGTTAACTAAGAAATCTGCAGAAACTGAAATACTCTCTAAAAGTGAGATGTCTTTATCAATCACCCCTATTTTTTACGCAGAGAAGGAACCTTGTAAACCTACCTAATCCTGTTATTAAAAAATGCACTCTTTTGCGTGTTTTGTTAATTGTAGTCGTACATACGATTATGACTGCAGCTCTTTTATTAACGCATTATATTTTATCCGTCATGATTGTACATTCTTGACAGTCGGTATACCGTGTCTCCTCTGGTTGTCACATTGTGTTATTTGCATAATAATTGACGTAAATACTAGCCGAAAACGTCTTCACTCTGACCAGTATTCAATTACATCAAACTCGTCGTACAGTAGGTAATATTTAATTTATTTATGAATGGTACAAAGTGGTATTGTGTATATATAAATACATAACATTGCTCACCTAAACGCGTACTGTCAAATAATTAAAAACGACTTTTTCGTAACGTGTTAACTCGGTCGTAAATAAGTGGACGTACTGTATCCAGCTAACCTAACCTAATTCCATATTACACAAATATTTTTATATCAAGGTTCTTTTGTGCTTAACAATTAATGTTCATTTTATTTTTTCTAAATGTAGGTATTTTAATTAAATCTCGCCAACCTAAGGACCAATGTAAATAATAAAAAATGTGTCAATTTTACAGACACCCTATCAAATACCTAATATGATTGATGAACTATGATTTGAGTAGTACATGGTTGTGGGTATTCTGCACTTCGCAAAGTGATCACATTAAGCCAGCCGACGATCAGTCACATCACAAGCCTGATGGAAAGTCCACCCCTTGCCGTATATGTATCTGTTGAGAAAACTACTTGTTATATTCAGCTACGATATGTAGAAAATTCCGATGTTCTCACAAAACATAAATTGTGATTTTCAAAAATACTTTTGATTAACATTATTTCGCAATACCTATATAGCAATTATTTCGGCAATATTTAAAGCAAGACAACGATATTGCGTACAAACGAGAAAGAGAATTATCACGATGTCGGCGAGACGAATTACCGAATATTCAAACGGTTTTGTATTTTTAGTCAATTTTCTCTCTCGTTTACACTCAGTATCATTGTCTCGCTTTAAAGATTGCCGAAACAATCGCTTCATCAACTGTCCCATGTTGATAAATACGAGTTGCCGAACATTATTGCCCGTGTAAGAGCACCTTGAGAATGATGGAAAGCATACACCCACCTACTCGTGTATTATTTACAAGAATATTCTTAATTAAGGACTTACAAGATATATTTCTCATGTAGATGAGTTCTTCTTCTCTATCAACTTACATAATTCTGATGGAAATTATGTAACAATGTACCGCAGGTCCTGTGGCAACTTTTGCAAGTTGTTTAAAATACTTCGTGATAGCAGTAGCTCTCTCACCTACAGTCGATTTTTTCGGTTGATACTACTATTCATTGACATAATGTTGCGTAACATAATTACGAGCCTGCAAAATGTTTTTAATGGTTATCGATAGATGCCCATGTTCTTTAAAGCCGCGGGTTTAGAAGCGCGGGAATGTTTAATTTGTACAATGTACATTTTGATTTATAAATTGAATTGGTTACTATTATGGTACAAAATGTTATTAAGTAGAATGGAAAATACTATGGTTAATAAAAATTTAACTTTTACTCTAAGATTGAACGTACACTAATTACATGTGTAAGGATACGGTCTGGCGATCTGTTCTCTCTCCTTACCCCACAAACCGGGTCATTTTTGACGGGTTACAGCTAGTATTATTATAATTGAATAACATAATTATTACAATACAAAATCTCGCTGATTATTCATTCTGAGAAGATGTTGCCTCCTATACAAAGCCCTATAATAATGATCATACCTAGAGGATCTACATTACATAGTAGTCTCATTCATGGTCGTCGCCAGCCTCGGAACTAGGAGGGGGCAACAAAAATATAACAAAAAAATATAGCATGAAAAAAGTTTAAATAGCGCCGCAGGCGAAATTTATTTTGTGATACATAGCGAAAAAAGTCATGATGTGGTTTGGTTTATTTGAAAATTTATTATAATACTTTGCATAATAATAGATATGTATGAAAAATGTATTAGAAAAAAGCAATAAAAAATAGTGCAGGCGATTTTTTTATGGAACAATATTGTATTTTGTTGGATTTTCATTGAAATTTATGATATTATGAGAAAATGAGTGGTAATATTGTGGTTTTTTATCATTTATTATGACAAATTATATACGTTTTCCAATCTCTAGAGAGGAGCAGCTGCCCCCCCTGCCCCCCCGACGACGCCCATGGTCTCATTATAATTCCATGTATTATATTAAGAATATTTAGATGTACTGGTATATTATGTATTATCTTGTATATTTCTACTATGTAAACATGATAATTGAATAGAAGGAGCATTCCGTTAAAAGATTTAAGTTAATCTTACTCCGTTGATTTATTTTTGTTTGTCAGCAGAAGACCGCCAGAGTATATTGGCAACAGAGCACAAACACTTAATGTACCGGTAGGAGATCCAGAGGAAGACCCATGCGCAAGTGGAGGAAAGTGGTGAGGCAGGACATGAGAGAGAGAGTGACGATGTACCGGAGGATGCACAAGATAGAGCAAAGTGGCGGCGGAGGACCAGCAAAGCAGACCACTCCACCATCAAGTGGGATTAATAATTGCTAAGGAGAAGATTTTTTTGTTTACGAGAAAATCTTGCAATCGATTTTTCAACCGTTTCCTGACTACTTAGAGACTTGAAAATTTGCAAACTTACGTGAACTCGATGACAATACGATTCTGTACCACACTGGGTCAGTTTTCTTCAAAGAAAAAAAAATGTACGGGGTTTCAGGGGGGTCCAAGGATCGTGGGAAAAGAAACCAGATCGTAAATCAGATGTTGTCCAGCTCAAGCCTCGGAAGGCACCGAATGATCGAGAGGATCCAGTCACTGCATCCGTATTTTTTTTTAAATGTATATATTTGCATGATACTTTGCATATCCTAAGTATTTTTGGCTAAACTTATACTAAATACTTAAAACTAACTTACATCTAGATACATATTTAATTTAATCTTAGAAACTAACTTATACTATTTACCTGCAACACCATACGTCTAGTCATATTTAAGATATTTGGTATCTTATGCAAGTGCTTCACGAGTAGAACTCATATCTTTTTGCAAATTTTGATTCTGTCAATTTTTGGTGGGAGACGCCATTGGAATGAAGGAATCCATATTAGAGAATTCCTATTTCACTGATGTTTTCGGCATTAACTATGTGACTGTGACACGGAGCTTAAGGCTTGGGAGTGAAAGCTGGTTCTCGGTTCAGCTCCCAGTGTCAATAAACAACTATTTCTGTTAGGCTAGAGGTCTAATTGCTTTGGAGGAGTGAAAACAATGATGGCAATTTTATACATTTATTTACAAATCAAAAAAACTTAGACTAGGTACTTACTCTATGATGCTATACAATAAACACTACACACTAATTGTCCGAAATTGTCTGTGGACGTACATACACTACACGAATTACGAACACTGACGCAACGTTCCTCGATGGTGGAAAGCTCCAACGATGAAAGCAGGGCACAGGCCTGCGAAGATCTCGGCGGTGATGATGTAGGGAGGCTGTCTAGCCCTCCCTGTGATGGCAACGATGATGTGAGGGAGGCTGAGTGTGTAGCCCTCCTTGTGATGATGTAAGAACTCTGTCCTCGCGTTATGCAATGGTGCAAGGCGTATAATGTGAATTTACGTAACTCGAGATAGTCACACATATAGCAGATAATAATGGTAACAGTTCAAACACTCAATAAACAGTTCGTCACACAATGAATTAGATAACATGAGTAATAATAGTTTGCGCACTCAATGAATTAATTAACAATTCAGTTCGTTCACTCAATACAATAAACACAGTCTCTGCGATGTGATGAATTACGCAATGAAACAATATGCACACAGAATAAGTACACGCTCGCCGAGGCGAGGCATGGATATAGAATTAAATGTCCATTCTTTTGACTTCGCGATTACAATTTTAATTCGACTGACTGTGACAAAAGCTCAAGGAAGACTAAAAAAAACAACCATGCAAGGATCTTACCTGAAGACTATTCTTATCTGTATGCACTTACATATCTACCCTGAAACCAATTATTTAAACAATGAACCCCAAATATTACAATAGACCCCTATACCGTTATATGTACCTGATCGTGTTGTTAGCCTAATGGAAAATTCTTAGAAAGTTGTCAGACAATTAGGACCCCTAAAACAATACATCTACCCGTCTGACTTCTAAACAATAAAAAGTACCGATGTCATGCATACCTGGGGCTGTTACAAACATTATTTTTGAAGTGATAGTAATTTTAAAAGTTAAACGAAATAATATTTTTTTTGTCATCTAGGTATTTACTACTAGGTGTATGTCAACTGTTTTCTGACATTTTGAAAACACTGAGTTTATTGTACAATGCAATCAGTCACGTGAGTTTGTAAAAATAAAAAATACAGTTAATTTAACCTAACGAGTAATATGATTGATAGATGTGGGAGGGGCTAAAAAAGAAAAGTGGTGGGAGCTACCAGGGCTAGGGGTAGGAAACATTGTTAATAACGGTGATTTATAAGGGTTAGTGATTTTATTAACTATATTATTACCTAAATTAAGATTCATAAAGATGTATTGAGAATGTAGAGATTTCCTTTCAAACGTGAATTTCACATTCCCGCGACATCATATCTCATTTACGCAATCTTGATTATCTAAGCATAATAATTCATGGCATATATCTTTATAATATAGCGATATTCCTTCACGGAGAGGTGACAGGCATATTGTCCCGAATTGAATTGAATTGGATGTAAAGGAGAAGCCTTATACCTCCCACTGAATAGCAATATAATAATATACAAAGGAAAATCTGTATCAGAAACAGGGTAGGCTTCAATTTACATGATTCCAATTCTTTACTGCACTATGTTTTCAAGTTACTGATCTTCGACTTACGAAATTTATATCGAGACTGGAGGCTTTTACAGAAGTTTTACAGTGTTACAGAAGAATTCCTGGAGGGACCACATCACGAATGCCGAGGTGCTCAGCAGAGTCAAAGACGGGAGGCACTTACTCATCAGAACCATCTCCGAGAGACGTGCCCGCTGTATTTCCCACATCATGCGCCACGAGGGTCTCCTACATGACTTAATAGAGGGAATGGTTGAGGGGACAAACCACAGGGGGCGCCTCCAACAGCACTACCTGGACCATGTGTACGAGGACCTGAACTGGACCACATATGTCGAGCTGAAGAGAGCTGCGGGAGACAGAGAAGAGTGGAGAACAAGATGTAGGAATTTGCTGCAAACCAATTCGCAGGATTGCAACTTGAGAAGACAATTGAATACATCCATGCTCCAATAACGCTCCAACAGGTAATAAATCCGCCCTTTGTGTGTAAAGTTATGTGCAATAAAGTTTTTATTTATTTATTTATTTAATCATCACCATAACACAAGGTATTTCTTTCTCTGTGTAAAATCTGTTGACGGTGTGATAAGAATGAAAAAAAGTATTTTTTGTTTGGAGATGCGGTCTTTTGAAAACTGCAGAGGATGACAATGACTCTTTTTCGTTTTTTTTTTTTTATTTCGATGCTATGAGTAACTCGACAAAACGAAAAAATCATAGTTAGCATAATCATAGCTTTCGATGAAGATCTTAATTTGTGGTAAAAAAAATGTATCGAAATGTTTTTGTGAATAAAATATTATTTTCTCCAATTAACATCAAATTTAAAAAAAAAAATGCCCCATAATGTAAGTATCTATTTTAACATTTGACAATGAAGCCTTAATGAATTCTCAATAATTTGAAGCAATATATTTCCCGACGATGGAGCCTGGAGACATTTAACAATCAAAATTCCAATAGGTGGGCTTGTCGCCAAATGGCACTTTTAGGCAGCCAACCAATGATAACGATTTCAAATCATTTAGTCTTTTTTTTATAGGATCTCTCTCTCTCCCTGCGCATTTATTATTCCCACATGATGGTGGGGTCTGCCATTTTTGTTTTCCGCTGCTACTCGGCTCTATCCTGTGCATCTTCCGGGGATGCTCCACAGACACTCATATCTTGAGGATCTACTGTACCTTATTATGTACAGTTTCCGTTAGGGAGGTGTGACAGATGAACCAAATTATTAAACGAACCGTTTTTTCGTTTTCCTGTATTCGTTTTGTAACGCCTGAGGGTAATTCAATATGAAATATCCATTTACAACAAAATAAAATGTTACACAAAACCATCATATATCACAATGAGTGAAAAATGTCGCGAGATGAATAAAAAAACGTCGCAATACTCGCTCAAAGAAAGGCTCACTCTGGGAGCATAAGGATAAAGTTAAGATGGATTACCCACCGCTTTATCCATCCACACCATTATGGTAATAGTGGTGTGGATTGTGTTGAGATGATATTCTGAGAAGAATGTGTGGGAAAACGTTGATATTTATTTATTTTATTTATTTATTTATTAACAGTTTAAACGGCCATAGGCCTTTAGATAAAATAAATTAGAAATACAGCAGAACTAATAATAATACGGTGCCTTTAGATTTCTCGATGGAAAGTTGTGGGGTAGTCTGTTTTTCTTTCATTCTATATGTATTTAAAGGTGCTGAATCCGATTCCGAGGTTTGCTAACAAAATATCGTGACGGAACATGGCGAAAAATCTGAAAAATGGCGAAAATTTCCAATATTTGGCGAATTTTGGATTAGAACTTAAAAGCTGGCAACTTTTGTCAGTTCTTTTTCTACGCACAATGAAAGTTCAGAAAATTTTCGACAAATTTGGTGTTCAAAATTTTTCTCTAAAATAAATAAAAATGGAGCTGTCAAGTTGCAAAAACTAGCCAAATTTTCGCATTATTTTAAATAGTGAGAATAGAAAATGTATGGAGATAGTTCATTTTGTTACCTTTAAAACCAACTTTTAACAATTATTCTTTAAATTTTTGACACATATTTTACTTCGTTGGAATCAGCAAACATGAAGAAAGTTTTCAAGATAAATTTTATTTAAAAATATAGTAAAATGTTTAAGCTAAAAAGGTTTAAACATTTTCAGCGTACATAATGTACTATATTTTTAAATAAAATTATTTAAACATTTCTAGCTTAAATATTTCACGGTGTTTTTAAATAAAAATTCCGTTAATAGCTTTTTTTATGTTTCCTGATTCCAACGAGGTAAAATATGACTCATAATTTTGAAGACTAGGTGTTAGAAATGAAGCTATCAAGGTGTACTTTCTCAATACATTTTCGATTCTCGTAATGTAAAACAATACGAAAATTTGGCCTTTTTTTGGACCTTGACAGCTCCGTTGCTATTTATTTTAGAGAAAAAATGTATATGCCAATTTTGTAGTAAATTTTACGTACTTTAATTTTGTGTAGAAAAATAACTTACGAAAGTTGTCAGTTTTCGAGTTCTAATAAAGAAATCGGCAGAAAATGATTATTTTCGCCATTTTTTGTAATTTTCGCCATGTTACGTCACGAAATTTTGTTGGCAAACCTCGGATTCAGATTCAGCGTCCCAAAAAACGTTTAAATTGAAAGAAATCCCGACTACCCCACAACTTTCCATCGAGGAACTGTTTTGTGTTTATTTTCCCCGGATTATAAATACAAATGAATACAATCAAACATGATCAAACCCAATACAAACAAAAATAATAATAAGAAAGAAAAACGAAAACAAAATCACATGAGTATAAATCAAAGTAACGAAACGAATGTTGTAGTGACCTGATCCGATCGTGATCATAGTCTGGTGCTCTGTCCTCTCTGCCTACCCTGCAAGAGACGCGGCGTGAGGATATAAATAGATAGATACATAGATAGTAAATTAATCAAATCAGTGAATCGCACGTGAAACACTAAAAATAAACCATATGAGGTGGTCGGTAGCCTGGTTGGTAACGCACTCGACTGTTAATCCAGTGGGCTCGAGTTCGATCCCCGATGCCGACCTACTTCACTTCACAACGCAAGCTTTTCAAGCCTTCTGTGAAGTGTACAAAGGTGTATTTGGGTTTATTTCGATAAACCCAGATTCGTTATTATAAAAAAAAAAACATTTTCTTGTAAAAAGCATAGATAAGATATTAGCATAGTAGATACTGAATTCATGTAAGTAGGCACCATAAAGTACATCGCACACGACTTACTGCTTTTTCACGCATCATTATTCCTGAAATGGCGAACTTGTCGAACAATTCCTATCACGCGTGTCTGAAGGAAATATAGGACGAACAAATTATACGTGAAAATTACACGCGGGTTTGCGGTAATAATACATATATGGCACATGGCAGACAATTAAAGCTCACGACAACTATGACGTCATGGTCATTTCCCACGGCATTGAGATTCAAAATTGCATGAACAACTGCATGATAAAATGGTAAAAATAATTTACTGCACGTAATTTGTTTTTATGAAAATCATGGATTTTCATACTAATTTTAGAAAATTTATGATATGATAAAAAATGTGTGGTAGTAATTGTGAGGTTTTATCATTTAGTATAAAAAAATATATACCTGTTCCAATCTCTAGGGGGCACCTGCCCTCCATGCACCCCTTGACGACGCCCATGTGCAGTGGTCTCTTGAAAATCTATCCACAATTATCCGTTAGACTTCTTTTTTTTTCCTAAATCTTTTTTTATCGTTTGATTCAATTTACAGTAAATCCACTTTTTCCCGAACTCACTCCTCATCTACTCTATCTTATGCAGACTTTGATTTATAGCCTAAACTAAGACCCTGATTTTTTCGGTTTATTATTTCTTTGTTTGCCCAACAAATAATAATGGACTTTGTATAAAGCAGAATAAAAGGCCGTTTTTCTTCATTCTAGAATCTAGGATGAAAAGGACGCAATGAAGGGAACAACAAAAAATACTTTTCGATTTATCTCACGTCAATCTTCGTCTTATATGCAATAGACCAGTGCTCCGCAATCGGTGTTCCGTGAGCCGGATACAGGTGCGCCTATATTGTATCTTAGATTTTGTGTGTGCCGCGGAGTTTTAGGAAGAATTTTGGTGTGTCGTTGGTGAGAAAAGGTTTCAGAGCACTGCAATAGACCATTTGCTATACCTACATAACACAAAAAACTTAGAAATTTGATTATTTTTATTTATGTATTTATTTATTGTTTAATCGGCCTCAAGCCTTTGGAAAGTTTACAATACAAATAATCAAATATATCAATACAATCGTGTTACATAGCCAAGCAATACACAGTAACAACAGACAAAAGAACTACAATTAAAACAATATGCAAACATACAGGATGGACACAAAAAAAAAACCGGCACCACAAAAATCGCAAAACAACACAGATACAAAACAGAACAACATAACAGTAGGATCAAACTCCGGGATCCAACAGACTGCGAAAGTGCAATTGCTGAGACATTACCTTGCAACTCGGGTGTGTGTGTTGTTGCCCGTCGCCGCCGTGGGAGGCGCTAATTTCGCCGTCGGTGATAATGCTTTTTTATTATTTCAACTGTCAATAGATCTTGATCTTTTGTAGTATGGCTGTTTGGATAAGTAGTGTGTAGATCCTTGAAGTGAGAGTCTCCTCCAAGGGACATTAAGGGTGTTCAGAGTAGTACAGGGAGGGGTTTGTTGGAGGGGGGAGACTTCCAGCGAGCCTTAAGTCTTCCCGTGAAAAAAAATACAACTTTTATGCGTAAAAGCCTAGATAATATAGGAGCTTAAGCTCCTGAAACATCCAGGGGTGGAGGTGGATTTACCCTTAATGTGTTTGGATATGACATGTATATGTCAATGCTGAAATCTGGTGAAGCCTCAACTATTTGTGGTGTTTCGTTTGTATCTGATTTTGTCTTGTATTTTTATGTAAAAGCCTTTATAAAATTTCTCTCGAGCAGGTACTTTAAATACTTAACAAAAGTTAATTCAAATTTCCGAATACCGTTCTCGTAAGTAGACAGAAAGTCGTGTCTGAAACCTCAAACACTGAGACTTCATTACAATATTGTATAGACATAATAATTTCCTTTATTCAAGGATATTTCATTTATCATTACCAACCTCACTCATTTTGTGCTTTACATCAAAAAGCTCTGTTATTTAAAATATTAAGACGATACCGCTAACAATGGCAGTGGTATTTTATGTCAGTAATTTGAATTTTAAAGACTTCCAATTTTATTTAACAAAATACGTGGTTCTGTTTTCCGTTCGTCAAGGTCAAATACTTTAAGGGGTGCAGATAATATTCTTTATATATGGTTAACTGGACGAGATTGTTTATTGTTTTCTTTGTTTTTTAATCATCCTTAGGCCTTATTTAAGGCACTTGGAATCGTCATGTTTACATATTAACTAAACATTACAAAATCAAAGGCAACAAATCAATAAACAGTTACAGCAAAAAATAAAGAAAATAATTCTTACCTTAAGAGATAGAATTGAAAGCCAATATTCTTCTGTGTAGTCAACAGCGATAATCTGAAACAATAAAATAATATCAAGATTATTACCATGCTTTTATTAACTTTATCTGTCGTTGTCTGCATCTAAAGTTTCTTCTACTTTTCTTTTACTTTTCTTCTACTCTTCCCATTGTCCCAACAACTTGAAGTTTTGCGCACATATTTGCTTTCGGTGACTTCAAATTTTAGTACTGTTTCATCATAATTGGTAAATTTTAACTCATTAACTCATAGTTACTCGAAACACGATAGGAACAGTAGAATACCATTGCCGTTACTGATCAACCCATTGTTTCAAACCCGTTGCTTCAAAACACCGATGACACCAGGTAAAAAATAGCTGACTATATTGACACGCACTGACATTTTATTTGCCGTTTCGCTTTATGTTACGCGCGCAAGCAAGAATGCAATATTATGTAAGAGAGAACGCATCTACCAGTATAGCGCGCCGGTACACGTCGGTACGTTCTTTTACTGGACGTGGGGACGGCGGTAAACGGATAGTAAGAAATCTTGCGATAGCGTATTACTTTTGTTTTGGAGCAACGATTTTTATCTCCTTACC
The DNA here is from genome assembly GCA_963576895.1 of Ceraclea dissimilis. Taxonomy (NCBI): domain Eukaryota; kingdom Metazoa; phylum Arthropoda; class Insecta; order Trichoptera; family Leptoceridae; genus Ceraclea; species Ceraclea dissimilis. The sequence goes on from OY756362.1 coordinate 20,595,457, forward strand.
GTTGCCAGCCGACGATACTATTCGTCGAGCAACCAGGCCTTAGGCTCCCGAAATGTAGGTTGAACAGAGCCACACCGAGGCATAAACGCTAGTTGCTAATAATATTATGAAAACAAACTTTTACTAAACGATTTTGGAATTGAATCTATAGAGATATAATAATGAAGAGTACTTACGTACAATAAGCAGGATTCATTAGTATTAATGTAACTAAGTAGGTACTCAACAAAATATTGTAAAGTTTTACGCAGAAAATATTTTGCGGCGATATTTTGGAATAGCGAATTACCTACAACTGTTGTTACGTGACTTTAGGGGTTACTCTGAATTCTACCTGTTGAATTTAAAACATATTTTGTTACCAAATTAAGTTGCCTTTAACTTACCCTCTATCTATACACATCTAATTACGTATCAAAAGTAACCAAATGATTCCACCACATCATTAACTGGCTATATTTATCTATGTTATCTGTACGAGTGCTTGTGAATAAACAAACAAATAAATAATATTGTTTCTCAAAATTCGTTAATAACATATTCTCTGGTATGTAGAGCGTACAGCAAGCAATTGATAAGAGGGATTAAGAAGTTAGTTATGGATTTACCATGGGCGTCGCCAGCCTCGGAGCTAGGGGGGGGGGGGGGGGGGGGGCAACAAAAATTGAAAAAAAGATGTAGCACAAGAAACGAGTAAACAGCACCGCAGGCGACATTTTTTTGTGTGCCATAGTGAAGAACGTCGTGATGTGGTTTGTTTATTTGAAAATGTATATAATACTTTGCACAACAATATACATGAAAAATGCTTTATTATAAAAAAGTAATGAAAAGTAGCGCCGCAGGCAATTTTTTTTATTAAACTGATGGATTTTCATACTAATTTATGATGTGATGAGGAAATGTGTGATGGTAATGTGATTTTTTTGTGAGGTTTTATCATTTAGTATGAACAAATATATACCTATTCCAATCTCTAGCGGGGGCAGGGGGGGCAGCTTGGCGACGCCCATGGCATCCAAACTACAAGTACATATGTTAATAAACGTGCTGTCTCATAGATAAAGGGCTCCATAACATAACAGTGATAATATAACGCCATCATATACTAAACAGACAGTACAGGCGGATTATCAAATTGATACGACTGAATATAATCGGATTTGCGGGATATACCAAGTGTATTGATAGGTATATCATGTAATGTGCTATGGAAGTACATTGTATTACAAGATAGGTAACCTAAGTAATCCCTAGGAGCAATAACATACGTTATAAATTCACTGTGCTATTGCCAATCCAAGATCACAGTTCTTTCCTCGACAGAGACGAGAGGCTTCTCCATTCACATAATGTAGCGTTATGTGAACTCCCTTGGGGAGGATGCAGGATGGGGCATTGGCTGGCTAAAGTGATCACTTTATAGCCAGAGCAACGTTCACCCATTCCACCACATCCTGTTGTCAATTGTGTAAGTTGTATATATTCTACTGCTGGAACTTATTTCACATTGACCCAATGTTTCAGATGCTAACGCCATCTAATGAAGAGTTGATGCAACATTTGCAACCTACTTTTTATTGTGAAGTGGAGTAGGAACAACTGTGGTTCTATCTACTCCACTCTAGGAGGCGCAGGGAATACTGTGATTCCACTTCTGTTTGTCCCTATTACCAGTTGGCATTGTTAAGTCTGAAAGAGAGGGTGTTAGGAAACATGGTCCTTCTAGAGTCACCTGACTCAACTGACCAGATACTTAAAGTAGTCAACGCGTGTAGAGTGGGACAAAATGGCAGAGCACGTATGACTAAGGCCGGTAAACTCCGTAGTTTTCACCTGCAAGATACTGTCTGACAGACTGTCGGACACTTCTTTCAGAAGTTTTCTTGCAGTTGGAAACACGGCCTTAGGTTATGAGCATGGTGGAAGCGACATTTATATGTATAAGGAGAAGGGTGTGGTGTTCTGTTCTCTCTGCCTATAATTCGCCTGGGTGTGAGGGCCACATAGGCGTGAGTCACTTCAGTTTCCCTATAAATGTGATTTAAAAATATCACTGTTGAATATTTCGAGTCACCCGTAGGAGTATATTATAATAGTATAAGAGTACATTTCCTTTGATAAAATAATATCTTTGTATCGTTTTAAAGACATTGATAGATATGTCCCCACTATACCCCCCAATTTTTCCACTTACAGTATATCAAGGACGTGTTAAAATACAAATATTGCGCCGAAACACCATATTAAAAGACGGAAATAAAGAGCAATATTTATTTATTTAAACTTTTGGTGAACAAGATACAAAGAAATTTATCATTACAAATATAAATCATAACATTTGTTCACTAGGGCGAGCATACCGCAGTGCTGCGATCTCTGCCAGCTAACCCCAACATACCAAGTTTATTTAAAAAAATACAGATTTAAGTTTTTTTAGCTCTGCGATCTGTCAATCGATCAATCGTTCTATTAATACTTCAACATTTTTAAATACTGATGAAAATTTAAGCCCAAAATGAGAATATTGTAGGTAAAAAAAGTGATTTTGACTTATTTTATAAAAATGACCGCTAGAATCGCTAATTGTAAACATTTAATTAACCAAATTACAGCATTATATCTAACGAACGACGGGAATAATCTCAAGTTTTAGTAAATTTCGGAGGAAACTTTGAAATTATTTTTATCAAGAAAATTTTCCCAAATCATATCTCTAAATACTAGTCACTAAAACATATTCTCATTTATCCATGTTTTAAGTCTTAGGATGATATCTTTAGTATTAGCTGAGTAATCTTACTTCTCCCGATAAAATTAAGAAGCGAGCAACAAACTTTATTAAACCGCTAATTAAGTTAATTACGCATGACCGATTTCAAAAAGGTACCTGTCAAAATGTCTATAGAAATTAGTTAACAAAGTTTAAAGTCAGTTTAGACAATGTTAGCCCCGAATCAATAATAATTAGAAGTAACCAGATTCATTCTCAGTTCTGAATGAAGAGATATTGTGTCTGTCAGATTTACAAAATTTTTACCTATTAAATTGACGTTCCGGAACTTTTTCATAAGTTCCGGCTTACTGACATCCTTGCTTCAAGCTGTAGTTTCTTATTTTTGTACTTTTCTTTGGAAAAACTGTATCATCTCTATCTATCACTTGGTACTCAGTTTTTTCGATAAATCTAATTTATTTATGAAAACATACCTATCTTAAAATATTTTCATCTAAGAATAATGTACTTAATTTTACCACGGTTTTATTTAACTTTATTTGTCGTTATCTTCGTCTACATTTTCCAAAATTTAATAACTTAACTTTATAGTCCGAGAGCCCGCTGCTTAAATTATGACGTATCTGTTTTTTGATCGAAATGTGGTATAAATGATAGCTTACCAGTAGGGTATTACATCGCACTAGGGTTGCCTATCAAAATCTTGCCGCAACCCCCCCCTGCCCCCCCCCCCCCCCGAATAGGTCCCTCTTCGCGGATTATCGCATTTTTTAGGAATATGGTAAGAGATAGGAGAAAGTAGTCAATGACAAAAATAATCCTTGCTAAATTGTCTACAAAAAATGTAAAGTCAATTTTTTCATAGGACTAGTAGTTTAGGCATAATTTTGATAGGCAACCCTAGTGCGATGTAATACCCCAGTGGCGTATATAGAGGGGGGGCCGAGGGGGCCCGGGCCCCCCCCGAAATGTTGAACGATTCTTTAAAAAACGTTATTTTAAAACATGAAAGTTACTCAAGTTCATCACTTCACCCATTATTCGAAAAAATTTCGCCTGCGGCGCTATTCTTCTTTATATTTTATGCACACAATACCAACCTAAAACACGACCTTTTTCACTTACATTCACGAAAAATTTTTGCCTGCGGCGCTTTTATGATATTTTTATGCTGTTCGTCTATTTTCAAATTTTTGTTTGCCTCCACCCCCCACAGTGTCAAATATTAAATCGGGCCCCCCCCGAAATGAAATCCTATATACGCCACTGTAATACCCTATTGGTAAGGTATCATTTACACCACATTTCGAGCAAAAAACAGATACGTCATAAATTAAGCAGCGGGCTCTTGGACTATTACTAATAAAATCGAAATTATAAAATCACTATTAAATGTTTTGTGAAAACATCGGATTTTCTACATGTCGTAGTTGAATATATGTAACAAGTACTTATCTCAACAGTTATACAGCAAAGGATAAACTTTTCATCAGGCTTATAACTGATTGTCGGCTGGTTTAATATGATCGCTAAACTTTACAAGTAACATTCACCAGTTCCAGTCCATCCATCTGCCGTGGCCGGTAATCGAACCCAGACCTCCAAGTCCAGTTTTCAGTCATAAATCTGATCCTTTAGAGTCAATCCTTCGCTGTATATCTGTTGAGATAACCACTTGTTATATTCAACTACGAAATGAAGAAAATCCAATGTTCTCACAAAACATAAATGGTGAGTTTCAAAAATAAAAAAGTAAGTGTGATTTAAATTTATTTTACTATGAAAGAGTTTAAAAAGGAACACCGTAGTACGCAATTAATTAGTTAAAGAATTTGGACCTTTTTAGTTCCCTTGGGTAATACTGTAATCTTTAGTACTATTTTTGCCTTTTCGGAATATTGCTATGTTGTGGCAAATTCATACTAATTTAGACATAATAATATAGGTACTATCATATATGTCTCATGATATGTCCAAAGGGATGTCAACAAGGTCGGTTCTTCCGTGATGAGGGTTTCATTATTATATCTAAATACAGAACACTGGTCCACGTAAAATAATATGTATAATGAGCTTTACATACCCACTGTCATAATCCGCTTTGTCGTAGGTAGTGTATTAGGGTAATCGAAAGACATGCAAAGAGAGACTTATGTACTTCGCCCTCTAGAGTTCTTCCAAACACGCCCTTCCGGTTTGTTTGAATACCTTCATACCAATGGCGCCTCCCACCAAGAATTGACAGAATCAAAATTTGTAAGAAGATATGAGTTCTACTTGTGAAGCACTTTCGTTAGATACCAAACACTGCGGTATGCGGTGACTGGATCCTCTTGATCTCTCGGTGTCTTCCGAGGCTTGAGCTGGACAACAGCTGACTTACGATTTGGATTTCTTTTAAATTGGAATACAGGCTTTTAGCCTAGTGCAAGGTGTGCAAAAAAGATTGTGTATGCAAGCCCAGATCCTTTTTTTATAAAAGAAAAAATAAGAAAAGACAAAAGGCGATATACTCATTTCGATGGTAGATTATATAGCACGTACACATTGAGAATGTAGTCATAGCCATGTATATTGCACCTTAATAGTTCAGGGTTCAAATGGTCGAATAAAATATTTACATCAGAGGTTTCATGTTCACTGTAGTGTATACTTATAATATAGGCTTCCAGTTTCCTCTTGGTAGTCGGGTAATAAATTACTGAAATATGCTATTCTCAGTGGTCACTGGTCAGGCGTTTTCTCTAGGTAAATACCACACTGAAATTGGGATTCAATCTCAAGCATATACAACATCGAAAACGACTTAAAATAATTATTATTACATCGACGATACCGGAACCCACTCATTGTTAGAATTACAACAAAATAACAATACTCGTTGCAATATGCCGATGTGATGGGTCGCATTGCCAAACTAAAATGGCAATGGTCAGTAGGTCATGTTGCTAGACAGGGAGTGGACAGATGGGCACCCAGAGTCTTGAGATGGATACCGTGGGACATAAAAAGAGGAATATGCCGGCTTCAGAAAAGATGGGCCGATGATATTGCCCCGTCGCTGGTAGTGGGTGGATCCAGAAAGCCCAAAGAAGAGAGGAGTGGAAAAAAATGGAAGGGACATACAGCAGTGGAGAGATGGGTAAGAAAAAAGAAGAACAATATTCGTGATTATTGCGTGGTTAGTATTACAAAAAATATGACGCTTTGGTAGTATAGTGCACATCCCTATGTTACTCCCTGCATATAATCTTAATGGGCAGTAAATATAAGATCCCAACCCTATAGGCCGACCTGTCATAACAACATAAATGCAATAATATGATCTATTACGTATATTATAAATAACACATATTTATTTCACAAAACACGTTAGGTTATGTCCAACTTAACCCCATTACTGTCATACGCCATTACGGTTTTACGGAGAATTCATGAAATATCTTCGTCCTATTTATCTAAATTTTCTTGGCAGGATAAAATAAACCATACAAGAAATACTGCGCTGTGGTTTTTCTTTTATGGGGAGATAATATGCTGTGAGTATGCATACCGACATTTAAAAATTCCTAAAAACGGGAGACTTTATATCTCGACAACCGTTACTAAATAGGCTTTGGAACAAAAATGGGTAGATACAATGAGCATTTATCTAGGGAATTACCGTAAAAGATTTTTTATATCTTCTATAGATTTTATAAAAAAAAATTAAAAACACCTCTGAACTTTTTTCCGAAAGACGGAAACTCGTTTCCCGAAAGCCAAGGAGCAAAAATTTTATTTGTATTGTTAATATGCATTAAAATCTAGGGAATAACCGTAAAAGTTTTTGGATAGACCAAAAAATGGAAAAAAACGCTATGTTTACCGTTTTATCATGCGATTGTTCACGCGATTTTGAACCTTATATAATGCCGTGGGAAATGACTGTGACGTCATTCTTGGTGCCAAGCCCTTTAAATCGTAATGAATCAGAAAAGTGTGACATTGTGTCACACAATTTTTTTTACAATTTATTTAAGGTCCTATATGCTGTCATCCGGCTTCAGCGCCCTGAATTGTTCTCAGCCAATACTGAGAGAATCGTCTTGAAACTGAAGACAGTGATAGATGAAAGAATGGACTACAGATTGGCTGTTTTGAGATTGCACGGGGATGTGGAGGGCCTTAAGCCCGCGGGATTTTCCCTTAATGTTTTGAAATCACAATGGAAATTCCTTGAATAAAAAAATATTCCGAAAGTACCCCTGAAATTTACGGGATCTGAGGATTTTCCTTCAGTTTTTCAGATATAAAATTATAATTTAGCCAAAATACTGCTAATTATAATCTTAACAAATTGACTGTTTTAGATATTTAAATTTCTTCCCAGTTTTCTTTTAAAAAGGTATAATTAATTTTGATACGTTATTCTTATGTCGCGCTAACATTCTCATAAAAAATTTGAAAAAGTTGAGGCGAAAATAGGACGATTTTTGCTCAGTGCAAATAAGCCCTTAAACGTATAAACATTCGACCATGACGACAGCGTGTAGGTGCTTAGTTTTGTAATATCACAGTATGTTTACATTGTTAGGACTTAAGGGCTTGGCACCAGGAATGACGTCACAGTCATTTCCCACGGCATTAGGGTTCAAAATAACGTGAACAATCGCAAGATAAAATGGTAACAATAGCGTTTTTTTCCATTTATGGGGTTAATTTTGCGTCTATCAAAAAACTTTTACGGTTATTCCCTAGATTTTAATGCATATTATCAGTACAAAAAAAAATTTTTACTCCGCGGCTTTCGGGAAACGAGTTTCCGTCTTTCGAAAAAAAGATCAGAGACGTTTTAAAATGTTTTTTTTTTGAGAAATTTCTACATGTTAAAATAATATTTTACGGTAATTCCCTAGATAAATGTTCAATGCATCTACCCTATTTTGTTCCAAAGCATATTTAGTAACGGTTGTCGAGATAAAAGGTCTCCAGTTTTTAGAAATTTTTGAAATGTCGATATGCATACTCTTAAAGAACGCCAATCAAAGTTTACTACAAATTGATCCATAAGAATTTCTATCGGACAAGTCGTTCGGTACCTACCCAATGATATTATGAAAAATTGCAAACATGAAAAGTCCATTAAAACTTTTGTGTGAGATCTTCCATTACCCCGTATTGATGGCTGATGGGTCATCAAATAACGTTCGGGAGAAATGACCTATTAAGTCTATACGGACCCAACTATGACATCACGGTCATTTAAAGACCAAAATCGCATGATAAAATGTTAGAAATAGCGTTTTTTTTTAATTTTTAGGGTTAATTTCGCTTCATTCAAAAAACTTTTACGGTCATTTCCCAGATTTTAATGCATATTATCAATACAAAAAAAAATCGTGCGACTTTCGGGAATCGAGTTGATGTCGTACGAAAAAAAGAGCAGAGGTGTTTTAAAAAGTTTTTTTTTGAGAAACCCATACAAATTCTGAATATCTCTAGATAAACGTAAACCTTTATCTAAATTAAAATGTATCTTCCCTATTTTTTTCCTAAGTATATTAAGTAAGGTTGTTGAGATCTAAGGTCTCCCGTTTTTTTTTTTTTTTTTTTTTGATTTGTCAATATTCCTAGGTACTATTAAATATTAGACGATATATTGATATTCCGTCGATATCCGGGATAGGTTAAGAAACGAAGAAATTAGGCGGAGAACCAAAGTTGCCGATTTCATTAGCCGTGTGTCAAAGCTCAAGTGGCAATGGGCAGGACATATGGCCAGGCAAAGTGACACCAGATGGGCGCCACGAATATTGAAATGGAGGCCTTGGACAGACAGAAGGAGCATCGGAAGGCCACCACAGAGATGGACCGACGACATTGTTCAAATCGCTGGGGGAACTTGGATGCGGAAGGGTAAGAGCAGAGACGAGTGGAAGCAGTTGGAAGAGGACTATATCCAGCAGTTGAGGGAAGAAGGCTAATGAACTAGAAGAATCAGAAATTGCATTTAGTTTCAAACTGCAAAAGCAGTGTATAATTTCAAAAAATACATAATGTATATCGAGTTGGAGACTTCAGTTCGTAATGATATTACTGGAAAGTGGAGATTGGACGTCCAGAGATGTTTCCAGATATTTCTAAATTGAAGTGTCCTCTATAGTGGACAGATGCCACAAAGTAACAAGTAATTGCATTGGCTCGCTAGTACTGATGGTTACAGCAGGCCTGGGCAAACTTTTTGGTGAAGGGCCACATTTGGAATTATAAATGAGCGACGGGCCGCAAGTAAAATACTGTTTTGGATTATTTAAAAACGCGAAATACTGAGCCGCATGCGAATTTTTTTATTATTATTTCGCATGGTTTCTGCCACCGTTGGGCGGCAACGTCAGAAGATAAGAGAATTATGCTATCTGTTACATACAGGAGACAACATTCAGGCTTCCAAACCATTCAAGGGCATTGAAAGATATATAAAATGACAGGGAAAAGGAATAGCCCAATGGATTAGTTAGCGCCGCAGGTGAATTGTTTTTAGAATATGGGTGAAGGATGATTGATTTATAATCTGTATTATGTCCATTTTTGTATGTTTAAACTTTGTTTACTAAAAGAATAAATAAATAAATAAGTAACAGCCAAAAAGATTAATTAACACCGCGGGCTAGTTTTATTTTTTAGAAAAACGTGGATACTAATGAAACACGCGACAACCTTAGTTAGCACCGCAGGCGATTTTTTTTTTAATAACGAATACGCACTCAACAGTATGCTAGATTGTTCAATCTGTTCTAGCACATTTGAAATGTTTAATAGTTTTTAGTAATTTTTAACTTTTTTAAATTTTTTAACTTAACTTTATTTTTGGTGCCTATTGTTCGCGGGCCACAGTCTGCCCAGGACTGGGTTACAGTCAAAGTGTATATTTATGAGATTGGACGACTTTACTACTGTGTAGTAGTAGAGAAACTCACTCGACATTATGTTACGAATTAGTTACCTACTAAACTTTGCTTTAACTTTCTAAGACAAATAAATGTGATGTCTTTTACATTATCCAGTCTTCGTTTGATTATTTTTATTTATTTATTTACACTTCAAGTGAACGATTTAAAATACTACAATAATAAAAGCACACAATAAGACAAATCATACAAAACTGTTTACTAGGCGAACTTATCGCAATGGTGCGATTTCTTAACTTATAAACAAGTTAACAAACCAAAAAAAAAATGTTATCTGATTAGTCTCATGAATAGTTCTTAATAGTAACTATTTGCCTTGCTTCGTCCAGTCTCGAAGATTATGGACAGCACTAAACAGAATCTGCCCTAGCCATGGCAGATGTGCCGATTTCTTTTTTAAATGCGGATGCCTGGATTCTCCTGAGTGCGACTGTGGAGCGGAGAGGCAGACTGTGAGCCACATCGTGTCCGAGTGTGCTCTCAGGGCATATGGGGGTGAAACATCTAACTTTATGTGTCTAAATGAAGCGGCGACTACATACCTACGGATAATCGATTTCAAACTCTGACAAACAATTTTTATTGTGCAATATACATGTAGTGCCTGTCTAATTATTTATTATGTATATTGACGAGATGTACTTTGTATGACTATACGATAAATAAAAACTATACACGGCTAACCCGGAAAAACACTCATAAAGAATTAGAACATAGGTTTCCTGTTATGTAAAGAGATATTCAAGTTTCTTGTAACAAATCTTTTCACTGCCTGAGGCTAACTACTAATTAATAATTGAGGCTAATTACTAGAAGTTATTCTCCACAGAAAAATATGGGAGGTTTGTAGTCATCTAATTATAGACCAACAACACGGCTTCCGCCCAGCTAGATCTACGGTTACAAATTTAATTAATTTTGAAACTTATGTTGCGAATTGTCTCGATAAGAAGACTCAGGTAGATGTAAATTATAATGACTTTGAAAAAGCATTCGATAAAGTAGATCATAACTTGTTATTAAATAAACTCGATAAAATTGGCCTACCTGATATCTTAGTTAGATACATCGCAAGTTATCTCAGTAACCGTCATCAATATGTTACTTATCGGGGTCATAAGTCGAACACCTACCACACACCCTCCGGAGTACCACAAGGCTCCAATCTGGGCCCTTTGCTCTTTATAATTTTTATAAATGACATTGGGAGTGCAATACAGCACTCGGAATATCTATTATACGCAGACGATCTTAAAATCTATCGTAAAATACAATCACAGAATGATGCATGTTTACTACAGCGAGATCTTGACTCGGTGGTGACATGGTCGACTGACAATAAACTACCGTTTAGTGTACCTAAATGCTTCATGATGACATATACAAGAGCTCGCAACCCCATAAATTTAATATATTCCATGAATGGTGACCAACTGAAGCGTGCAGATCGATCGAAGGATTTGGGTATACTATTCGAGGCGGACTTGACGTTTAACTTACACATTACTGAAACTGCAGACAAGGCATTTAAAACTTTGGGCTTTGTCTTAAGAAATTCATCTTATTTCCAGAGAGCAAGCACGTTGCGTATTTTATACGAGACTCTCGTACGTACTATTTTGGAATATGGATCTATCATATGGAGTCCAAGTGAAATAACTTACATTCAGAGGATGGAAAGAGTACAGAAACGCTTTTTGAGGCACCTACGAGTATATCGTATCGAGTATGGGTACTACCCATACTTGTATCCTTCATTATTTGTAATGGGATGTCTGAGCTTCGCCACACTTGAGAAGAGACGGAAGGACTACATATGTAGGCACTTTTTTAAACTATTGAATGGCATAATAGAAAATCCATCAATTCTTGCTCAGATAGATTTTTTCGTTTCGTCTCGTTCGCATATGCTGTTCTATCCTCCACGGAGTAGAACAAACGTCGTGATCAACTCGCCGATTAGCAGAGCGGTACGCTACCTTAACGAACTGGCGTCATCCATTGACATCTTTGGGGTGACTTATGCCACTTTTGTCAGCCATCTCGAGAATCACTTGTACTATTGACAATGTTTGCGGGGGAATATTCCTACCGGGTTATGCCAATACCGATACCCTTAGATTTCAGTTGCCCATCACTAAACTTTGACAGTCTACTCGGCTGTCATCGTGAGTGTTGTGGCGATATGAATTCTATTAATTATTGTATTATGTTGTTTTAATTGTTTTTAAGAACAATTGTTTTTCTTAAGTTTAAAATTGTGTATTATTGTGTTTGTGGTGTTTATCATGTGTTTATGTACGTCTGTTATCAGTTATCACATCATGTATTAGCATGTAAGTACAACTTTGTAAACATAACCTGTACCTGGACTGGCGCTAAGGCAACAATAGTCGCTGTTAAGCTGGTCCAGGTCTTTTATACTTTATTAAATAAAATAAAATAAAATAAACTACACATTTTATCCTTTTGAAGTAAGTACGATTTATTTCACTGTAACAGAGATTTGCCTTCAAAGAATTTCTCTATATAATCCTTTACTTCAGTAAGGTTTACTACATAGTAATATTAAATAGAATATATGTATCCTGAATAAACACGAAAATCCTCTTTAGCTTTCCCAGAAAATGATCGTAATAATATGTCCCAATTTCATATCCATGTTCAATGTTACGCACGGTCCCTCATTAAAGGTCTATTTACACGACGTATCCGTGACGGTACAGTACTATTGACGCCGTGAAGAAGCAAAAAATTTAAGACATCTTCTATGGAGGTATCTATTACTGTTGCCCTTCTCATATTCAAACTACCTTGATACGGGCTCATGCTTAGTTAAATAGATCACATTATATTATGCTACGTTTTTCTAACATTTCTGCTATTTATTGTTTTGAAATTAATAAAAATAAAACATTATCTTCGGTGATAATGTAGTCATCGCAAATACAAACAAATTTAATATTCCATATCTTCGTTGTTGATTCTTCGGGTTTCCTTACTGCAGCTGCGTGTAGAGTGGTTGAATAACTGAGCATTCGGCAGCGATACTACCACCATTTTCAGGGTGAAGTTATGGATTCATTCAGAAATTAAGTTTTTTAATAAATTTAATATCGTTGCCAACGATTATTTGTCAGATTAACGATTAATTATGTTTGTTATTGCGATATCTCTAAAAGGCTGATAAGTTACGGTATCGTCACTGTGTCTAATAAACTGGCTTACTCGCCAGCCTCTTCATTTCTTGGTAGCTACCACAGGGCACATCGCTAATCACCTGTTCTTTTGCTTCACAAAATTCACTGATACGGAACTGTAACGTCACTGTATCGTTACGGATATTATGTAAGTCGACCTTTATGAATATACACGACGGAAACAGAATAATATGATGTAGGAACCATTTTTATGAATATCTTAGTAGCTACCAATGAAAGGTCAGCTTATCTGATGTTTGTATCAGGTAAGGGAATCAGTGACAGAGCGGTGTCAACAACGGTCAACAGTTAATCTTCAACAGTTGTTTTTATTTGATACGTCAATACTGTTGACATTAAAATCGTTTTACTCTGTCGACGAAATGCTGGAACGAACCATTTACATTCACTCCAGCATTGAACTGACTATAATATTATAAATTGTATATTGTGCTTTCATTATATAGTTATCTTGCTTGATACTAAGTTACTGTCTCTGACGAAATATTAACAGAGCCCTTTACACTCTTTAGCATTGATATTGTGCATTATTACTATTACTTTAATTGTTATATATCTTATTATGTAAAAGTGATGAGTCCAAGTGCCCGATATAGGGTCTAAGGACGATAAACAAAAATAAAGTATATTGTCTGCTAACGTTAATCCACGCCAATACTAGAGCGAGAATGTAAATATTCTAACCAAATGCACGAGAAGAAAACTATGCAAAAATCCAGCGCGTATTAGCCCGTCAACAGTAATATTAAGATCAACAGAAAAATGAACGATTAGGTGCTGTTATTGATCTCGCGATGTCATTGGCAACCGGTCAACAGTAGCGCCTGTGAACATAATAACATCGCGAGATCCATTACGCGCAACACGCTTTGGAGGAACAAGACATTGACAGAGAATCTTCCGAAGTTGACGAGCGACGTTAGCAGTTAACGATAGCTATTAATTGAGGATAACATTAGCATCTGTAAGTTAACTTTAGTTGACGTAAACGTCCACCACTAATCAGTAGGTAAGATGACAAATGACTGTAAAACCTTCTGAACATCTACTTCCTGCGAGTCCGTTTCCTGTCAGACAAACCATTAGTAGTACTTCCTTCCAGAATACCGCCCTCCACCTGATGGACGAAGGTACAGGAAATTAACCCCAACCCTTACCTTTAAAACCCATTAAATGTGGTATTAAACTAGTATTATTTATACATTTTAGAATATAATATACAAACTTCACCTAAGTAAATCTATCGATCCGCTTATACCATCATGGCTTTTCCTAATTTAGCGCAGTATATCTGAGCCTAACATTTTGATATCCGTGATGTCTGGATAGGTGAATGTTTCCTAGTATTAAGCTGATGAGTTTATAAGTCAATCATGAATGATAATAATGATTTATTCAGCTGATCTTTCTTCTCCAGTTTCAATCGTTACAATTGGTTTGCAGCAAAGCCCCATGTCTCCTTCTCTACTCATTCCTGTCCTGTGCGGTCTTTTTAACTCTTTATATGAGTCGAAGCCCATATCCTGGCACAGGTCGTCCAGGTATTCTTTACTTGGTCGTCCTCTGTAGTTTCTCCCCTCGTTCGTTCCTTTAATTAATTCAAATAGGAGACCCTCTTGACACATTATGTGACCGATCCATCTGGCACGTCTTTTTGCTATTGCATTGTTCAGGTGTCTTCCTCGTTTGATTTTGTTGAGAACTTCTTTCCGGCTGATAATGCTGAGAAGTGTGTTGGCAAGTCCTGTCGCCGCGTAAAATAAAACAATGACTGTGTTCTGTACATTATATCGATTCCAAATATGCAGCAAAATATTTGTAGCTAACGACCCCAAACTTCATAAAAATAAACCACGTATTTCCATTAGTTAAGTGAACACAGCAACTTTTGAATTCTGAAATTTTCCATATTGCTTCAGCAAAGCTTAATGGATAGCTTAATGGTATGTACGATCTATCATTATGACGAGCTTTTAAACAAAAGCGCTGTCTATCGTAAGCTTGTGGTAAAAAATATTACTTACTAGCTGCAACCCGCAAAAAATTACGAGGTTTGCGGGGTGGGTAGAGAGAACCGATCACCAGACTTATAACAGATAACAGTATAATTATTGTGGGTACATATTTATGGTAATTATTTTTTTTATTCAGTGTAGTGCTTTTTATTCTACTTAATAATATTTGTACTACAATATTTACCAATTCACGTTATTAATGAAAATGTGCAAATGTAACATTCTCGCGCTTCTAAACCTGCGACTTTTTTATCGACATCTATCGATAGCCGTTCAAAACAATTCGCAGGAGCAGTTATTTTACACAACATTTTGTCAATATGAAAAGTAGTATCAACCGAAAACATTTCGACTATAGGTGAGAGAGTCGCGAAGTGTTTTAAAATTCAAACAACTTGCAAAACTTGCCACAGGGCCTGCGTTACATTGTTACCTGATTTCCACCAGAATTATGTAAGTTGATTATTGAACATGATTGTGAAAGTTCAACTTTTCAAAAATACAACTACTATTAAGAACTAATTATTTATCTCATTTTGAAACATTAGCGAAGAATCTTTAACCATTATGAGCTTTTCACTATAGATCAATTGCTTAGCTTTATAAGTTTCCCGACTAAATGATCAATCAAGTTAATTATGGTTATTCTGAATTGAATGCAATCGATTGACTGATTAGAATCAAGATGGCGGCAATTGGATTCTTAACTTTGGTTATTCTGAACGCGCATCCTATTAGAATGACGATTGACGGGCTATTAGAATTATGATCCAATCATTAGAATTCTCGTCAAGTGGTAAAAAGGTGTTGACTGGATTGCAATCGCGGCTTCTTATTCGTTTCTGATAGACTTTTTCGTTAAAAATGGCTCAGGAATTCGCAACATTAGCATTGATTGAACATTTTGAAGAAACAGATCGAAGGTAAGATGTTATAATTACATATTTGATACTGGCTGACGGTATTTGTATTGCGCATATATTTGTAGGTTATGTAAACCAAACATTTTTATTTTGTTGCAGGGATATGTATACACTACATAAAAGGATGTTAAGGGATATGACAAACCCGTTTCTTATCCCAGAGGATAGGTTCGTGATATCGATCGCTTGAATAAAATTAAAGTAATTATAATACTCATGCATTTTAATTACCCCGTCGTCGGTGAATAATTAAAGCTAGGAGCCCAACTATGACGTCACTGTCATTCCAGACGGTGTTAAGGTTAAAATCGCATGAACAATCGCATGATAAAATGTTAAAAATACCGTTTTTTTTTACTTTTTGGGATTAATTTCTCTTCATAAAGATTTTTTTACGGTCATTCATAAAATTTGAATGCATATTATAAATACTTTTTCTGTCTTTTTTCCGAATGAATGAAAGATAATGACGTCTGAATGTGTATTCTTATAGCAGTTGTTAAGAAAAAATATTGTAGTTTGTTATTGTTAATTTTAAGCTATAAATTTAGTATTTATATCTATCTATCTATACCCTCACGCCACGCCCCGTGCAGGGTAGGCAGAGAGGACAGAGCGCCAGACTGCCCTATCACACTCCTAGCCTCCTTCACATTCATGCATGCAGTCATACACGCTCTCCGATTCGTTTTACTCAATATATTTGTGAATTTATAAGAATTTATATTTTTAACTTTATGAATAAATAAATAAAATTAAATTACACAGATATCAGCATAATTTAAAGTGGATTATATTTATAATTTCGGGTTGTAGAACTACACAAAACTAAAATATCCTTGTCCATTAGAGTAATTACCTTACACCAAATACTTCTCAAGGTCTTAAAATAAAACACAATTTTCAGGTATGGAAGCACTTTCATTAAATTCCCATGTTTATTTGAAATACTAACAAATCCTAACACACCTCTGTAGGTTAAAATTTCACCAGTAAGATATAATCGTAAAGATATTTGTTTATAGGAAACCTTTGCGGAATCCTTTTTGCTATTTCAATACTCACCACGTTACGGCGCGAAAGCTTCAACTAAAAGTGGATATATTCTACAACACTTTATGTAATCTTTGTAAAAAGCGTAGAGTAAACACAATTAATATACCTACAGTTGTTTTTCATATCCACTACTTCTAAATAGGTACCTACTATACTCATGGACGTCATCAGAGGGGAGGGGGGCAGCCTTCTTCAGCTCTTCTTCTCCTCCAGCCCTCTGTCCTCCACTGCAGCATATAGGCCTCTTTCATACCCTTCAATTTCTTGCTGTGGGTTGCTGTTTGCAGCCAATTTTTACCCCCTACAGCGGCTATGTCGTCGGACCATCTTTTTTGAGGTCTTCCGACGCCTCTCTTATTTTCCCAAGGTCTCTATCTTAAAATTTCAGGGGTCTATCTAGCGGGGTCTTGTCTTGCAACGTGTCCCGCCCATTGCCATTTCAGACTTGCTACGCAATCCATGATGTCTGCTTCTTTGATTCTGTTCCTAATTTCCTCATATCTTATTCTGTCTCTTAGGCTTATACCATGCATTGATCTTTCCATGGATAGCTACGTGCATTTACGCTTTTCTGCGTTCCTTTTAAAAAAAATAATCAAAAAACGTTAAATATAATACACAGTACCAAAATGACTTCATTTTCTCTTCATGATGCAAGTATATTTCTGTCTTTAATATAAGGAGACTTCAACAAGTTACAAAGGTCATGGCAACCCACACTTTACAGTTGCTCTAAGTACGAGTTATCTAAGTGGCAACACTTTTTACGAAAGCTACCATTACACCTAGAGATGGCTACACTTATTTCGGTAAAAACCGCTTGTAAGGTAAAAATTGGAACTGAGATAATTGCGGAAAACATATGAATAGTATCTATCGCCCGTATATTTCCGGGCACATTTGCGAAACTTCAAGGGTGGAAAAATGGTGGTTGCGCTTGGAGAATTACATTTTTATGATAGAATTAGATAGTGGAAATACTCATTTCGATAAAAAAAAACTCAAAATACTATATGTTGGCTTACACGCGATTTTTACAAACATACCCTTCCGAGAGGCTTGGATTCCTTTATTCCAATGGTGCCTCCCACCAAAACTAGACATAATCAAAATTTGTAAAAAGATAATATGAGTTTTACTTGTGAAACACTTTCGTGAGATACCAAACACGGCGCCATGTGGTGACTGGATCTTTTCGATCGCTCGGTGTCTTCCAAAGCTTGAGCTGGACAAAATCTGACTTACGGTCTGGATTTCTTTTCAAACGCTCTTTCATACGATACCACACATGACCTCGCACGACCCTTGGACCCCCCTCAAACGCCTTACATCTTTTTTGTCTCTTGATAAGGCTAACCCAATGTGATACAGAATTGTATTGTCACCGAGTTTATAGTCCAAGAGCCCGCTGCTTAATTTATGACGTATCTGTTTTTTGATCGAAATGTAGTATAAATGATAGCTTACCAATAGGGTATTACATCGCACTAGGGTTGCCTATCAAAATCCTGCCGCAACCCCCCTGCCCCCCCCCCCCGAAAAGGTCCCTCTTCGCGGTTTTTCGCATTTTATAGGAATATGGTAAGAGATAGAAGAAAGTAGTCAATGACAAAAATAATCCTTGCTAAATTCTCTACAAAAAATGTAAAATCATTTTTTTCGTAGAACTAGCAGTTTACCCGCAATGGCCGGTCCAAAACCGAAATTCATTTAAAATACAAAAAAATGTATTTAAACTAAATTGGTTGAAAATTGATAAGAGCTACAGGAAAATAGTCAGAGAACGAATTAATTACCATAGTCTTAGCTACAAAACGAGCTATAACTTATGTTCATACATTGAATAATTTCGGAGTTATTACAATAAAACTCAGTGACGAAAATTCTTAAAATTTAGTTTTTCATAAAATAACCAGTGATATAGCGCCGCAGGCCAAAATTTTTTTTCCATAAAATGTTAGTAATAATGGGTGGAAGAATGTGAAAGGAAAAAAATCAGACTTTTTTTTTTATTTTTTCAAAAAATATCCTATTTTTTGACCGGCCATTACGGGTAAACTACTAGTCTTATGAAAAAATTGACTTAACATTTTTTGTAGAGAATTTAGCAAGGATTATTTTTGTCATTGACTACTTTCTCCTATCTCTTACCATATTCCTACAAAATGCGAAAAACCGCGAAGAGGGACCTTTTCGGGGGGGGCAGGGGGGGTTGCGGCAGGATTTTGATAGGCAACCCTAGTGCGATATAATACCCTATTGGTAAGCTATCATTTGTACCACATCTCGATCAAAAAACAGATACGTCATAAATTAAGCAGCGGGCTCTTGGACTATTAGCACTGATTCACTCTCGTATGAGAACATTCCTAACTAGTTATTACTTGTACCCCAGATCTCACATTCTAATGCGGCAATCACTTCATTTGAATGCAAATTGAAAAACTTATTCAATATTCTAAGTCACTTTTAAAAGTTTGTAAGCCCACGGAAAGAAGTTAAATAAAATCTTGTAAAACACACAAAGACAAATCGCAAGATAAATATCTACTATTGAGAATTTATTTTATTTTATTACAAACAAAAGCACAAAACAAACAACGACTATAGAATAGTCACCCGCAATCATGCGCCACAGTTAAATTAAAACATATAAGTTCATTCCGGTCGTCTCACACACCCACTCAATCTCGCTCACACACTCACCCATCGCACACGCACACCTCTGATTTTACTGTTTTATTAAACAAAAAAAGAGCAAACAAACAAGAATACAAAAAAAAGGAAGAGTTCGGGATACTTTTAATAAACGTTATCTAATAAGAATTTAATCAAGATTATTCTATGTAAAAAACATATGCTGATTCTATTCATACGATCGTTTCACAGTTGCCAGAGAGTGGCACTTAGCCCTGCGACAAGTTGGAATAAGATGCTTCAACTTTCCATTGTATCGCTAGAACTACTATTAGAACTACTAGAACTACCTAATTGGTATGAAGAATACAGATTTCACAACCTGAGAATTACACCCCGAGAAAACTTTAATAATTCCATAAAATGATGCTCTGCAGAAAGAACGATTTGGAAGTAAGAATAGGCATACTGATATTTCATGACAACCTGTATGGTGAGCCCAATATTATAAAATGTATCAAAATAGGAAGAATGAGGTAGGCTGGGCACGTGGAGAGAATGAATGAGGATAGAGTGCCAAAGAAAATCCTCCATACAAGGCCACAAGGTAGGCGTAGTATTGGAAGACCTAAACACCGTTGGATGGATGGAGTACGGAAGGATGTGGATGCTGTTGGCATTAGGGACTGGAGGAGTGCATGCCAGGATAGAGGGAGATGGAGGCGAACGCTGGAGGAGGCCAAAGGTCACAACGATCTGTAAAGCCACTGATGATGATAATGATATTGAAATTTCCAAAATTTCTATAAACGGGATAGATCTTAACAACCGTTAATAAACATGCATTGGAAAAAAATAGAGTAGACACATTGAACCTTTATCTAGGGAATGACAGTAAAAGATTTTTTATATCTTGTATAGATTTCCCCAAAAAAATAATCTGTAAAAAAACCTCTGATCTTTTTTCCGAAAGACAGCATCTCGTTTCCCGAAAGTCGCGGAGAACATTTTTTTTGTATTGATAAAATAGGCATGATTGTAAAATTTTTTTGATTGAAGCGAAATTAATCTTAAAAAATGGAAAAACGCTATTTTTAACATTTTATCATGCGATTTTGAACTTTAATTCCGCGGGAAATGACCGTGACGTCATAGTTGGGTCCTCAGCTTTAAGTTCTCGTATTTCATAGTAAAGTTGTATTGTGCATCTTGAATTATTGCAATAACTTTTTAATGGTCCAGTCATTTTTACGACCATTTATTTGTACAGTTGGAAAATTTTACAACCCCTCCCCCCCATTATGAGTGGCCATTAAACCTCCCTCGATTGAGTGAGGAATATTGCTTATTTTCCTACCTTTTTATTTATTTTACATTTAGTATTCTAAAAAAAAGTTTACAAAAATACGAAAAAATTTTGTCTTTCAGAAGGTCTCAGACGAATGATGTACACTGTACAGCGGTACCACCGTTTATTCTACTTTTTTTAAAACTTTTTGGGGTTAGATATTCCTTCATTCGAAAAAAAATACAGTCTAGATTTTAATGCATATGATCAAGACATAAAAAAACTCTTTGCGACTTTCGGGGAACGAGTTGCTGTCTTTCGAAAAAAATAACAGGGGTGTTTTTCCACGAATTTTTTGGGAAATCTATACAAGATATAAAAAATCTTTTACGCTCATTCACTAAATATAGGTTCAATGTATCTACCTTATTTTTTTCCAAACCATATTTAGTAAGGTTGTCGAGATACAATGTCTCAAATATATCTTTTTTTAATGTGAATAAGCCTACAGCCTACCAGGGGCGAAGCTACCTAAGAACACGATTCCCATCGAGTTATCCTTTGATTTAGATAGATAAATAATAGTTAGAATGATGTATAATCAGAAATGCACTAAAAAATATTACATTCAAACTTTGTAGATTCGTCTCCGATAGATGGCGGTGCACGGTATAATAGTATTAGTAGTTTAAATAACCGCGAGTACGTTTCCGATGAGCACCCGTACTCTTTGCTATTGTATTGTGAGGTAAACCCTGTCGTCTTTAGTTACTGGTGCAGATTTTATTACGAGGCGGGTGTGTTCATATTCCTTTAAAATGACAAAAATATATCTTTCTCTCTCAGTCTTATGAGAAAACGGGAATACTACTGTCTCTTTCAACGTCATAGAGGAAAAAATTTACCATGTCTTAGCGGCAGTAATTTAGGAATGTTTTTCAAAAGAGACTAGTTCACTGCACATTTCTATTCTCTAATACAAAGATATTTTTACGAATGGGTCAAATTTGTAATGTTTTTTTAAAAAAATGAAGAGCACGAGAAGTATTGCTGTTTACAAATATTATCGCTAGATGTGACTAATAATTTGTTGGTTTTAGACCCTTTTTGTTTGATTACTTGAGGACAAGTATATTAATCTATTGCTAACTACAGGTATTAATATAAGGTTATTAACAAGTAGTAGATTTTCGCATATTCAATTCTAGAATATTTTAGATACATGTTTTTTTCTTCATAATATGACATTCAAATTATTAGCGATATAAAACTTTTCATATGGCAAGATTTTATCTGACACAAGCTGTCAAAACAAATGGAATATGTTTTGTATATTTTTATCTCCGGGTTTTGTATTTAGTATAATATTATATTGTATTTTTTATGTTTTAATACTCATATGGAGGTATTTTAGTGATAGTTGTGGAAAGCGGTTCAACTTAATATATTTTTACTAACTAAATATAATTACAAACTTTTTCGATCGATGTTGATATACCTGATTAACCTTAAAGATGGGAACGTGCTTAATTATATTAGGTATGTACCTATATTAATTTAATATTTTAGGTAATTATTATGTTCGATAATACGCTGGAAAATTGATAATATAGTAGAAGCGTGTTATTTTTTTTATTTTGCATAAGGATAGAGACATATACATATAGATGCATAATAAATTTGAAAGCTGCGTGTTTTGCTTCGATTTTGATAGATGGTGTTGAGTGGCCGTGTGTGCCCACGAATTACAATACATATATTGCAATAAAAAATATTGGTACCGGCTTCCCTTCTACAGAAATCCACCCTTCGCCACTGCAGCCTACTCTTAATCAATATTGTTTGGTTAGCGAACATTCTGGGTTGCGACCAAAATCAAAGATCGAATTAAGTTCGTTATTCGAGGTACCACTGTACTCCACAATAACCTATCTATCAACTCATCACGCCGCATCCCTTGCGGGGAAGGCAGAGAGGACAGAGTCTCAGAATAGTACCTATTTAAATTAATTATTTTGATTGTATCGGGTATCTCTGATTACTGAGTACTTTTCTATTGTGTTAGATTGTCTGTAAACGTTTCTATCACAAAGCGCTTTGTTTAGTCCTAAATAAATACATTTCATTTAATTTCAAATAATATTACTCTGTCTATTATTTATTTTATTTGTTTCCTCATCAGAATACTTTTGATATTGAGAAATTCAGAATAAATAACAAATCTCATTTGCGGCCCACGTACAGATAAAATTTATTCAAAAACACGCGCAAATTGTTTTTGCGCAAACCTGAATAAGACGTGAATTGTCTTATTTTGTTAAATAAATCTAGGTTCATCGAAACAAACTAACAAAGCTTGTGTCGTGAAGTGGAATAAGTCAGCATTGGGGATCGAACACACGCACATGAGAAATGTGTACAAGCCATTCACTAGATAAAGGTTCAATGTATCAACCCTTTTTTTTTCAAAGCATATTTAGTAAGATTGCCAAGGTCTAATCTCTCGAAAATTATTAAAAACACTACCCAATTGTTATGAAAAAAAAAACTGAAAGACGAAATGAAAAAATCTTATTGATGTCGTCGCGTATGTATAGGTATCTAAAATATTTTTAATATCACCATCAGAACATAGGTTCTCAAATTTGGCTTTGAGTAGATACACTTTGAGATACTTATAAACATAATATTATGTTTTTGATACACCGCATCCTTTTTACCACGCTCAATAACTTCACATTTTGTTGTGGGTGTCTGCGTCTACATTTTCTATAAAATGTCAATATGCCCCCTCTTTAAATCGAAAAGTTCTACACAACAAATCTTTCAGGACATCTTAAAAATATTTTTAAAAAACCCGGAGGAAGGGGGGAGAGGTTATTTAAAAACAGGAAATCCGCGGAGAGGAAGGGGTTAGTTAGAATTTCAATTATACATTGTGGTATTAGGTACATTTTCTATTTTATTTAAATTTCTTTATTTCAAAGAGAAATAATTTGCAAGAAATTAAATAGGTAGGTACCTATAATAATAATTATAAAGCAGGTTCCTTTCTTTTTATATGCAAATCACTCTTTCTCATGCAAATACTCCTTTGTCCTTCTAACATCAATTAGACGCGCAGGAAGGTACGTACCCTACCTTCACAATCATTTTATGCAAACACATATTAATTAATTCCATAATATACCTGGATGACACAATGCTACAGGATCCTGCGGAGAAATGGCCTAGATGAAGATGACATAAGGAATATAAGAGTATGCAACCTTTGGACGTTAAGAGTCGGCACCAATAGCCCTCAGCGGCAATAAGTTGGGATAGTGCCAGGCAGAAGAAAATATGTATTATTCGTATAAGGGGGAAATACATTTTACACGTAAGAGACACGCACAGAGAAATTGACAAAAAACAACTCGAAAACACTTTCCGCAACAGTACCTAACGTTCATGTACTGGTGGCGCTTGGATCAAATTTTAGAAATAGGGTTTTCTTACGGTTTTTATGGGAACAATTTAATTGGTCCGATTCTAACCCGTTGTAAAAATTAATTTTTAAATTTATTTTACTATGAAATAACTGAAAAGGGATCTTATTATTTTAGTTATTAGTTATTACGCACTTTATTAGTTACAGAGATGACCCAACTACGAGAAACAACTTTTTCGGTAGGACCATCGCAAACAGAGAAAAATTTTTTTATGAATTTTTTTTGAAAGGTCTTCAGTTTTTTTTTCAGGAATCTATACGAGATCTGCTATGGTAATACACTAGAGAATGGTTCAATGTGCTTATTATATATTTTTTTAAATATTACCTTTTTATTTACACTTCAAATGAACAAAATAAGTACAGCAGTAAGTTAGCATAACAAGTACCTAATAGATGCTAAAACATTTGTTCACTAAAGCGAGCTTACATATATTAAAATACTCGTACATCTCTTCAATCGTAATACGCATTAGATGTTCTCATATTATAACTTAAGATTCTAGTATCAACTTATACTCAAAGGATTCGTTAGATACTTTAGCGCTGATTCACTCTTGTATATGAGAACATTCCTAACTAGTTATTATTTGTACCGCAGATCTCATATTCTAATGCGGCAATAACTTCATTTGAATGCAAATTGAAAAACTTATTCAATATTCTAAGTCTTCACAGTCTACAAACAACATACCGTACCTGCATACACTCATTTTGTTCTAGACACTACGTATCAAATATGTATATACGTTTGCAATTTACCTATTCCAAGCAGATGTATTATTTTTACAGTAGGAAATATTTTTACAAATATCACAATTTTATATACATACATTTTTTTTTATTTATTTACAGAAATTTGAGTGAGCGAAGAGCGGTGAGGAAGCGCGGCCGCCCTAAACTAACCTGGTCCGATCATGTCGACCCGATCCTCAAGGATGGACGCGTTTTGAGTAAAAGGAATCGGAGAGCGTGTATGGTTGCATTCATGAATGTGACGGAGGCTAGGAGTGCGTGTAAGGATTGGGCTGTTTGGCGCCCTGTCCTCTCTGCCTTACCAGCAAGAGACGTGGCATGAGGATATAGATAGATATTTACATAAATCCAAAATTGTTTAATTTTATGATTTTTATGGTTTAGATTTATGGTTTGTTTTGTCAAAATCAAGTGAGTAGTTTGAGAGATATTGGCAAAAAACCTAAATGAGTAATTTTCATACTCTTCAATTTTCAAAAGGCCATAACTCCAAAACGGTTGATTTTTGGATATAGATCCCCTTAACTTTTTTTCATATTTTTTCATCCTCTATCACCTCTCCAAATATCTGACATACGGGACCAATCACCCTGTATACCTACAAATATTAATAACACAAAGAGAATACAATGAAAAGAAATCTTAGACAGGCAGGAAAAAAAATGCTGGTATATGGAATTTTTTCAATCAATCAGCCAATAAGCTTGCCAATATTACATTTAATCTTTCAAATATAGTGTTTTTTTTTACTTTCCAACCAAAGTATCCAAAATTCCTTACATCAATATACAAGTAAAATAAGTTTAACCTAAGATGATATCGCTGAGAAGAATGTGTGGAAAAACATTGAGAGATAGGATAAGAAATGAAGTGATAGAGAGTTGGGTTAATGTAAAATGGATGATGTGACTAGAACGTAAGTGAACAAGTTGAGATGGTTAGGACGTGTAGGGAGGATTAATGATGAAAGTTTCACAAAGAAAATATACTTGGGAGAAAGAAGAGATGTGAGGAAGCGCGACCATCCAAGAATCACGTGGCTTGGCCACGCAGACCAGATTTTCAAGTGGGTAAAACGAATTGCATGAAGTTTACGAAGAGTAGACACATTGATTTTCAAAAAAATTCAAGAAACCGTAGACCTTAGATCTCGAAAACCTAACTTAATGTTCTATGGAAAACATAGAGTAACCTTGAACCTTTATCTGGGGAATGACCGTAAAAAAATTGAAACGGTAAAAGATTTGAGAAAAAAATGTTAAAAACACCTCTGATATTTTTTCAGAAAGACAGCAACTCGTTTCTCGAAAGTCGCAAATAAAAATTCTTTTTTGTATTGATAATATCATAATATGCATTAAAATCTAGGGAATGACCGTAATTTTTTAAGGAGCGGAAATTAAGTTAAAAAATGCTATTTTTAACAATTTATCGTGCGATTATTGAGATATGCGTGACGTCATAGTTGGGTCCCTAGGCTAAATAACAAAGCGATGCAAAGTAAAAGAAAAGCTACGAAATGAAAAATTAAAATCCTCTACGAGTATTCCCTAAGCAGCGCGCCCACGTGCGTATGTATACTTACGTTACGTGTCTCATTTATTAGTACCCACATACGAGTACTTACAAGAATACGTACGAAAGTACGTATATATGTAAATGGACGTAAACATTCGTTCATCGCGTAAAACACAAATAACTTTTTACGTTACCGTTCTTTTACCTATAGTTATAAAAAGCAAATTTCAGGAATTCTGCATCACCGTTAATAATGTTTTCAAGTTTTCATTAATCTGCTAATATTCTTGTGTCTACATTACCTTACTCCCAATCTCCCTTCCTCATTTACTCCCTTCTTACGCCTTTTCCCCTTTATTCCTTCCTGTGATTGGTGCTTGCAAATATTTAGGTTATAATGTTGCTATAATTTTAATTGTTTGACTTAGTTTCGTATATAATTTGTAATAACAGGCCACTAGGCCTAAGAATAAGAAGACAATTATACAAATAAGATAATAAAAATATACTTAACAAATTTTAAATTGGTATTCCTCCCCGGATATGAGTAATACTCGTGTTCCGGGGAGGATAACAACAACAATGAAACAGTAAAAATATCTTAGAATTATTTATACGTAACTCCAACGACTTATACAACACAACAAAGTGGCCGTGGTGTTGACGAGTCGACCTACCTCTAGCACTCAAGGCATTATAACTCCTAAGAAGGAGAATCAATGTTGGCCTGTGGTAGTCCTACGTAAGAATCCTTTATTAAGTTTAATATTTTGCAAGATTATACAACAGTAGAGGTTTTTTCTGACCGACTAAATGAAAGTCTGTTTCGAGGCAATGCTATCGTTTGCTAGCAACATTCCCTGCTGCCTAAACTGCAAAAAATCGATGTTAAACATCGAATAATCGAATGATTGTACACAACTCTAACATTTATTCGTACTTTTGCTACCTGTAGCAAACAAGTACTCGGCATTCTGCCTAAGCCCATAGCCATATTTTTGTAATATGAATAATATATTCAGAATCAAAGAATTATTATTCGATAGGTAAGCACTTTTATTGCCCTCTGCCAGAAAAATACCCCCGGGAGTGGAATCATAAAATCCCTTTTTATTAATATTTCGCGTAGCCTAATGAATAATAGAAGGTAGAATAGAAATTTTAAGTAGGTAGGAATACACTTCTTTTGTGTTTGGAAATTACTATTTTTTTACAAGTTTTTATTTTTTTAATTAAGTTTGCAAATATTGTAAACGATTTTTTTTTCCAAGCATTTCCTGACTACATAAAGACCTGAAACTTTGCAAACGTACGTAAACTCGGTGACAATACATTTCTGTACAACATTGGATCATCCTTTTCCAGAGACAAAAAAGTTGTAAGGCGTTTCAGGGGATACAAGGGTCGTGCAGGGTCATGCGTGGTATTGTATGAAAGGGTATTGGAAAAGGAGTTCAGTTCGTAAGTCAGATATTGTTCAGCTCAAGACTCGAAAGATATCGTAAATAGTTTTAATCACTGCGCGATCTAGAGTTGTAGAACAGGCTCCCATTTTTTGTCATTTTTTATTCATAATCGTTCTATTATCCCTTCAACTATTGGAGATTGTAAGCGTAAAATAAGGATTTGGGTTATTGTATAAAAAGGGGAACAAATGTCAAAAAAATCGTTACTTAAACATTTTATCAACCAAATTACAGCATTACATCTAACTAACTACGGGAATGGTCTTAAGTTTCAGTAAATTTCAGAGGTAATTTTGTAATTATCTTTTATCATGAATATTTACACAAATCTAATTTCTACCTGCTAGAGGCACTGAAAAATATTCTCATTTATCCATGTTTTAAGTCTTAGGATAATATCTTTAGTATTAGCTGAGTAATCTTACTTTTCCCGGCGCAATTGTGCGCAAGTTCAGTTCAAAGAGAAAGTGATTTGGAACCAAATCACTTGTCTTCATGACACGAAATTTACAATTGAATTAATTCGAAAATGGAATCGGAAATAATTCTTAATTTAAATTAGTCAGGCTTCAACCGGAAACCAAATCACGACTCAATAATCATTAGAGATTGTTCCATGGAGCCAACTTCCATAATGGCCTGGGAATTAGGCCAAGTATTCGCTATGGAATAAGATACGATGACGTCACAGGAACAATGATTAGGAACATTTATTTTATACTGCACGTACCACGGGCATCGCCAACCTCCAGTTTAGTGTGATACATTTTTTTTACAGTGTAAAGGAGTCGAAATTTGGTAATAAAAAACAAAAAAACTCGAGAGCCGGAAACGATGTTCTTTTTTTCAAAATTGTGGTACAATAAGTTTTATTTTGGGTTATAATCAAATAGTTTGATTATTCAGGATTACGAAACAAAAATTAGAATCATATAATATTGAATTTTGTGACCGTGGCGATTGAAAAACTAAGCAAAGGTGACGAATTTCACAAAAAATGTCGATATCTCGAGAACGATTTATTACTAAAGTCATATTTTGATTTTCTGGTCCGCCATGAGTTGGTCTATCACCCTTCCACGGGATATCGTTGACTTTCGGGACACCCGTATAATATGCATATGTACGTATTTTATCAAATCGTAACTGTTTTAATGTTAAAATAAATAAAATGCGATAAAAAGCGATAAAAAGCGATAAACCTTCATACAAGAGCATGCAACATTGCAACGTGGTCCACGCGATATTGCATGAAAGTTCTGACGTCATACGAACACGATGTTGCGCGTCATGTTAACGGACATTTAGTCCCCTAATGAAGACGCGACATATTATTAGGCAGAATTGTCCCCGAATTATATTCATAATTTGTTACAAAACTTCTCCTTTGAGACACAATTTAAATTTATTCTACAATTTGTCTAACTTATTAATAATATTACAATTTTATTCACAAAAACATGAATATTTTCATGGCATTTTGGCTAATTTGATTTCATTTCGTTTAATTTACTTTCCAAATTGTTTCCTCAAAGACACGGACTGTATTCCAGCGGTTCTCAAAGCTTGACACAAGACTCTCAAAATGTGTGCAAAATTTCAAAGTACATTGAGAGGTTATTAAAATTTGGAGAAGAAAATTAGGAAAAATGAAGTTTAATTATGAAAAGGGTGCTAAAAAGACCTTGTAAGAGAGGTGGGTAACTGTGTAAGACGGGTATAGTGACTAAAATGAATGTGAATATACATAGGTGGTTTAGGCATGTTGAGAGAATGAATGACGGCAGGATAGCGAAAAGATATAAAGAAGAAGAATGAGAAAGCGAGACTCCGAGACTAACCTGGACCAATAATGTAGACCAGATCCTCAAGGATGGACGCGTTTAAAGTAAAAGGAATCGGAGAGCGTGTACGACAAATTGTATGAATAGAACGGATGTAGTATTCTCAGCTTTCTTGCGCCCAGTGTTGAGCATAGACCTCCCCCTCATACTTCCACTGCTCCCTATCTTGTGCCGACCACATCCATCCGCCCCCGACAACCTTCCTTATGTCGTCCGACCACCTTGCCTGGGGCCTATCAACGCTTCTTCGGCCTGTTCTTGGTCGCCATTCGAGAACTTTATTAGTCCATCTAGCATCTGCTGTTCGTGCTATGTGGCCAGCCCAACTCAACTTTTGTTTGGCGACCTTAAGGACTACGTCGATGACTCCCGTTTTCTGATGTCGTATCCATGTATTGGTATCCATATTCTGTCTCTTAGTGATGGGATATCTACATAGATAGAAAAGGGGTTTATCCCCGGGTAAATTTTCACGGGTAGGTACCGACTAGTAATATAATTAAATGGACAACAATGTACTCGCATTGATATAAATATAAATTTATCTCTATTGATTACTAGGCAGTCTATAAAACTCTCATACCTAACTACTATATTATACTCTTAGCTATTAAATCTTATAGTCATTTTCATTTCCAAAGGCACCCCATCCTAGATCGCGTGGAAGGGGTTGGGGGCGCTACGCCCCAGGCTGCGATTCGGAGGAGTAACGAAATGAGCGTCTTATAATGTGAATGAACTTTATTCTATTCTCTCACTTCATGGCGCATCCCTTGCGGCGTAGGCAGAGAGAACAGGTAGCCAGACTTTCCTCTCCTTACACACACTTATTACTTCCTTCAAATTTACGCAATTCGTCATACACACTCTAAGATTCCTCTTACTCAGAACACGTCCGTCATTGAGAATCTGGTCTATGTAGATGGTAAGGCCACGTGGTTCTTACACCTCTTCTTTCTCCCAGGAGAAGCCAGGTTTAACGAGCTCCCGCTGGAGATAAGACAGATCTCTGACTGTAAAGAGTTGGTCAATCGAATAAAGAGTTCCTTTAAACATCAATCTGTAGCTATTTAGATACTCGTAACTTGAGGTGATAGGATCATTGTTATGTGGCTTAACTGTCGGTGTGATTTGTTTTGTTATATAATAAAGTTCTTTTGTGTCACTGTTTTTAATTGTGGAATCCTGCACCCTTCTCAAGCATTCAGTTGCTTATGGGGTGCAGTAGATTTGTAAATAATTATATACTTAGTTTTAAGTGTTCATTATGTAAGTATCTATATAGATGTGATATTTTCATCATTCATAATTCTCTCTCTACATGTCCCAACCATCTCAACTTGATCACTTACTTTCATTTCGGTCGCCACTGTCTTGGTGCAACCTAATTTGTCTAATACATAATGCGAATTTATATCACCAGTTTTATAGCTGAAAGGGCGAATAATAAAATAATGGCTTCAATGTACACGTGTATTAAAAGATTTTATGCTTTTGAACTTCAGTACCTATTAGTACTTTTAGTACCTATTAGTACTTTTAGTACCTATTAGTACGTATTAGTACCTTTAGTGCCTATTAGAATTTTCACGATTCCCGTACCATTCAGTTGCTTTTATCAGGTAAAAGAAATGTAAATGATAGTATACCTATCAGTGGCGAGGGGTGGATTTCTGCATAATGGAAACTTCTTATTGGATTACGTCAAGTTGGCCACAATTATACCATCATTTTATCCAAAAGGTAACTCGATGGGAATCGTGTTCTTAGGTAGCTTCGCGCCTGATACCTATACTAATTCAATATGCTATACTTGAAAATCGACAGGCCTTCCAAGAAATTTAGACACCTACTCAAAATTTTAATTAATTTTAAGAAATAGATTCGAACTAACTGGATATATTTTGCTCAAGAATTAACAAATCCAAGCGCCTCAGAAGGGCGTTTTTGGTATCGTTTGGAAGATTGTGAAAAACAGTTTTAGGATTTGAGGCCATAAAAAAAAGGGTGACTATTCATCTTATTGAGGCGGAAAACTATGGATTCGACACTAATATCACTTTTTTCATTCCGACCCCCCCAGCCCCCCAACCTCCCCCCCTCCTTATTCCTCCGGATGTCGGGAGGGATACCATTCATCTTTTCGGCACTAAAAGTTATATGGATTTGAAAAAAAAAACGTTTTTTTTCTTGCCCCCCTCCTCGTACCCGCTACCCCCATAAGAACATTCCTTGGGGCAAGCACAACAATTTCCCAAAGTTTCATCTCAATCGGATGAACGGTTTAGGAGTCTATAAAGGATATGGTGAAAAATGTTAGAAACATAGGTACGAACTAAAATATTTATGTGGGATTTGCCAAACTGCATAGTAGTTTGTTGGCAGTAGGTATATTCTCTCACTCTATTTTATAAATCTAATACCTACAAATTTTTATACTTATCACTAAATAACAATACCATAATTTCTCATAGCAATCACAACTCCGCAACCCATCTTTTTATTTATTTTGTAGCTATTTTTTTTTCTTATTCCTTTTAATTCTTTTGGTGCTTTGTTGATTAATTTAGGTAAGATATCTAACAGTGAAAAAAATTAATTAGTGTGTGCGAAGAAACAGGTGTTTAGGTGTATATCTTATAGCTAACTGAATTTGTAAAATTATTACCTAATAAACGATAAATTCACCATGAGCTATACTACTCGTAATATTAAAACATCAGGACTGATATATTCCAGATGACTAGCAAACCAATAAATAACACAACAATAACACAATAAATAACACATAATAAACACACAAAACACTCCTCATATACGAGTGAGTAAACAATATCGAACACCTTGAGTTTATTAGTTATACCTAATGTATGAGTATGTAGTTCAGTGTGCCAATTATAACATACTTCATAAGTTCATACATCGTATATCAAGTCAATAATACGCGATATTGAGAGTGTGCATACCGACATTTCAAAAATGTTCAAAAATCTCGACAACCGTTGCTAAATATGCTTTGGAACAAAACAGGGTAGATGCATTGAACCTTCATCTAGGGAAAAACCGTAAAAGATTTTTTATACTTTGTATAGATTTCTCTAAAAAAAATTAAAAACACCTCTGATCTTTTTTCCGAAAGACGGAAAGTCGTTTCCCGAAAGTCGCAGATTTTTTTTTTGTATTGATATTAAAATTTAGGGAAAGACCGTAGAAGTTTTTTGATAGAAGCGAAATTCATCCCGAAAAATTAGAAAAAAAACGCTATTTTTATCATTTTATCATGCGATTTTGAATCATAATGCCGTGGGAAATGACAGTGACGTCATAGTTAGGTTGCGGGGTTTATGTAAGATCTGGACTTTTTTTCCAATCCAACGTCCTTTCATACAGTGCCACACACGACCATTGGATCCCCCTAAAACGCCTTACATATTTTTTCCAAAAGCTTTTAACGGTTCCAGGAAATATCGGAACCGTATGTAATTTCGCTAGTATCGAATAGTATACTTTTTAAGCTTTTTTTAGGATTTTAAATTGCACTTATCTGTCTATGGCGATTGCAATAAATGTCTATTGCGAAGCTCTGGTATTTTTAAAAACTTTCAAGTTACAATTAAACAGAGCCGATTAGAAAGATAGGGGATAGGAATCTGTCGAATACTATAGATACTAATACAACGTTCTCTCTAGATGTTCTACTACATACATATATTTCGATGCGCTCTAACAGCGAACCCGTTTGTCTGAGTAAAAAAAAATGCTGATGGTAGGTATATGGTACACAGAAATAAATGTTCCTAAATATAGCGATAGTTTGTAAATTAGTCAACTGAAATAATTCTTACCTTAAGAGACCGGATTTAAAAGACGATATTCGTTTGTGTCGTCAACAGCGATAATCTGAAACAATAAAATAATATAAAGATTATAGTTTTTGCCTCAACAGAAACGAGAGGCATCTTCATTCACATAATGTAGCGTTAGGTGAACTGCCTTGTGGAGTACGCAGGATGGGTGTTCCGATGCTTACTTTATGCCCAGGGCAACGTTCACCCATTCCACCACATCCCTGCTGTTTAAAACAAAAAAAACTTAAAAACAAGCAAGCCAAACTTAAAAACAGTTACAGCAAGAAAAGAATGGAAACAATAATTACATGGTCACAAAAAATAATCATAAAAAAAAAGTGTGGATTGGTTCGATGCAGGTCTGGATGTAAATTGTCCAGAACTACATTATGTCAATGACAACATAATTTTATATAGAAATCAGTATAGAGCTACAGATGGAAATTATTTTGAACCAATATTTCCGATGCTAACGCCATCTGCTGAGGAGTGGATGCCACGGCCCTGCGTTACAAACATACCTTATTCCACCAGAATTGTGTATGTTGATATAATAATGTTCTTCGTGAGTCTTGCATTAATTGATATACTGTGTAACTTTGTTTGCTAAGCAAACATCTTAAACGCGCTTTATTAAGATTTGAGCTGAGCTCGGCTAAGCCACCAGTGGAATTAATGGGAAGATGTATTACGCTGTACTTTGTTGTTTAAATAGAGGACTTGCACCAAAATCTCAAAGTGAATGTAATTACAAAGCAGGAGCTGAGTAAGGGCGCGACAGTTAAAGTAGTAACCTAGGGCGTAGTCTTATTTTTTTTAACTAAGATTTTATTACTTCATGTCCTAGAACCGTTATTCGCAGTCTTCCAAACGATACCAATCACGCCCTTTCGAAGGGCTTGGATTCCTTCATTTAAATGGCACCATCCACCTAGAATTGACCGAATCGAAATTCGTAAAAAGATATGAGTTCAGGGGTGGTCCAGTAGTAGTACTTTCTAAGGTTATCTCACCCGAAACACGCAGATAAAATTCAAACTAAAAACGTCATTACGTATATCGCTGTAAGGGTCATTTTCCCCAAACATTTTATCTTTCACTTTCACAAGCACTTTCGTAAGATACCAAACGTATGCAGTGACTGGATCCTCTCGATCGCTCGATGTCTTCCGAGGTTTGAGCTAGGCTTACGATCTGGATTTCGTTTCCAACGCCCTTTCGTATGATACCACACATAACCCCACACAACCCTTGGATCCCCCTGTTTTCAGGCTTTTGCCTTACTTTTTTTTTCTCTCAAAAAATCGATTGCAAGATTTGGTCACAAACATCAACGGAGTGTAGTTATATAAAATCTTGTATAAAAAAGGCCAAGATGTCTAAAAATAAAAAGTTTATTTTAAATCTCGGTGTTTTCGACCGTCGGTACTTGGTGGAAGTCAATTTTTTAGGAAAAAATGAAAAACTAAATATTTAGACTAAAATCCACAAAAAAATGACTTTAGCTTTTCGCGACTAGTATTCGAAGATTTTCACCCTCATCATTAGGAGATTGTGAATAAGTTCGCCTGATGATGAGGGTGCAAATCCTCGAAAACTAGCCGCGAAAGCTAAAGTAATTTTTTTGTGGATTTTAATCTAAATATTTTAAAGTTTTTGTGTCGATAACGGGGCATTTTTACAACACATCTCGACTCTGATGTATCCATGTAGTGAATTAGTAGAGACATATTATAGTACTGGTGTTGGTGTATATTCGGAAATGACTGCAAACCACAACATTTTCACTTAGAAATTCAGTCATACATATTCAATAAGTTAGTTTATACTCTGGTATAATGAACGCCTTCAAAACATATTCAGTAAATCGTAATGGATATTATACAACCAGACAGAATTAATGGCGAAATATCCTGCAAAAGTCTAGTATCTATTAAAGGTAAAAACGAAAAAGTAGTATAGGTATATGGACCGGGTTGCTAAACAAAAATGGCGGTGGGTGGGTCATGTTGCCAGACAGGGGACAGAGCGATGGACTCCCAGAGATCTAAGATGGAGACCGTGAGACAAATAGAGAGGAGTAGGTCGGCCACAGAAAAGATGGGCCGACGATATTATCCCAGTCGCGGGTAGCTCAAGATAGAGGAAAATGGAAGCAAATGGAAGAGGCCTATATATAGTATAGGTATAGTTTAAAATCCACGTGACTTTTTGACTTCATGACTTTTATTACGACTAGTATTCAAGAATTCTTATCCTCATCATCGGGCGTTTGACAATAAAGACTAAATTGTAAAAAAAAAATTGCGATCGGATGTTGTGGCCCCATCTTCGAGATGATCGATGACATTGAGAACTTATCAGTGGACATATTGTTGGGCAAATTTAAATAAATAAAATATGTTATTACCTTTTCCAACAAAATGTTCACTACATTCTAACGCAAAAGTCACAATTTTATTAAGGTCTTTGTCAAAAGACTAAAATGTTTACCTACTATAATTTTTTATTGTTTTGTCAAAATCGAGTTAGTAGTTTTTGAGACATTGTCAAAAAAACTAAATGAGAAATTTTCATAGTCAAGTCATATCTTTAGAATCATTGATTTTTGATCACGCATTAATAAAACTTTTCATAATATTTTTTTATTCTCTATAACGGTCTCTTTCAGATCTTAAAACAGTCCAAATTGCAACAAGAATAAGGGGGTAAGCAAGTATCATCTCATTTATACGAAACAAAATTTGTTTTTGATAATTTCATTTAAAAGTAAGTAAATAAAATAAGATGATTTAAGTAAGTAAATAAAATAAACTTTGGAAAGCTCTTGAAAGCTCTTGTATCAGAAACATTGTGTTCCTGTTGTTTAATCTCGGAGTGAATCTTTCAGACAAGGACTAGGACAGGAAGGAGGAAGGAGGAGGGAAAGTACCGCCTTTAATTCAGTGTTTATTATTCATAATTATTACGCCAGTTTATTATTGGAAAACTTTTAATTAATGGCCATGTCACTGGCGGGGTAGGAGGAGGGGCTGTGGTAACTTATTACATTATTATATTTACCAATTAGGGATGCATATTGCATACGATGTCAAGAGAAATCTATACAAGATATAAAAAATATTTAACTGTCATTCCCTGGATAATGATTCAATGTATCTACTCTATTTTTTCCAAAGCATATTTAGTAACGGTTGTCAAGATCTGAGGTCTCCCGTTTTTTAAAAATTG
Source organism: Ceraclea dissimilis (assembly GCA_963576895.1). NCBI lineage: Eukaryota > Metazoa > Arthropoda > Insecta > Trichoptera > Leptoceridae > Ceraclea > Ceraclea dissimilis. The sequence goes on from OY756362.1 coordinate 20,632,437, forward strand.
AAATGTAAGTATGCGTACTCTTAAAATAAATCTTGTACTAAACATCATTCGATTAAATTATTTTTGATTAACAAATTTTATTCTTGTAAAGCGTTGGATTTTTTTTCCACATTCCGTAGTATATACAATGTAGTATTCCCAAATCAGTGTAGAAGAATTAAGGATGAACATTGTCGGGCTCACGAGCGACCTCGGCTGGCTCAAATACCACCCTCCCCCTTCAACAGTAAGAAATGCAACAAAACATGGGTACTTAATAATTAATATACATGAAATTCGACAACACAGCCGTCGCTCCTCGTGGTGTCGTGGGTATAATCCCTACTATGCGAGACGAAGGTCTGGGTTTGAATCCCAGCCGGGATAAACTGAAATGGCGAATGTTTCTCGAGTGTAAAGTGATCACTTAAGCCAGCCGAGGTCGGTCGTAAGCCCGACAATGTTCATCCTTAATTCTTCTACACTGTTGTAGGAATACTACATCATTCGATTGTTATTTCATCGTCTTTGATATAAACGACAGGGTTTTGCCACAAGCTCCATAATGAGTTTGTCCTTCCCTAATAAAATAATAACCAGCTATTTAGTCGCTTTCATAATAAAACTTTTTTCATTATACCCTATGTGCTTATCTACCTATCTATTTATGATAAGGAGCTTATATACACGGCATTGCCTGGAGATATTATAGTTCTACCTATTTGGTACAAGTAAATTCCGTTATTAATAGAAATTACGAGTATGTCACCCTCCTTTCATTTTGACCTACCTGTTGCTACTTTTTTCTCTGGCGATTTTTTTCCGTTAATTTTATTGCTTACCAGTTAGTTATAAGTTTGTGAACAACGATATGTCTAATATTGCACAATATTATGTCAAAAATGTGGTATTACATTTTCAGAGTTGCAATTGGGGTTGTAAGATTGTATTGTTGGTAGCCCTGATTATCGAACCTTGTCATAAGAGCTGTCAAAGGTCCGCAATATTCTCACAATGTATATTTAAAAGTAACCTACAATGCCGAAAATATTACAGTGCGGCGCTAGAGAAATCATTTTAAATTGCGGGTTGGAAAAAGAAAAGAATACTCCCATTATCCATTTAAACCGCCATCACAAGCTTGAAAAACAAAGTTGCCAGTTCATTTTAACAATCCAAAAATTGGCTAGTTTCTGAAATATAATTTGGAAGTAGCGAAAAAATTTAGCCATATCTTATTACCTATCGCATCAAGCAACACTAAACCAAGTTTGCTCCGTGAGACTTCTGGAAAAAAAAAGAACTGTAAAATTCATGATGAGCTATTTTCAATACTTCATTTCGGAACAAACATACCGACACATATTAAATTTCATCTGTCTTTAGCAGTTTATATCAGAACCATTAACTGTAATTACAGGTTCAATAATTGGATAGTAAAATGTTTTGTGGGTTCTTAATAAACGTGTTTGTTGTCCTTCATTGCTTTACGTATCTAGCAAGTAAATTTATGTATCATTCAGGGAACATCAGCGAACTTTTTTATATGAAACTTTGCCACTTGCTGTATCGTATTGTTTCACGTTTATGTTATTGTGTTGTTGCAGGGTGGGCAGAGAGGACAGAGAGCCAGACAGCCCTATCCTTACACACACTCCTAGCTTCCGTCACATTCATACAATCTGTCATACACGCTCTCCGATTTCTTTTACTCAAAATAAGGCGTTGGAGAATTGTAATGTCGCTGCCACACGCTGGCGAGCATCCACAAGTTTTTTGTGTTTATGAGTAAAAAGGCGTGTGGGTGGAACGTTTGTCTTGGTTCGAGTACGTAACCGACCGTTGACGCCTTTTTACTCATGAACACATAAAACTTGTGGACGTTCGCCAGCTTGTGGCAATATAAAACAAATAAATACCTACTAAGTACATATAAAACCGTTTTGAATTAGAATCTTGCCTTCGAGTTGAATATTGTGGTCAAAAACTTAACATAATACGGTCTTTAACAAACTCTGTAAGACTATTGGAACAAAGAACAATAATACCAAACAAACAAAATGCTTGTAATTTGGAAAATACAAGTTAGTAAGTGCTGCCTGTAGTAATGTTCTAAAACAGTGGTCGTCTTTTTGTTTCGAACTAAAATTTATAATTGAGAACAACTCATGCACATAAAGAATATTGTAGTATTTTGACAAATAATACGTCAAATATGAGGCAAATTTATGTATTTTTATACGCTCCTATTTAACTTAATCTCTCGTTTCCCGTTGTCTTCGTCTAAGTTTTCCCCTTCAAATTTTAATGACTTTCTAATGTCCCAGAACCAATTTAATAACAATTAATCGCTTACACATGTTGGGAAATAGATTTAATCATCTCATAGATATGTTTAATGAGAGTGAAATGATTGCGAAAGTGCAAACTTACTTTGCACTTTTGCAATGTGTTGGCTCCAGGAGTTTCATGTACTATTATGTTGTTCCGTTTTGTATCTGTATTGTTTTGTGATTTTTATTTGACTGTTTTTTGTCCATATTGTTTGTTAATATAAGGTGTTTTGGTGTATTTGGTTGACGAAAAATAACGTCATAATAATATATAGAACGAACTTTTCAGTGATATCTACAATTATTGGGTGATGTATCTATATAAGTGCAAGTATAGGTACATATTATGTAGAGATCATTCATTATAGGTAGGTATGAAATAATATTGTTCAGAATTTTGGTTTGAATACACTCAGATACAAGGGTCGTGATTTCTGCCTGGTTTAGGAAACATGTGGCTCTTAGGTCCACAAGTTCAAATACTTAGAATTTATTTTTTTGGTCAGTATCGATTTGGTTTGAAGGAAGTCGTTATGATTAACACATGTGACATTGTGGAGACAAAATACATATACATACAGGGTAGGTATACGTACCTACATGCATAGATACGTACCTATCGGTATACTGTCTTTAGGTTATACAGAAAGAATATTAAGTTACGATGTACATATTAGGAAGAGGGTATTATTTTTTTGCAATAGTAGGTATGGGCTGCAGCCACCATTACCTACGAATTGTATATATGCCTAGCTATACTTAGATGTATTAGATTAGTAAGAATATTATATGGTATAAGATGTAGTCGTAGGTAGTTATAGGCAGTAGATAGAAATATGTAGGTATGTTTTTTTGTATACCCACCCACTCTCACAAGCCTGACCACACACATGCGGATATTTGCAAGGAAGTTAGATGATGCAACAAAGAATCAGGACAATTGTATACTAGACGCCGTGGTGAGCAGACGCTCCAGCGAAAGAGGGCGTGTTTCGGCGCGAAAGCGTCCTTAGGACGCCGGCAGGGTATCGGGGAGGCGTCGAGAGGGAAATTGCCTCCGCCTTCTTGACCAACAGAGGGCCCTCAGCGTGGGAAGGAACGAGTGCGCTGGTCTGAGTTCAGCAGACCAGAGGACCATCGACCACAGAGGCGAACCAGGATGGAAGAAGTCCAGAATAGCGTCGAGTGGAGCTCCGCTCCTCTGGCTGACTTAGGACGCCAATAGAGAAAAGAATTTTTGTGATTTGTGTTTGCCGTTGAGATTTTTTTTTTATTCGTGTGTGTGGGGAAAGAAACCATGGGGAAAATTATGAAGTGAAAATAGACACGGGGTTGTTTTAACTATGTTGGGGTAATTTAAGTAGTTAGTTAATACCTAGTTACGCGTAGCTATTTTTATTTTTTTTCTTTATCATTTTATTTTATTTTGTGTGTTCAATAAATAAATTTTAAAAGTGGTTATCCGAGTTTCTTACTTGAAAGTTCCTACCATAATTACAGATAATATGCCAATTAGAATCCAAGGAAAGTTAAATGGAATCATGATGGAATAAAAATTGTTTTAATTGGACTTGTATGAGAGGAGGAATTTTGGTCCCTCTCAGTACAGATAATTTTGAAAGGAGGTAAACTCATCTGCCCTACCCCCCCCTCTATTTACCCCCCCATATCAAAGGATATAAGGAAGGTTGATGGGGGCGGATGGATGCGGTCGGCACAAGATAGGAAGCAGTGGAAGTCAATGGGGGAGGCCTATGTCCTATGTCCAACACTGGGCGCGAGAAGGCTAAGAAGAAGAAGAACTAAAAAAATAACAATACTCCCGTCATTTTTTGACAGGTCAAATCTAGTATGCAATATTGTTCGTTGTATTAATATAAACCATTGCGAAGGTTCTAGCCAAATATAATATTACAGACTTCAGAGCGTATCGTAAAGGGCAGGTGGGGTTGGAATACTTAAGAATAACTGGAAAACTTGCAAGTGCCTCTGGGTTAGTACTCTTAAAGAAAGTTTACTCAGTACTCTAAAGTTGTATGTTCTAGTGATTATAATCAGAAATGTAGTATTATTTTAGGGATATTGTTCTGTTCTACAATTGCTAGCTCCTATGCCTGGCGTAGTCCAGGTTCGAATTGTTGTGAATGAGTATGTATCTGTAATTTTTTCTTTTTATTTTGTTTTTATTACTGTGAAGGAATTGACTTTTCTGTCAACTGTGGAATGTGTATGTATTGCGTAGACTACAACTATTTTGATTATTAATTTGTTGTGTATTCGGTTGCTTAAGGAGGGCAATATCCAAAATAATACACAGTATGTGATTCCCCAACTCCGCTAGAGGGATGACATTGTCAGATTTGAAGGTGGAACATGGGTGGGGAGGGCGCAGGATAGACAAGAGTGGAGAGACTTGGAGGAGGCCTACGTTCAGGAGTGGACGGTTCCGGGCTGAGAAGAAGAAGATGTGATTCTAGTTTAAGTTGATATAAAAAATATGTTACTTTCTGATTGCACACCTTGCACTAGGCTAAAAGCCTGTATCGCGAAGTGTGGAATACATCGCCAGCGCCGGGGTTTGAACCTGCGCTCGAGAGACTGCCGCCTCAACCAACTGCGCCAACCATGTACTTTAGCAAGACACTTTAATTTAATGCGAAGCAACTATAACATCAAGGTCATTTCTCGCGGCATTAAGGCTCAAAATCGCATGAAAAATCGCATAATCAAATGGAAAAATAGGTAGCTTCGCGACTGAAAGGTAGTTTATAATATAAAAGAAATGTGTGATGATATGAGTAGTGAATAGGTAGAGCGTGTACTGAATAATGTTATTTTATTGCGAAATCATTATTTATTGTTGAATGAATATTTCACCCAGCAACGATTTACGATACAGATTATATTACATTCATTTAATCGGTGTTCTATTTATTTACCTATTCTTTCTTAAAGTGAACATCATCGTTTATTCTGCGATGGCATTCGATGTTGTTGTTGCTTAATGTTTTTTTTCAGTTTCGATAACTTGCTTCTTTTTGTTATTACATAGTGATTTTAATGTGTTTTTGTTCATCGTGTTTATTTATTATAATGTTATTGTCATTTCCAGGGTAAACTACCTACTCTTATTAGTATGTTATGTTGTTTTTATTTTCGTGTGTTTTTATCGTTCAAAATTGTAACTTGTTCTGTGTACACTCTTCGGCGCAAATGCTGAACGCTGTAATGACAAAGAGTGTAATACTTTAATTAAATAAATAAATAACTTTAACAAGTAATACTCACTAGGGCGAGCTTATCTCTTCCAACTTACCCTAACATTTGTAATAAGTTACAATAATTTCATTTTTTACAGTCAGCTTTTAGCTTACTGTGAAGTGTGCCGGAAAGTATTCGGGTTTGTGTGTACAAGCCCAGATCCTTTTTTTATAAAAAAAAACGAAAATAAAAATGCGAAACGAATAATTTGTTTTGTATTTCACAGATTCAATAAACACACTACACGCATTTGCTAGGGATGTCTTCTAAAATATGATTTATATGAGATATGACGGTATTCCTTTTTGAGCTTATGTGGGATCCTTTTTTCCCAATATTCTCCTCACAATATTATTTGGATATAAATTATATTCACGCCACAAGCATACCAATATCACCGCTCATATCATCTACCTATTGTACGCCAACCTCAGGGCTGCGTAGTAGATAGATGTTATATATATAGAGGGTTTTTAACAGCTAGCAGCAAAAAAATATGGTTTAAACTGTGACTCGCGAATTTCTTTTTATCTGGAGACGAACCCCCATATACTCGTATGCCTCATAGGAAACGCCAATTGGAACTCTTTACGCTCCAATCGGCGTCGATTGAACTGGTTTCTTTCTCTGTGGTCGCCCGAGACTGGCCTGGTCCAATCATGTCGACCAGATCCTTAAGGATGGACGCGTTTTGAGTAAAAGGAATCGGAGAGCGTGTATGACAGGTTGCATGAATGTGACGGAAGCTATGAGTGTGTGTAAGGATAGGGCTCTGTCCTCTCTGCCGACCCTGCAAGGGACGTGGCGTGAGGGTATAGATAGATAGATAATAATTGTAACTGATACATTTTCTATAGGCACTGTTTTGTTATGGAAACTGGATGTTAAAATAAAAAAGGGTAAAAATGTTACTTTGTACATTGTTGTCCTTCATTTTATGAGATACTTAGTTTGTGACTGGAGGAGAAGCCATAAAACAGGTACCTTCCTAACTAAACTTAACGATATTTATTATTTCAGTCGAAGCTTCCACGGGGGCATGTTCTTTACGGTTGTTTTTCGCCGTGAGTTTCGCTCGATAATTATCACACGATACTAGAACGCGATACATTTTTATGAATAGCATGACATAATATGTCATGCTATTCATAAAAAAGCCAGATGGTTATCGCTAAATATTTTGAGATATACCTAAATTATTTTAATTTTTAGGTATTGAACTGGATTTATCTGCATTGCACAGACGGAAATATATTAGAGTTTTTTACTGAACAGAGACGAGAGGCATATTCATTCACATAGTGTAGCGTTATGTGAACTGCCTTGGGGAGGAAGCAGGATGGGTGTTCCGACGCTTACGAGTCGGCTTTAAACAAACTGTAATACATGCATTACTTTATGGACTGATATCGTGATAAGGGTGGAAACATTGCGAACAACTTTAGCCAGCTATCACGTGACTTAATAATTTGCCGCCTTTTTTGCCTACAAGTTGCCAACTACCACGTGACCTCCAGTACAAATGAACTGTCCAGTGTCCACGCTACATTGTATCTATGATAAATGAGACTATTAGTCCAAAAGGTGATATTTATTTATTTATTTATTTATGCACATGAAACAGATACAGTCACAAAAACAAGTATCGACAGGTACATTAATACAAAAATATACAATACACAAGATCAATAGCATCCGTTAACAATTAACACACACGCAAAACAAATAGATTACATTACATAGTTAATAATTGTATCTTATATCTTTAAAATATTTATGGTAGAATGGAGGAAGCATGGGAAGAGGAAGAATGGAAGAGAAAATGAAGGAAGCAACGAAAGAAAAGCTGAGATTTATTACATTAGATGATCAGGAGATTAAGAACAATAAGATAGTTTGTCTATTAAATTTGTTGGATGTAGGTAAATCGGTATCTTCGATCAAGTCAATTCGTGTGCATAGAACACGTTGTTTGAAATTAGCGATGCGCTTCATGTCTATGATATAACGGAGGACAATAGAACCATAAACAATCGAGTGAAACGTGCAGCGAAAAACAACCGTAAAGAACGTACTCCAGTATTGTTGTGAGGGACTTGATATAATTATGATGTAAGTGACTTTGTTCTTGAGGACTTTGTATAAGATTTTATATTGTTAAGTACTTTGATATTTTAAGAACCTTTTGTAACTCGTATTGATGGAGTTAATTGGATATTCCGTATTTAGATTTGTTTCATAACAGAAATTAATGAGCATTTATTTTGAAACGAAACCGTTGGAAGGTTGATAAAGAGATTTTAATAAAACAACGTGACTTATAAGGCACCCTGTATCCCGTGAAAAAACACCCTGAAAACACGTGTTTTGGAAACTTTGCTGGGTATTGTAAAACTAAAAATACTTTAAAAGTACGCATACTGACATTTCAAAATTTTCTAAAAGCATGAGACCTTAGATCTCGACAACCTTTACTAAACATGCTTTGGAAAAAGGAGAGTAGATACATTGAACCTTTATCTAGGGAATTACCGTAAAAGATTTTATATTGTATCTTGTATGAATATCTCAAAAAAAAATGTGAAAAACACCTCTGATCTTTTCTCCGAAAGACGGTTCCCCGAAAGTCGCGGATTATTATTTTTTGTACTGATAATATATTTTTTTTATTTTTTTATTTTATTTTATTCAATCTTGGAAAACCATACAGTCGACACATACAATATATACAAAAAAAACATCACCATTACATAGACCAGTGAAGGTTCTGCGAATTACCAATATTTTTAAAAAGACATTGTAAAAGTAAATTAAGTTATGAAAATTAAAGTAAACCTAAGCAAAAATTATCAAATAGTAAAATTAATAAAAACAAACACAAGACCAAGAGTTAAATCATAAAATCGAACAATACAAAAAGATAGACAATAAATATCTAATTAATTAAGTATAGTCATAGTATTGAACGAAGACGGATATAAAAAATAATAAACATTGAAATATACACAACAACACATAATATAATATGCATTAACATCTAGGCAATGACCGTAAAAGTTTCTTGATGGACGCAAAATTAACCTCAAAAAATCGAAAAAAAAACGCTTTATTTAACATTTTATCATGTGATTGTTCATGTGATTGTTCATGCGATTTTGAACCTTAATGCCACGATCTTATTAAAGCTCACGACATAGTAGGGTCGTGAGCTTTAATAAGATCACAATGTTTTTATTTCTCATTGCATGTCAAATTGCATGAATGTGACGAAAGCAAGGAAAATGTGTAGGTCCTTCATTATCATAATCACTAGCGGATCCAGGGGTGGGGCTAGTGGGCTGAAGCTTCCCTAAAACCACGAGTGACAGTACTTTATATACAACAAATCTAGGGGTTTCAGCCCCTTAGCCCCCCCCCTTAAAACGTTGAGTGACAGTACTTTTTACCATGTGATGACATTCAGCCCCCTCCAAAATTGAATCCTGGATCCGCCACTAATCATAATACGAGTATTAACATTACCTAATATTATATTTTCTCGTGTAGCCTGTGGACGTAGCACATTATAAGAAGGGATTAGTCGCCTGCTTTTCTCTCTTTCTGCCTGCGCTGGACAAAATAAAGGTTTCCTTGAAACGAGGGGCTTTTCTAATATAGTAATGTGTTGACATTTAGCTTATGATGTGGAGATATATAAGTAATACCTCTATAGTATTTATCATTCCAGGTTGTAATCCTTGAAAGTTAATCAGAGAAAATTGTGGTCGTAAGCAAGATCTATTTATCCATCTATCTATTCTATCACGCCACGTCACTTGTAGTATAGGCAGAGAGGACAGAGCACCATACAGCCCTATCCCTGCACACACTTCTAGCCTTCGTCACATTCATGCAATCTGTCATACTCGCTCTCCGATTCCTAGCCGATAGCCGACGCAAGATCTCGCCGATTCTATAGAAATTATAAGGTTTGATATTGCTAAGGGAATTTGCTGATGTTGCTCTTTTAGGACTCTAATTTCAATATTATAAACATAAAAAAGGCTATTCAGGGCCTTTATGTACTGAGGAAAAAAAGTTCTATTATCGCTTCAACTTTTTCGAATTTCGTATATATGAGAGGGTTAAGAAATAAATAATCATAATATTTATAACATTGTACAGAAACATGTTCCCTATCGGTGAATCTTGTGAATAAATAAATAAGGGTAATAATAGAAATTATGAAAACGTCGGTTAGTCAACAATCGTGTTTTGAGTAGAAGGAATCGTAGAGTGTGTGTGACGGAAGCAAGGAGTATTTGTAAGGATAGGAAAGCCTGGCGATCTGTTCTATATATGCCTACCCCGCAAGGGATGCGGGGTGAGGGGATAGAACGTAATAAAATAATCTTCTCCAATATTTTCGAAATTTCTGAATTCTTGAAAATGTTAGCGACGTCTATGCCAAACAAAAACGATACACCACTACGACAGTAATTGTGTTTTAAAACAATAATAAAACATTATTACATACTCCAAAATATATTACCCTTTTTACGACGGGCCCTTAAAAACTAAACACGAATACGAAATTTTGCACAACCGACTTCATTGTGTAGGCAAAAATATGAAAAAGCAAGTTGTAATATAAAAATTCTTACAAAAGAATATTAAATAACACTAGCTGTAACCTGTAACCCGTCAAAAATGACGATGTTTGCGGGGTAGGCAGAGAGAACATCATATTGCCAGACTCTATCCTTACACGCACTAGCGGATCCAGGTGAGGGGCTAGGGGCTGAAGCCCCCCCCCCCCCCCAACCACGGGTAACAGTACTTTATGTAAAAGTATTTTACGAAAAATCACATTATTTCCACAACATTTCTCATCATGTCATGATTTTTCTAAAATTACCACACTGTTTAGTAAAAAAAAATGCCTGTGGCGCTATATAACCTGCTTACGTGTTCTTTATGCTAAAGTATCCTTTTATTTTACGGAAAAAAAATAGATTTACTTCGCAACTTTTTTTTCAAATATGCTTATTATTGCCTTATGACATTATTTTCTGTTTCAAATTTTTTATCTACCTATTGCCTCCATATGCGTTACCTACTATAGAAAGATAAGCAGGTTCATTATTTCACACATTTTCTAACCGAAAAATCTTTGTGAGACTCTTGGTGAGAGCGCAACGATCTCTTACTTAATACTGTTTTAAATTTCGTGTGTATTCGGACGACTTGCAAAAGTTTCCACGGTCCTGCGTTACAATCAAACCCGGTTACGACCATAATTATGTAAGTTTACGATGTGAAGGGGTTGACTATATGTACTTAGTTATATAAATTACATGAATAATAATAAGAGTCAGCTTCCAAGTACAGTACAATACTCATTAACTAAATACACAGAAAATAATATACTTATGGAGTTCCTAATAATATTTTACTAAGTTAAGGGCATGGCACCAGAAATGACGTCACAGTCTTTTCCCACGGCATTAAGGTTCAAAATCGCGCGACAATCGCATGATAAAATGGTAAAAATAGCGTTATTTTTTCATTTTTTGGGGTTAACTTTGCGTCTATCAAAAAACTTTTACGGTTATTCCCTAGATTTTAATTCGTATTATCAGTACAAGAAAAAAATTTACTCCGCGACTTTCGGGAAACGAGTTTCCGTCTTTCGGAAAAAAAGTCAGAGGTGTTTTTAAAATATTTTTTTGAGAAATCTATGCAAGATATACAAAATCTTTTACGGTTATTCCCTAGATAAAGGTTCAATGCATCTACCCTATTTTGTTCCAAATCAAATTTAGTAACGGTTGTCGAGATAGAAGGTCTCCCGTTTTTAGAAATTTTTGATATGTCGGTATGCATACTTTTAATAAGATTTTACATGCTCTAACATTTTTTTGTCCGGGGAGGCAAGACTTTCTAAACATATTTCTTTATCAGCCATAAGAGTCTACAAATTATTATTCATGGTTGACATATAAACTCAACAGAAACATTCACCTATCGAGATATCACGGATATCACAGGATTAGGCTCAACGCGGGGCCTAAAATACAAGCATTGTGCCTGAAATATCAGTATTTAGAAATCTTCTTACTATATTGCAAGTAGGTATTAATTAAGCAAATTTTAAAATAAATCTTGTAGGTAAATTGTGAAAGTGTTCAAATAAGTATTGGAAGTTGTGTGTTTAAAGAAATATTGGAAATTGTAACTGTGTTTAAAGAAATATTGGAAATTGTAACAGTGTTTAAAATAAGCATTGGAAATTGTAAAAGTGCTTGAATAAATATTGGAAATTGTAACGGTGTTTTAATAAATATTGTAGATTGTAAACATGTTTGGAAGCAAATTATAACAGTGTTCAAAGAAATATTGGAGATTGTAAAAGTGTTCAATAAAATACTGCGAATTGTAACAATGTTTAAATAAATATTGGAAATTAAGAGTGTCTAAAGAAATTATATTGTAAACATGTGATATTCTCTGAACAAAGTTATATTTAAATAAAAAACTGGAAATTGTACCAGTGCTTACTTAAGAAGTAATGGAAATTGTAACAGTGTTAAATAAACACTGGAAATTCCAACATAGAAAATAATGAATTTCTGAATATTAGATTTAAATAATAAATGAATACATATTATTTTAGTTTGAAAGCTCCTCATAAATACTAATTTAATATATGAAGAATAAGTGTAATGTATGTGAGAGAAGCTTGCCTGTCTGTTATACACATCCAGTGAAAATAAACACTTTATTAAATTAGGTAATTTACAAGTTCACACTTCATCATTACTCATCTACACACTCTGAAATTACCCCTCTAAATTCTACACAATGTAGTCGTAGATATAGTGGGTCAGTGTATCCTCTACGTGGGAAACATCGACTTACGGAATATCAAATTGAGAGGTGTGGTAAACCTTGATTCCCACTAGACATTGTTATACCTATATGGCGCAACAATACTGCAGTTGTACTAAAATTACAATAATAATTGTACGCAATAAGTTGTTTAAAAAACAAAAAATTAATTAAAAATCACCAGTACAACCTCGATCCATATTTAAACCAATCAAAAGTTAGAAGACCCTCCTCGATACCTAATTACATTATTAGACCATTCCATTACAAGAAAAAACCTAATCCTTTCTGTGTTGCCTATATTCAGGAGTAGCTTTAGTTGAGCACAGAAATCTGAAACAATTAAATTAATCAAATAAAACAGTACTACATTTTTTGAGAAATTTATTGGGGAAACATTGGTAATTATGTTAATACATTAAAAAAAACGTAAACGCAGATAAAGTTAAATACTCGCTTGGTAAAAAAAGAACCGGGCGCATAATTTTATGGCATTAATATGTTGAACAATCAATAATCTCATCCGTTTTTTTCTTTCACATCTGGCAACTCAACTAATGACTACATTGTTCTAGCTCCCAGAGTCGATCACTGTATGGTGGAGAAAATATGTGTAACTCGATTTACGTACAATGAACTTATCATCAATACAGTTGGCACGGATGTAGAGGTCTTAGTGTGGTGTCTTTCATATGATGAATTTAATAACATCAGAGCGTAGTGATATTATTAAGTACTACTGAGGTAATGAAATATTATCTTACTATTATTATTAATACTCCTATAACCCTCAGTTGATGAGGGCTGATCAAATGAAATATTTAGCAAAACAGGTGAAAGAGTTATGGATCGCTAACCATCCCATACCATAACCGGGCAAGTAAGTATTCGACCAATAATATCCCACTTTAGACTTCCGACCCAACTATGATGTCAGGGAATTTCCCACGGTATTATCGCATGATAAGATGGTAAAAGTAGCGTTTTTTTTCACTTTTTGGAGTTAATTTCTCTTTAATCGAATAATTTTTGCGGTCATTCCCTAGATTAGCATATTAACAATCCAAAAAAATTATCCGCGACTTTCGAGAAAAGAGTTTCCGTCTTTCGGAAAAAAGATCAGAGGTGGTTATCAAATATTTTTTTTTGAAAAATCTATACAAGATATAAAAATCATTTACGGTTATTCCCTAGATAAAGGTTCAATCTACTCGTATCCACTCATTTTTTTCTAAAGCATATTTAGTATCTAACGGTTGTCGAGATATAAGGTCTCCCGTTTTTAGAAATTTTTGAAATGTCAGTATGCATACTCTTTGACTTTAAATTACGCGGCGATTGTGAATAAAGTAAACAGGAATATAGAGATAGTGAGTATTTATAAGAATCGAAACAATTCTTTTCTAAAGTTTTTAAGTCAAAATCGTGGATTTTTAAACAATATAACTACAATTTTTCAAAATTTTGTGAAATTAACAAAAAAACTGTCGGAATTTTGTATTTCATAAAAGGCACACATCACTGTATTTTGTAAATTATAATACAAATACCTAGCGAAGCTATACGTCTTTTTGCAACGTTCGTAAATACTAATGCGATTATTTTGTCTGTAGTCTTATTGTTAAATTTTTAGGTAAAATAAATACCTACATACATTATTATAATAATGATGACATAAAGAAATAAGGCGGTAGATTTCAAATACATTTAACTAGGTACTCCTCTCCTATATGAACAAAGTTGAAATAATTCCTTTGATGTGCAAATAATATCTTTATCGTATAATATTCAGGCAGAAAATTTGTTATTGAAATACTTGCGGGGCCAAAGTAACTGAGCGTTTGAAAAATTGCGTCCGGAAAAGTAAAAGTACATAAGAATGCGCCGAGAATTCAAATAAACGTCAATATTTCGTAAATTTTTATAAAAAGTATTATTTTATTTCGGTCCTTAGTTTAAAAAAATAACTGTTAAAAAAATACCTTTTAACAAAGTGCCCCACATTATTTGAATTCTCGGCGCATTCTTATGCGAATTCCTACTCATTATTTTGAAAAGCACTATTTCTCCAACCTGACGAGACGGTATTCTACCGAGCTGTGCTACGAGTATGATGGCTGGTAGTTGAATCGAGAAGAAACGTGGAGGTACATGGGCGTCGCTAGCCTCGGAGTTGGGGAGGGCAGCAAAAATTTTGAAATATTATATAGCATAAAGAAAACATAAAAAGCGTTGCAGGCGAAATTTTTTTGTGAGACATTTCGAAGGAGGTCGTGTTGTGGTTTGGTTTATTTGAAAATGTACATAATACTTTGTACAATAATATGTAAGAAAAATTATTTTTAAGAAATGCAACAAAAAAATAGCGCCGCAGCCAAAATAAAAATGAAACAATCGTATTTTAATGGATTTTCATACAGACTTTGAAAATTCATGATATGATGAGAAAACATGTGATTATAATGTGATTTTTTGAGAGGTTTTATCATTTAGTATGAAAAAGTAAATACCTATTCCAATCTCTAAGTGTAAAGTGATCACATTAAACCATCCAATGATCAGTCATCAGCTTGGTGGAAAGTCCATCCTTTGCTGTATATCTGCTGAGATAACTAACTACTTGTTTATTCCAAAGTTATCTCTGAAGTTGACTGAAACTTTAGATTATTCCCGTAGTTTGTTTGAAATAATGCTGTAATTTTCATAGCATGTTTGTAGCAGTAAAGTTTTGTGATTTAGACATTTGTAATATCTCCTTTGTACTTGGAAACGTCCACGTGCAAGGTATCTGCTTTGTACCCAGTTTGTAAAGCCCAGAGCAACAAGTGGAATATTTTAATGATTAGTTTGCATTACAGGTTACGTGATAAAAACACACAGGAAAAAATACCACGGGGAAAATTCCACAGATAAAATCTCACGGAAAAATCTCATGAAAAAATCTCAAGAAGAACTGCTATCACATTTTTATATTTATTCTAATAATGATAATAATTGAAATATTTTGGGCCCCGTTTAACGATAAAATCGCCCCAAGGGCACCTTACATTCATATATCACCATATAGGATCGTCACAAACAGTAAAAATGATAAATGGGTTATACAATTTTATTGATAAAAAGAGAATGCTAAAAAACAAAATCAACATACGCACTCATGAATTGATACAATCGCTGTATCTCCTGAATTTTGAATAGGTATTTCACACATTAAGTCATTGATTTCGATGATGCCCCCTATGCACTACTTAATTACTCATTTTTACGTACCTACCATTTCAGTTACATTTCGTTTGCGCCGTGCCTGGGTTTTTTTTTTCATACTGAATGAGCACTCTCCTTTGTAATTTTTATAACGGAAGATTAGATACTTAGATCATTAAATTTAACTATAAAATTTCAACTACAGTATCTTGGTCTCCTAAATCATTGAAAAAAAAAGTATGTATGTATGTATTTAAACTTAAAACACATATAAATATAAAAAATGGACATAGTACAGATTATAAAACGTTGTTCACTAGGGCGAACTTATCGCAGAACTGCGATTTCTTCCAGTTAACCCCAAAAGTGTTATTTCTTCTTGCAATATTTTTGCACGTGAGATTTTTTCAATGATATTTTTTCCTGTGAGATTATTTCCTAACACCTGCATTACTATAGGCTTCGTCTTCCCACCAGCAATAATACTTCCAGCGGGTCAGGGTGGCGTGGGGTAGCACCCCCACCTCCCCCTACCCCCCTCCATACCTGAGCACCTAAGGGTAGGCAGACTACCCTCAAATGTAAAGGGGTAGAATCAACAGTCCCTTAATTAATTTAATTACCCGTATCTTTACGACAAAGTGAATTAAAAATAAACATTTTGATACTTAGGTAATTATTTTCTCTTCATAATGTATTTAGGTGTTTTTATCTATATACGTCGCGACCCTTGCGAGGTAGGCAGATAAGATAGAACGCCAGGCCCGATACTTGCTCCATTTCTTAAAAGTAGGCACACACAGATTTCCAAAAAAATATATTTTTGACACCTTACATCAACTTACATAGACTAGATTACTCGATTACCTTACTAAATACGCAATACCTAGTTGTTGCAGGTTTTCACGATGATCCATATGTAGATTTGTTTTTCGGGTTAATCGGGTAGTGATCCGACGTTTCGGCGAACCTACTGCCGCCTTGGTCACGGATTGTGAGCACCTGATCACTACAAGATTAACCCGATAAACAAATCTACATACTAAATACACGGTTTGGAAAAAAAGGGTAAATACATTGATCCTTTATCTAGGGAATGACGGTAAAAGATTATTTATATCTTGTATAGATTTCTCAAAAAATATATATGTGAGAAACACCTCTGAATTATTTTTCGAAAGACAGCAGAATTTTCTCGAAAGTTGCAAAAAAATCCTTTTTCGTATTGATAATATGCAACTGTAAAAGTTTTTTGATAGACGCAAAATTAACCCCGAAAAATTGAAAAAACGCTATTTTTAACATTTTATAATGAGATGTTCATGCGATTTTAAACCTTAATGCCGTGAGAAATGACCGTGACGTCATAGTTAAGTCGGGAGCCTTAATACGTACGCTTTTTTAATTCGTCATTTCTTGAGCAAGTACCTACCTATAGATATTCAGTTGTTGCGAATCTCATGAGGGGCTTCTAGTAATATTACATGGTAGAGGTAATAAAGCATTGTTTGCTGCTACCGAGCCTGTGGTACAATCACAATAGTGACATTATGTTATACAAGTATTAAAATATGAAAAATAATATATTTTTAAGCCCTGAGGGAAATATGAAATGAAAACATACTGCGTATTCTTGGAACAGACAGGTTGGTAGGTAGATTTAGCCTACAGCCTGCAGTAATAAAGTCTTAAGATTAAGTAATTTCAAACATATAAAATTTTCCGCAAACTAGAGTTCAAAAGCCTAGTATAAGATGAAATGTATGTCAGTTCGTCCCCCGACAATTTGTCCCCCAACCCCAACAGTTCGTCCCCCGACAGTTCGTCCCCCGACAGTTCGTCCCCCGACAGTTCGTCCCCCGACAGTTCGTCCTATAACAGTTCATCCTAATTGCTATCCAGCGATCTCCTCCAGTTAAAGCTCGTGACCCAACTATGACGTCACGGCCTTTTCATGGCATTAAGGTTCTAAATCGCATGAAAATCGCATGGTAAAATGGTCACAATAGCGTTATTCCATTTTTGGGGCTAATTTCGCTTTATCCAAAAACTTTTACGGTCATTCCCTAGATAAAGGTTCAATTTATCTACTTTTTTTCAAAGCATATTTAGTAAGGTTGTCGAGATTTAAAGTCTCCCGTTTTTAGAAATTTTCGAAATGCCTGAAATTATTATTTTTTGTATTGTTTATATGCATTAAAATCTAGGGAATGACCGTAAAAGTCTTTTGATTGAAGCGAAATTAACCCCAAAAAATGGAAAAAGCGCTATTTTTACCATTTTATCATGCGATTTTGACGTGGGAAATGACCGTGACGTCATAGTTGGGTCGGGAGTTTTATCCCAAAGTGATATAGGTATCATATCTTTATATTTTGTCTAAATCTTTCATCATACGGTCTAGAATTTTTACTAAAATGACCATCGTTTATTATGACCTGCTTTTGGCACGAGTTTCTATAAAGTGTTGTAAAGATTAGAATCTGAGCACAAAATAGTAAAATTTTATAATAAATCTTAAAACTATAATTCTAAACTCACCCCAGCACTACATTTTTATTTCTACCTTTTGAGGGGAAAATATAGTATGTCTCTTTTAAGGAATTGTAACTGATTAATGTTAATTTTATCTACTCTTCATCCGAACATTATCCCTAAAATAAGAAGCATCGTCGCCATGGGAATAACATAAGATGTAACTTATATTATTTTCAATAATGGAATAGAATACAAAATAATGAACCTTATCAATAAATACATAAGCTACTCGACTGTTTACGAAAATATTTCACATAACTGCCAAAACATGCAAATATAAATGCAAAAAAATGCAAACTAAGAAAAGCAAATTCAAAAGTTCTGAAAAAGAACAACATCAACGGTCAAGCACTATCAACTTATCACATGTAATGACGGAGGACAAGTGATCCAGCTCTAAAATAGTAATATATAAATTTTACAGATTTGCTGTAGTCAACAGAGAAAATTTCGACATCCTGAGGCATCTCGTTGAGACGATGGATCGTTTATCATTGTATGGGGTTCTGTACTTATTTGTGTTCGACGTTTCGGCAAAACCTCATAATAAAAATGACTCTGTGCAAAAAAAAACATGAACTACAATTTTTTTCTAAATAATTTTCTTTAATCTACTAGCACAAGTCACCCTAATTGGGGGATTACCTAATTAAAAAAAAAACACTGCTTTCATATAGAATAATTTGTGACGATGTATTACAAAAATGTAAACAAAAAAAACTTGAATATTTTTTCTGTTTTGTGACTTTCCATATTTTTCACTTGCACCAAAAGATTTCCGAGTAAGCACATTATTTTCTTAGTACAGGGTGTGCAGAAAAGTTCCGGAACGCCTTTGTAGTAAATCTTGATGATATTTTATCTCAGTGTCTGCTTGTGATGGGAGGACTTTATCAAAACAAACGCATAATAATATTATTGTACCGGGTAACCCTTGGCTGGGATCCAACATCCAACCAACACAGCCTTAAGAGCACGCATACTGACATCTCAAAAATTTCTAAAAACGGGAGACCTTAGATCTCAACAACCATTACTAAATATGCTTTGGAAAAAATATAGTAGATACATTGAACCTTTACCTAGGGAATAACCGTAAAATATTTTTTATATTTTGTACAGATTTCTCAAAAAAAAAAAGTGAAAAACACCTATGATCTTTTTTTCCGAAAGACAGAAACTCGTTTCCCGAAAGTTGCGGAGATTTTTTTTACTGATAATATGCATTAAATCTAGGGAATAACGGTAAAAGTTTTTTGATTGAAGCGAAATTAACCCCAAAAAATGGAAAAAACGCTATTTTTATCATTTTAGCGTGCGATTGTTCACGCGATTTTGAACCTTAATGCCGTGGGAAATGACTGTGACGTCATAGTTGGGTCGCGAGCCTTAAGCCTTGAAGACATGTTCATTATATTCCAACCTTTTGTCCTCCTACGCATAACTTACATTATAATGTCATGTAGTTATACCTATATCCCATATTACAATAGAGAGATGGCACTGATGTAAGGCGGGTGTTGCGACTAGAATGAAAGTGAATAAACATAGATGTTTTGGGCATGTTGAAAGAATGAGTGACGACAGGATAACTAAAAAGATATATACATATGTGTGCGAACAAAGAGATGTACGCAGGTGTGGGCATCAGAGACTGACTGGGACCGATCATGTCGACCAGATTCTCAAGAATTTTGAGTAAAAGAAATCGTAGAATATGTTTGACAGATTGTACGAATGTGATGGAAGCAAGGAGTGTGTGTAATGAAAGGGAAATCTAGCGCTCAGTTCTCCCTGTCTACCTCATAAGAGATGCATTGTGAAGTAAAAGACAAGTAAAAAAAATGTTCGACGCTGTAAAGGAAAAATTCATTAAGTGACATTTTTCGTAAAAATGAAAAAAATATTTTTTATTCAAACGTTCCCATAGTATTACGTAATTCAATACGAAACAATGAGGCATGATTCGGTAACTTTATGAAAGAAGGAAAAAGATATCTTGTTGGCAAGGAAGTCGGAAGTGAATGGAACATATTATAAACAGTACGTGACTCTATAGAAACAGGAGTTGACATTGAAACTTCCTACAGCAAATAAAATAAATTCATATTACATTAAGACTTACTTAGATGTTGACAGGATAAGAATTTTATTAGAAAATGATATTATTAAATATGGTCCCATAAAGTGCTCTAACACGGGCAATTTTTCGAGCAATAATTTCTCGGCAACTCGTATTTCGTATTCGTAGTTGTCGACGTAATGGATGGTACAGCAAGACTTAAACGGCAATGGGCAGGGCACATAGCAAGATTGACGAAAATAAATCAAAACACCCAGACTCGTAAAGTGGAGGCCATGGGAAAACAGAAGAGGTGTCGGAAGGGCCCAGAAAAGATGGGCGGACGACGTGACCTCGGTAACGGGTAGGCAGTGGGTCATAAAGGCGAGTCATAAAAAAAACTGGAAACAAATGGAAGAGGCCTATATCCAGCAGGGAGGGACCAAGGCTGACGAAAAAGAAGAAGAACTCGTATAATTCGGATAAGAAATAAAGATATAAGACGACGGTCAAAGGTCTCAGACATTGCGGAGAGAGTAGGGACACTGAAATGGCAGTGGGAGGGTCATGTGGCAAGGCAAAAGGACGACAGATGGACCTTACGAAAATAAATGAAGTGTAGGGAGACCATAAGGAGATGGGCCGATGATATCATCGATTCGGTGGGACATGGATGTAGGCAAAGCGCCCAAAACAGAGAATTGTGGAAGAGACAGGAAGAGGCTTTTATCCAGCAGTGGAGGGAAAGAGGCTGAAAAGAAGAAGAACTCGTATTGATCAACGTGGGACAATGAATGCAGCAATATCGAGCAATCGTTTCGGCAATATTTAAAGCGAGACAACAATATTGAGTGCAAACGAGAAAAAAAAATTGACTATTATTTCCAAAGCGTTTGAATATTCAGCGATTCGTGTTGCAGACATGTAGAAATACTTGCTCCGCTTAATTGCTGCATGTTGCGGGGAATTATTTGATGTTTTCGTGGCGTATTCTCGACCAGAATTGCCGGGAGTGAAGCAATTTAGTTGCTCGTGTAAGCGAACCTTTATAAACGAGGTATCTACATTTACATCGCAGCTGAGGTTTTTATTTGATTTATATAGCGATTTAGATTTCGCGTAGGAACATCGTGGTTGAGGTTTTTTTATATCACGGCCGAAGTTTTTATATACAACCTCTTTAAATGTCACGTAGGAACATTGAGGCTGAAGTGTCTTTACATCGCGATAAAGGTTTTTTTAGAGCTCGCCCTGGTGAACAAATAAGTGACTTATTGCTTTCAATTTTAACGTATAGCTGTTATTTTTCCACAAATAAATAAATAAATACAGTTAATGTTATTAATCCGCTGCATTTCAGATTATGTATAAGGAATTACATACATATATCGTGGTTGAGCTGGACTGTAATTTTGTTACGTATATCGCCGTGGAGGTTTTAATTTTTATCACGGATGAGGTTTTCTGTTATATCATACCTGACATACGTAGACATCGAGGTATTTCATTGCGACATGATACATCCATTGATATTCAATATGTTCAATTGTTCAGTAATGTTCACACCCCATTTCTACTATCAGGTGCAGAGTACCTGCATCGTTAGAAAGGTGACAGAGGATATCATTGTCACCTGACACACACAGGGTAGCAAGTACTCTTATATCGTATAGATTTCTTTCAGAATCCACTTCACCAATCCTATTTTTAGACATGGCACATGTTTCACAACACAATGGAAATCTTATTTGAAACTAGCAAACACCTGAGTTTTTTCGCTCAGTAACATAATTTTATACACAATAGATATTTTGCTCGTCAGTCAGTCATAGCTCTAGAATTCTACAGTTTGTCAAGAAAGATATGAACTTTGATAAGGGCGCTATATGTATATTTTTGGCAACCATAGTGGTTGTAGTTCCATATTAATCCGGGGCCGTCTCGTTCTTGACAGAATGTAAACAGTTTGTTGATTTTTGCATAGAATTACTATGGAGCGTGGTAAGGTTCGATAGGTTGGATAGATTTCCAAATTATCTCAAGACTCAACGCTGTCTTTATTTAAGCTAAAACGACGGCGCCAGGTCTTTTGCTCTCTTTTGAATATTAAACGTGTTTTAACTATGTCTATAGCAGTTAACGCTATGCTTTTGATATGTATTCAAATAAATAATATATCTTCGCGTAGATGGCGCTTTACATGTAAATTGTTGATTCTGTATCATGCGTAAGTAATTCAATAATAACTTGTTCGCTTCATAGAAAAATATATTGTATTAAATAACATACAAATAGCTTGTAATATCTTTGAATATTACAAGTAAGTAAATAAATAGTATAAGTAGGAAGCAACGCACCCACCATCTGACAAACAAAATTCTCCGCGTGTACTCTTGTATTTTTTTTTCGATAGATGGCGTTTTTCATGTTTAGTTATTCATGTTGATTTTTCCCAAAATTAACTTACCTATTTTGAAAATAACATCGGAATAAAGGATGACAGGATGACGAATGAAGGATGACAGGATTACAAAAAAATATATATTTGAGCGAGCGAAGAGGTGTGAGGAAACACGGCCGCCCGATCATGTCGACCAGATTCTCAAGGATGGACGCATTTTGAGTAAAAGGAATCGGAGAGCGCGTACGATAAATTGCGTGAATGACTATAGCGAATATTTTTTTTATATTCTGTCACCCTTTTTTACACAATAAATTGAAATAGATTTTCTCGCTCAGGTTATTAAAATAAAATAAAATAAAATAAAATAAAATAAAATAAAATAAAATAAAATAAAATAAAATAAAATAAAATAAAATAAAATAAAATAAAATAAAATAAAATAAAATAAAATAAAATAAAATAAAATAAAATAAAATAAAATAAAATAAAATAAAATAAAATAAAATAAAATAAAATAAAATAAAATAAAATAAAATAAAATAAAATAAAATAAAATAAAATAAAATAAAATAAAATAAAATAAAATAAAATAAAATAAAATAAAATAAAATAAAATAAAATAAAATAAAATAAAATAAAATAAAATAAAATAAAATAAAATAAAATAAAATAAAATAAAATAAAATAAAATAAAATAAAATAAAATAAAATAAAATAAAATAAAATAAAATAAAATAAAATAAAATAAAATAAAATAAAATAAAATAAAATAAAATAAAATAAAATAATCTTTATTGTACTAAAAAAATAATCGTACAATGGGCGGACTTATTGCCAAATGGCAATTTCCGCCAGCCAATTCTTTTTTTGCGCTTACACTCTCATGGGGTGGGGTTTGTCGGGGGGCTCCCTTCTGGCTAACCCTGAGCCCACCTCTAAAAAAGATTTTGCCAAGAAGTGCGGGTAAAGAGGACGCGATATGCGCCTGTGCTACCCGGGGATGCGGAGGGCCTTAAGCCCGTGGGAGTCCTTCAATGTTTATTACACTCTCATACCAAATTTGGAAAAGTTGAAGCGATAATAGAACGATTTTTCTCAAAAAATATCACTTCTGAAATACTAGTATTGTCATATACTCGTAAAAGCAAACGACAAAATTGACAGAGAAGTACGTAGGGAGTATAATATCCTGAAATAAAATTGAATGGCAAATATAATAATAACAATATTAGAATATTGTATGAGGCCGGATAATAAAACCTTTACTGTACTTTGTGAGTATCTACAACAGAGACGCGAAGCTCAAGTGAAAAGTTGACTATGAAATACAATATTACTCGTAAAATTTGCTGATATACCCTACGTAGCCTGGTTAGAAAATATTAGAAATAAGTCATCATAAAAATATTTTTTTAATAACAAGTTTTATAACTTCACACCCTAGAACTGTTTTTTTCAGTCTTCCAAACGATACCATGCACGCCCTCCCGGGGTGCTTGGGCCCCTTTATTCCGATGGCGTCTCTCACCAAGAATCGACAGATTCAAAATTTGTAAAAAGATATGTGTTCTGCTCGTAAAGCACTTTCGTGAGATACGAAACACGGCTGTATGCGGTGACTGGATCCTCTCCATCGCTCGGTGTCTTCAGAGCTTTGGGCTGGACAAAATCTGACCTACGATCTGGATTTATTTTCGAACGTCCTTTTATACGATACCACACATGACCCCACACAACCCTTTGGATCACCCTCAACCGCTTTACATCTTTTTTGTCTCTGGAGTAGGCTGCTCCACCCATCTACTCATACAGGGTGTTTTCTTCCGTGTGTAAAATCTCTTGAGGGGTGATAGAGGATGAAAAAATATGAAAAAAAAAAGTTTAATTAATGCATGACCGAAAATCAACCGTTTTGGAGTAATGGCCTTTTGAAAATTTAAAGGAATATGAAAATTTCCCATTTAGGTTTTTTGCGATTTTGAGAAAGCAATACAAAAATCATAGTAAATATTTTAGGCCTTGTACAAAGACCTCTGAAATTTATGGATAGGTTAGGTTAGAAAGTTGTTTGAATCACTGGATCCAGTAACCGAATCCATCTTAATGAGCCCTTACAATAATTAATCAAAAATAAATTACTCATTTTCATTTCACACATAATTTATGAGAGTTTTTTCTTCTCTCTGTATTTGGCATAACGCCATTGGTGAATTATTACAAATACAAGTATAATTTATTGCCTATTGTAAATCTGTTTCCACAGTTCTTGGCATTTGGCACTACGATAATAATATAATGGCACTAATGCTATGGACCTTACTAAGGCCGCGTGTGCACTGGTGGAATAAAATGGCATAGTAGCTCAGTAGATAGCTCATAGGCTCCACACGCTCGGCAGGCGTTCACAAATAAGTGACAAAGGTATAGAATGTGTGGATGTTTCGCAAGCGCTTGCCGCAAGCGTAATTTAATTTGTATGGAAACCGACCCTTCACAAGTGTTCACAAACTTGTTCACTTTAGTTGAGAGAATTTAATTTAGATTAGGTAGTTTAGTACATTTTCATTATACTCGTACATATATTTGACCCCATAATATGGTTTCTCTGTGTACACTGTAATATGACTTTGAATTAACTATTTTTAATGCAGTATTTTTTTTTCGTCTAATTTGAATTCAATGTCTGCAAGTCTGCCTTGTTATTCAATAAAAAAACCTACGCGAGCCAATACAAATGCCCTATTCACACTCTGGTGAACTTGCGAATACTTGTCGAGGTTCGGCAAGCGTTCGAGAATAAACCCCTCTAATTACCCTACTAACAAAATATGAATTTACGTGTAGACACTTACTATACTAAAACTGGTAGAGTATACACTGAAGTGGTAGAGCAGTATGCCAGTTGACTCTACTATTCACTCGTCCAGTGTACTCCTTGCTTAAGACAATAGTATTGCCTCACTTTATTAATATGAAACATTGCTCATACAGGACTTAGGACAAATTATTCCATTGGGAAATAATACTACAACAAGAGAACTATATGGATGGTCATAGTACAGAGTCTTATATCATTTTGTATATAATATATACCAGTTAGCCTAGTAACAAATACGTCCCTGAAGGAAGGTCTTTCGTTCATCATGGTCACAGCACAGCACAAGTGGCGATGGTTGGGACATGTAGAGAGAATCTCCTCACGCCACGTCCCTTGCAGGGTAGGCAGAGAGAACAGAGCGCCAGACAGCCCTATCCTTTCACACACTCCTACCTTCCGTCACACTCATACAATTTGTCACACACGCTCTACGATTCCTTTGACTCAAAACGCACCCATCCTTAAGGATCTGGTCGACATGATCGGATCAGGTCAGTCTCGGGCGGCCGCGCTTTCTCACCCCTCTTCGCTCATTCAGATATATCTTTTTTGTCATCCTGTCATCATTCATTCTCTCAACATGCCCAAACCATCTAAGTCTGTTCACTTTCATTCAAGTTACAACACCAGTCTTGCAGTCACTCATTTCCCTAATAACCTCATTCCCTATCTTATCTCTCAGCGTTTTCCCACACACTCTTCTTAATGACCTCATTTCCACTTATTAACGACCTCGATTCATCGTTGACGAAATACAGTTTTGGACTATTCACATCCAGACCTGCGTTGAATAATATATCAGCTCTGTTTTATACTGATTTCTTTATCAAATTCTGTTGTCATTGACGTAATGTACATAGTTCTGGACAATTTACATACATCCAAAACTGGGTGACGTCCACATGCTCCACATAGGGAGCGGACTTGGATATGTATGTATGTAGAAGAAAAAGATAATATTTCAGCTCACTGATTCCTGATAGTGTTGAGAACATGATAGATTATAAGATCAAGCATTGATACCTATTTTGTAGTATAGGTATAGTTAGGGTAACCAAACTTTTGTATTTCTTTCCTCTGCTAAAAGGGTTAGCAATTCGTTTTATCGCCCGTCCATCAATTTGCTGCGAAGTTTTCTGTCAAGAGTCCTTTAACGCCCAGTTTACGAGGAGTGGACAATCTGAACATTTTTTTTTTATCTATCCTATCCAAATCCCGCTATCGAAAATCGATCGAAAATGTGCCACCAACTATTTTTAAATAAACACAATATTTCACTAAGATTGCATAATGTATCGGTACTAAAATCGTCTGCTTGCCTTGTCCACTTATGTTCAGGAATCAGATTTACACGTGAGAACTCTCAGACTGCATACTGGGAGTTAAATCTTAGCTAGAACATAAGCTATTAAAATTCAAATACCTCTTACGGTTAAAGAGAAAAATTTGTTTAATTACAAAACATGTAATAGTGGTTGCATTAAACCGAAAATCCAGGAGCAGTCCTGCAAGGCACTAATATACTTCTAAAAAGTAGTCCAAACATATGTGTTGAAAAAAAAGAATCGAATATGAAAAACCTGATTTAATGAAGTACACGTAAAACATTATTTTCACTGTCTTGGAGTTTTTTACCTAACAAATTACATATTGTTGTCGGAAACAAATGCAATTTTTAGAATTCTTCAGGCGTTTCTTTTAAATATTTATTTAAAAAAAAAACAAAAATCATGTTTTTGGTTAGGTATCTCGGAGAACATATTTCTAATTACCAAACGTTTTAATTGTAAGATGATACCAGCAACATTAATTGAGGAAATACACATCTCGCGATGTCAAAAGAAAAGGGAAGGAGCACAGATATGGGAACAGTCCCCGTTAAAGGCCCATTAAGGGTTTTATTTCTCTAATGTGAACCACTAAACCCCAAAAAATAAATAATTGAACACTGAACTTAGGTACTAATCCAAAAATAAACTGATAATAATCCGCTCCTTCTATATTATCAAAGAATACCCAATAATGGGGAACCAGTGTATAAATAAGTACTTAATGGTAAAAAAAACAAAGATTTTATGACGTCACATCCTTCCAAACGATACCAAGCACGCCCATTTGAGGTGCTTGGATTCCTTCATTCCGATGGCGCCTCCCACCAAGACTTGACAGATTCAAAATTCGTAAAAAGATATGAGTTCTGCTCGTGAAGCACTTTCGTGAGATACCAAATATGGCGGTGTGCGGTGACTGGATCCTTTCGATAGCTCGGTGTCTTCCGAGGTTAGAGCTGGACAAAATCTGACTTACGATCTGGATTTCTTTTACAACGCCATTTCATATGATACCGCACATGAGCACACATGACTCTTAAATCTCCCTAAAACGCTTTACAATTTTTTTGTCTCCGGAGTAGGATGATCCAATGTTCTACAGAAACGTATATTATCACGTACGTTTGCAAAGTTTCAGGTCTCTAAGTAGTCAGGAAGTCAGACAGAGACAAATAAAAAAAATAAACGAGGGAGTGAAGTTGAATACAAGATTCTCCTTCAGCACACATTTATATGACATTCAGAACGAGTGGCGAGCGTCTTTGCTGAAAATATGATAAATATCTTATGGAAGAACACCTGACTTCTTCAGGACACTTGAAAAATACAAAAAAAATGAATGGTAAATATGTAATTTTGCTTACCTTATTGCTTACTTTTTGGTATTTCGTTTTATAGGGGGTGTTATTCTATATCCCAGGATTACTAACTATGTTTTTTTTCTTTTTTTTTAATTGGTAAATTATCGTTAAATTTATCCCAAGATTAACCACATTTTCCCAATAGATACAGCGATCGTAATCCGACAGTTCATTACTCCGATCCCGCCATTAATCGGGCGTTTTCGGTAATCCGACAGTGTTCGGGTCCTATATCTGCCGGATTACCGAAAAACCACTGTATTAATAAAGGAAAATGCTAAAAAAAACAGGCCTGGCGCAAACGAAATATAATGTCACCACCACACGCTTGCGAGCGTCCACAAGTTTTTTGTGTTCGTAATGGCGTCAACGGTCGGTTATGTACACGAGCCAAGACAAATATTCCATCCACACGTATTTTTAATCATATGCACAAAAAAATTGTGGACCCTCGCAAGCGTGTGCCGGCGACATAACTCAAATGATAGGCAAAAATGAGTAATTAAATACTGCATAGGTGGCATCATCGAAATCAGTGGCTAAATGTGTGAAATACCTATTCGAAGTTTTACAGGAGTCACATGAATGTATAAGTAAAATGAGCATTAAACAGTTACAATTGCGGTTTAAAAGCGTATAATATGATAAGTATAAGGTAGCCCGTCTTCTTCTTCATCAGCCTTAGTCCCTCCACTGCTGGATGGAACTAAGAAATAATAATTTTTAAAAGATCATTGCAACATACGCACTCCAATTTATAGGACATATTATGTGTCTCCTGAATTTCGAATACGTATTTCACACATTTGACCATTGATTTCGATGATGCCCCCTCTGCAGTATTTAATTACTCATTTTTACCTATCATCTGAGATACATTTCGTTTGCTCCGGTCCTGTTTCTTTTCCATACTTCATGAGCATTCTCCTGTGAGAATTGAAAATTGCACGACAACTAACTCACTTATAAAAAATTTATTCCATTATTTAATATCGCTACCTGTGTTCCTGACTTGGTTACACCTTTTTGTATATTCACCTCTGACCTTAGAAATCCCACATAAATATTTTAGTCCGTACATTTATTTATTCGTACCACGTACTCTCCGTTTCACATCATTTGTCTTATAGGTTTCCGTGGATACGAAATTTTTCCATACAATTACTACTAAGAATAAAGTATCTAGTGGACAAGTCATTTGTAATATGGAGTAAAAATTATTTGAAACAGAGTAATGTTCTAATTTCAAACATGACATTTACTAAAGCAAAAATATCTGCCATAGTGTCAATCATAATACCTACCAAATGTATTTAGGAGTGTTTGCTGGTGCTATTTGTAAAAAAATGTGGTCAAACAAACAGACATAAAATAAGTTTATTATGTTTCAGTATAAAACTTAATCCTTCTTTATGAATAAATTATGCAAGAATCTGAAATTTACAGTTTTGGCTGAAAGTTCACCTGCACAAAAGAATCCACCTCCGTAAATGTTGAAGTTAAGGGCTTGGTACCAAGAATGACGTCACAGTCATTTCCCACGGCATTAAGGTTCAAAATCGCGTGAACAATCGCATGATAAAATGGTAAAAATAGCGTTTTTTTCTATTTTTGGGGGTTTATTTCGCGTCTAACAAAAATGTTTTACGGTTATTCCCTAGATTTTTATGCATATTATCAGTACAAAAAAATTTACTCCGTGACATTCGGGAAACGAGTTTCCGTGTTTCGGAAAAAAGATCAGAGGTGTTTTACACTTTTTTTTTGAGAAATCTATACAAGATATAAGAATTATTTTACGGTTATTCCCTAGATAAATGTTTAATGCATGTACCCTATTTAGTTCCAAAGCATATTTAGTAAGGATATCGAGATATAAAGTCTCCCGTTTTTAGAAATTTTTGAAATGTCGGTATGCCTTAATCGAACATTGCAATTGTTTTACTTCACCAACCAAATTTTCCGCTGCAAAGCACGGGTAACTCAGCTAGTAATGATATAATCTCGTTACCGTTTTTATATTTTATGAAAAAATAATAAAAAAATCCTTGGCGAACGTGCAACGAAGTATTATTCTATAATATTTTGATTATTTGAGAGATGGCGGTTGCGAAGGTAAAAAAAAATTGGATTACGATCAAAGGTTCCACGTACTTACTAGAAAATTGTATTCTCCAATAAAAATGTATTGAAATATGATTTTTCCGTATCAGCGGCAGACAATTTATTTGAAAGTAAACGAAAAAACTTTACCTACCTATGTACTTATAAAAAAAAGTATTATTACTTTAAAGAAATTAATATGTTATTTAAGACTCTCGACCCAACTATAACGTCACGGTTCACGGTCATTTCCCATGGCATTAAGGTTCAAAATCGAGTGAACAATCGCATGATAAAATGTGGTAAAAATAGCGGTTTTCCATTTTTTGGGGTTAATTTTGCTTCAATCAAAAAACTTTGATAGCGCCACAGGCAATTTTTTTTATGAAACAATTGTATTTTGATGGATTCTCAAACTCATTTTTAGAAAATTTATAATATGATGAGAAAACTAGTGGTAATAATGTCGCCGCTCGTTTTTTACTTTGACTTAAGCGCCACTTAGGTATAAAATGAGTTATATATATCGTTGGAATCGTCTCGGCGAGCTTTATCGAATGGTCCAAGTTCAAGGTCAATCAGACAACTTTTTTGGTCGTTTAGTCAAATAAAAAACCAACTTTTATCTTTCAAAAAATAGGTAAAGCGACGAAAATAACAACTTATAAATCACGAATGGCGCTTTGTTTTGCCAAATTTTCACAATTCATGAATGTTTGGTTTATAAGAAAAACAAACTTAACACATAAAACAATGCGAGTGGCGCTTTAACTTTTTTGACTTATCAAAATTATTTAGATAGATGCACTTTAGTCAAATCGTATAATATTAAATCTAAACATGTCCTTCGTTTAGTCACATTTACATGATACTAAATAATGTTAAGTTGTCGTTTAGACTTTTTGAATTTTGGATATTACTCTTTACATGTCTTTTAAGTCATTTCTACTTAATACTGAATTTAATTGAAATAGCCATTAGTCACATTGGATTGTTACTTTTTAATTTTATGTTATCCGTTAATCGTTCTAACTAATTGTTTATAATTGAATTTGCACTTTAGTATTTTTGCGGTTATAACGATAGCTGATATTTGGTACATCTGTCGTCGTTTAAGACAAAATGTTTGAAACAGAATTATAAGGTTTGAAAATATTATTATCGGTCGTTCAACTAACAACTTCATTGTCAATACACGTGTTGCTTTTGTGTGCGATGGGCGCGAACGTATATACGTATTTAGAATGTATTTAAGAAATATTTATAAATAATATATTTAGAAAACTTTTTTTTCCTTCTTTTTTGAAACAGATATGAAGATGAATACTTAGAGTTCCAATACATTGATCTTCAGCTTTTATTACTCGCAAAATTCTATATAAAATACAAGAGTTTGTGTGTTAGCCATTTTAACTTGGAAGTGTTGGAAAACATGGTTGCATTAATCACTTTGAATTATAACGATTTTATTTTCAGTGCTAATTTAGACGTTCTGCTTGATACAGTTTGTCACAAAAAGTTCTATTAGCCATTTTGAATTATTAGAAAAAATATATAAATGACGTGTTAGTCATTTTGATATTTTTGAGGAAGAGTACAAATGGCGTGTTAGTCATTTTGAATTATTAGAAAATCAATATAAATGACGTGTAAGTCATTTTGTTTTTTTGGAGGAAGAGTACAAATATCATGTTAGTCATTTTGAATTTTCATGATTTTAAGGAAAATGGTCATTTACTTGTTTTGAATTAATAAATTTCGAATTATACTAAATATCAGGTTAGGCATTAAGGGATTAAGCGCCATCTAACTCACACAAAAGAGACTATATTTATTAACATTATATACTAAAAAATAGAAAAAAAAATCCACGAACAAAACCCCCATACAATTTATTTAAATCGGTTCATAAATAAAAAAGTTATCAGGGTTTTTCTGTTTTTTTTAAACTTTAAATCGCTCTCCTGAAAAGTTGACCCTGTGTCGCTTAAGTCAAAGTAAAAAGCGAGCGGCGATGTGATTTTTTGTGAGGTATTATAATTTAGTATGAAAAATTATTTACCTATTCCAATCCCCGAAGACGCCCATGTATCTACAACTAATACTTTGCACAATCTGAGAGAAAGCTTCATAAGTAAAGCATTATCTGATATATTACACAGTATTATTCCAGATTTCCAAAGCCAACTGGAAGTAATAACACAGGTAGATTGATATCTTCCACAACCTCCATATATTCCTGTCTCCGGCGCCACATTAGTGTGGGTCTGTGGGTATTACTTTGGAAACTTCTGCCAAAACTTTCATATTAATTCAAGTTCAGTTCTACATACCATACGTGCAATACATTGATACTATAATATACTTGTATGTAAGATACTGTAACATTATTGCTACACGGTGCTCTTATGCGAGCATTTTTCGAGCAATAATTGCTCGGCAACTCTTATTGCCCCAACTGGAGCAATTATTGCGCAATTATTTCGGCAATATTTCATACTTTCAATGATTGCTCGGCAACTCGGAGTAAATTAATTGCGCAATTACTTCGGCAATCTTTACTCGTGTACACAATAAATCAGTGGCGTATATGGGAGGATGGGCGAGGGGGGGCCCCGAAATGTAAAACAATTATATAAAAATCGTTATTTTAAAATATTTAGAAAGACGCCCAGGTTCATCACTTCGCCCATTTTTTTCAACTATTTTTTTTTTGTAGTTTTTGTACACCGCAATTACAATACTTACCTATACTTCACAATTTTAACACCAAACACGACCTTTACCGCTCACCTTCACGAAAAATTTCTCCTGCGGCGCTATTGTTCAGATTGATTTATCAGGTTTAGTTTTCACCCCCCTCCCCCCAAAATGAAAACCTATAGGTATATGTCACTGCAATAAATGACATAGAAATAGATAGATTCCTTATTCGGTAAAATATTATTATAGATACACAGCAATTATAGGCAAACTACAATAAATAAACACAGGAACATAAACTCTCCTACAGAAAACCTTGATGTTCCTAGAATTCTAGACTTGTGAAGAAGTGTTCCTAGACTTCGCGGCGACATGACGCGACATTTCCAAAGTCTTACAATATTGTAATACTATTTACTTTTAAGAGTATGCATACCGACATTTCAAAAATTTCTAAAAACGGGAGACCTTCTATCTCGACAACCGTTACTAAATTTGCTTTGGAACAAAATAAGGTAGATGCATTGAACCTTTATCTAGGGAATAACCGTAAAAGATTTTTTATATCTTGTATAGATTTCTCAAAAAAATAATTTAAAAACACCTCTGACCTTTTTTCCCAAAGACGGAAACTCGTTTTCCGAAAGTCGAGGAGTAAACTTTTTTTTGTACTGATAATATGCATGAAAATCTAGGGAATAACCGTAATTTTTTTTAATAGACGCAAAATTAACCCTATAAAATGGAAAAAAAACGCAACTTTTACCATTTTATCATGCGATTGTTCGCGCGATTTTGAACCTTAATGCCGTGGGAAATGACAGTGACGTCATTCCTGGTGCCAAGCCCTTAATATGAACATTTACAATATTTATTTAGCATCATTTGGTACATTATCAAATTCTCTTATTATTAGTCAAGTATCATAAAAGTAATTGGTAAGTTAAACAATACATTATTCTAAGTAAATGTCACTCCGTGGAATAATAATAATAATAATTTGGATAATTTATATCGCGCCGTTTTGTGGGTATTCCCACCTCAAGGGCGCTCTGTCTTCCTCCCTACGTTGTTGGGAAGGATTTCTTAAACAAAAATGTTTTTAGTTGACCTTTGAACCCGGTTAACGTTTTTGCCTCTCTGATGTCTGCAGGAAGTCCATTCCAGGCTGAAGGACCTGCCGCAGTGAATGCGCGGCTCAAATAATTGGGTTTCGCGTTTAGGTTTACGACTTCTAGCTTCGAGGTTTTATCCGAGTGGGATCTAAGGGTGGCGTGCCTGCGGTTTATGGGTTGTCGAAGACAGAGCTCTGAAATATACTCTGGGGCCAAATATACAATGGTGGGGGTTGCGGTTTAAAACTAGGCATATTGAAATTTCAAAAAAAATTAAAAACGGGAGACTTTAGATCTCCACAACCTTACTAAATAAATATGCTTTGGAAAAAAATATTTCCATTTTTTTGGGGTTAATTCTGCTTCAATGAAAAAACTTTTAGTCTAAATGCATGATATCATCACAACAAAAATGTTTTCTTCGCTACTTTCGGGGAACGAGTTTCTGTCTTTCGGAAAAAAATATCAGAGGTATTTTTCACATTTTTTTAGATATCGATGTATAATAAATATTTTACGGTCATTCCCTAGATAAATGTTCAATGTATCTACTTTTTTTCCAAAGCATATTTAGTAACGGTTGTCGAGATCTAAGGTCTCCCGTTTTTATAAATTTTTGAAATTTCAATATTCTTACTCTCAATACTGAATCCATAATGAAATCATTACTATCTTCAACTAAATATATTACAGGTAGTAATCATATTCATAATAATATTATCCTCTTCAAATTCTAAGTACCTTTCGCATTATACAATAGCCCGTATCTAGTAGATGTAATATTTGACCATCCGAAAATCAATGACTACTTACCATAATGCAGAGAAACTATGTATTATTAAACGATCAGCTAAATACTAGTCCAAGAGCCCGCTGCTTAATTTATGACGTATCTGTTTTTTGATCGAAATGTGGTATAAACGATAGCTTACCAATAGGGTATTACATCGCACTAGGGTTGGTTGCCTATCAAAATCCTGCCGCAACCCCCCCTGCCCCCCCGAAAAGGTCCCTCTTCGCGGTTTTTCGCATTTTGTAGGAATATGGTAAGAGATAGGAGAAAGTAGTCAATGACAAAAATAATCCTTGCTAAATTCTCTACAAAAAATGTTGAGTCAATTTTTTCGTATAACTAGCAGTTTACCCGCAATGGCCGGTCCAAAACCGAAATTCATTTAAAATACAAAAAAAAATGTATTTAAACTAAATTGGTTGAAAATTCAGAAGAGCTACAGGAAAATAGTCAAAGAACGAATTAATTAACATAGTCTTAGCTACAAAACGAGCTATAACTTATGTTCATACATCTAATAATTTCGGAGTTATTACAATAAAACTCAATGACAAAAATTCTTAAAATTTAGTTTTTCATAAAATAACCAGTGATATAGCGCCGCAGGCTAAAATTTTTTTTCCATAAAATGTTAGTAATAATAGGTGGAAGAATGTGAAAGAAAAAAAATCAAACTTTTTTTTTATTTTTTCAAAAAATATCCTGTTTTTTGACAGGCCATTACGGGTAAACTACTAGTCCTATGAAAAAATTGACTTAATATTTTTTGTAAAGAATTTAGCAAGGATTATTTTTGTCATTGACTACTTTCTCCTATCTCTTACCATATTCCTACAAAATGCGAAAAACCGCGAAGAGGGACCTTTTCGGGGGGGGCAGGGGGGGTTGCGGCAGGATTTTGATAGGCAACCCTAGTGCGATGTAATACCCTATTGGTAAGCTATCGTTTATACCACATTTCGATCAAAAAACAGATACGTCATAAATTAAGCAGCGGGCTCTCGGACTATACTGAATGAAATTATTACCGGCACAAAACAACATTATATCTGCAAATAAAGTCAAGTCTACTGAGTGTCTGCAAATAATTTATTTATTTCATTTATTTATTTAAACTTAAAGTAAACAACAAACACATATAAATATACAAAATGGACATAGTACAGATTATAAAACGTTGTTTACTAGGGCGAACTTATCGCAGAACTGCGATTTCTTCCAGTTAACCCCATATTTTTTTTTTAATTTTATTGGTCTTAACGAGCACAAACAGTTATTACAGAGTATATGTGTATGTTAACATTAACAGCGAACAAACCAGCAAAGGCTCAAGATTTACCATGTATAGTAACTAGTAAGCTTACAAAAGTTCGAAAAAAACAACATAATAGAAAATTTAAAAAAAATAGAACAATACACTGCACAAACAAACAGCACACACACACACAGGAATAAATATGAAACATAGAAAATTAGGAGATAAGTAGATTGATACGGCGGAAATACAATATAATAGTCAAATAAATAATGTTAAGTTAGAATTGTTAAGTAGTACAATTAGTCAATCAATAATAGATTTTAAAATTCGTAGTCAAAGAGTTATGTCAGCTTAGATTACAAAAACGATTGTCCATAGATATGGAACAATGGCGAGATATAAAGAATAAACAAAAAATTGAAATATAATATAGACGTTATAATTAAGAAATACACCTAAGGGGTAACTAGTGGAATGGTGTAAAGGGGTAATAGTGGAAAGGGATAATAATGAAATGGTCAGCAATTAATTGGAGTACATAGTTTATTTATTTATTTATGCACATGGAATAGATACAGTCACGAAAACCAATATTGACAGGTTTATTTGTACCAAAATACATAATACACAAGACCAATAGGTGCAGTTGGTTGAGGAAGCAGTCTCTCAAGCGGGAGGTGCCAGGTTCAAACCTCGGCGCTGGCGATGTATTCCACACTTTGCAATACAGGCTTTTAGCCTAGTGCAAAGTGTTCAGGAAACTATTTGGGTTTGTGTATGCAAGCCCAGATCCTTTAAAAAAGATATGTAAAATTGTAAAAATAGGTGGCATGTAATGTATTTTATTGGTAAAACAGATTATTTAGTAAAAAATGTCAAGTCATGTTTAATGCTATGTAGAATGGTCAGCAATCATGAGTTAAATTAGGTAGGTTTCCTTGAAGTTGAAGAATTAGAATATCAGACCCCACCATCATCTAGAAATAATGGATACCTAAATATACCAAGGTTAAAGATTGCACCATTTGCTTTGACGCACAGTATTACATCTTATTATTCTGCTGACCAAGTCGACTATTGTTCTGACCAATTAGTAATTATGTGGCTGTTAATTTTGCTGTGTATACCGGCTTATACTTTTATATTGCGAACGAATACATATCGTGCTCTTCAAACGATTTAACAGCTGAAATTTACTGCCTCTGAAAATATTAAATTGCGAAACATTAAATTACTTCTCATGTGGGTTTAGATTATTTGCTGGGATATTGTACAGTACACACACATTATTAGATACTAGCTGTAGCCCGTCAATAATGACGTGGTTCGCAGGGTAGGCACAGAGAACAGATCGCCAGACTTTCACATCCTTACACGTCATTGTACGTATATTCTTATGTTTTTTTTATTTAGCGTAGTATTTTCTATTCTACTTAATAAAATTTTGTATTACAATATTAACCAATGTAATTTACAAATGAAAATGTGCAAATTTTATTTAAAGGATCTCGACATCTATCGACAACCGCTCATAACGTTTTGTAGG
Source organism: Ceraclea dissimilis (assembly GCA_963576895.1). Lineage (NCBI taxonomy): Eukaryota > Metazoa > Arthropoda > Insecta > Trichoptera > Leptoceridae > Ceraclea > Ceraclea dissimilis. The sequence continues at coordinate 20,670,176 of OY756362.1, forward strand.
CTCGTATAATGTCAATGAATGGGGTTGTGAACAACGATATGTTTCATATTCTTCTTCTTAGATACGGCCCATATCGAGCCTTGGCCTCCATGAGATTTCTCCTCCAACCTCTCCTGTCCCCTGCTGCGACCTTCCAATCTGTCACCTGGAACAGTTCGCCACCGTCCTTCTTAACCTCGTCTTCCCACCGTAGCCTTGGCCTCCCGACCCTCCTTCTACCTGGGTGCCCATACAGGATCCTTTTTGGAACCCGTGATGGTGGAATTCTCTGCACATGTTACGTATTACGCTTTATTATCCAATGAAAATTAGTATTAACCAAATACATTTGGACCATAGCTGAGGACATTGCGATCGTGAAGTTTTCTTTTAAATTCCGCATATATCCCAACGGTTTACAAAAGTTGCCACGGCTCTGCATCACATCGTTACCCGACTTCCACCAGAATTGTATAATTTGATTACAATACGATATGATAATTCAAAATACTCATACTACAGTAGAATTCATGTTTATCATCCAGCATATTTAGTATTGTAGTCTGTGCCATAATGGACCCTTTTAACACAAAAGCTTCTATTAACATGGGTTTATATTCCAATATTATCAAGTATAAAGCATGTATTACATACTCAGTATAATGTTTATTTCGGTCAGTATTATTAACTGCCCGTTAGTGTGGGACAAATTTTCGTAATGACTGAATACATCGGGAAAATGGGAATCGGGAAAACAGATGCCGTTTTACTGGTGAGGTGCAATAAAACCTTACTAATCCTATAATTCCATAGACGGCTCGCGAGCAAAAGTATTATTTTTCTTTGCATTTAAATTACGGGGGTTTCCATCTTTACCTGAATTCTGTACAACCATCAATATCTACGAGTATAGGGCAATAAAACAATAAGTGAAATGTAAACAACAAATCCCACGTAACTTGTAAATTAATTATGTAATTAGAAGCGATCATGTTCATCAGCACCCTATTTATTCTAAAAAAAATCGACTGAGGCGCTATTTACTTATTTCAGTGCCAAATCGATATTAAAATCTTAGTTCCTCTCCCGTATCCCCTTCCGCCCCCCCATATATACGCCCTTGATTTGAATAAGCTTATTTGATGTCCTTATTTCCTTACAAATACTGACGATTATAATTAGGCAAAATACTGATCTAACGAATGAGGGCTTACTTTAATTTCAATTTCATTATTCCGCCAAATTTTCTAATATGTACACAGATTAGCCAGACAAAGAGACTGCATTATACTGTGGAGTTTTAATGAATATTCAAGTGTGCTAGAAATATTCGAGCCATTTACCAACTCCATACGGTGGTGAATATTTGTCCAGCTGGCTGAGCCATCATGTGCGTAGGCAGGGGGGTTTGGGGGTTAAACCCCCCCCCCAAAATTCCTCAGCCAACCCACAATTTTATACATAGGTGAAATGAATCACATAACCAGCACATCGTTTTTTCACCATGTCATGAATTTTTAATATGTATAATTATTGTGAAAATCCATTAAATAACAGTTGCCTCATTAAAAAATTTGGCCTGCGGCGCAAATCTAATTAGGCTGAGAGTTTATTGCATACGACAAATGAACTGGACTTTTAAAGGATTCTTTCTTATCTATCTTCTTATGTTTTATGACAAAATTTTCCCCTGCGGCGCTAGACGTTATCCGTGTTGAAACCTAAAAATATATCAAGATGCCTTATACTGCTGAGAGAAAACCAGGTTCATCATTACAAGTCTTTTTGAAAAAAAAATTCGCCTGCGGTGCTTGTATAAGGAATTTATTCCGTTTGGCAATATCAAAATTTTAGTTGTCCCCCTATCTTTGAAGCTGACGACGCCAATGGTCGTTACTTATTGTCTCTGGTCTAGAGCTTTACCCCTCTGAAATGAATTCCTGGTTACACCCCTGTGAGCCATGCCAGAAGTCGCGAATATATAATTCAGCGAGTAAAGAGACAAGAGCGAACCTTTCAATATCAGGATTGGAAATTGCAATCAAGAAAATATAATCAATCTTCACAATAATCTATCTATCTATATCATCAACACTCAAACAAAATAATTACTTCCTACTAGATTTATTTACCCACCAACAACTGTGTAGTTTGTGGCATACACAATACATTGAAAGGATATCGGTCGGTAACTATCAGGCCTCTCCTTTGGTTTTCCAGGCTTCAGGATGGCAATAACCCTGGATTTCCGGAATTGGTTTGGGATCCTGCCAGTCTCTAGGATGTTGTTATACATAAGATAGTTTTGCGAGCTGAAAAAAAAAATTACTCCTATAATCGCTTTTAACCGCCATCACAAGTGTGAAAAACAAAGTTGCCAGTTTATTAACAATCCAAAAATTGGCTAGTTTTTTTAAACAACAGTTCTGAAATATAATTTTAAAGTAGCGAAAAAATGTAACCTATTATCACATCAAGCAAAACTAAACTAAGTTTGCTCCGTGAGACTTTTGATAAAAAAGTGGACTGTATATACAAACACTTTGTTTTATTAAAATGTGGACACAGTGTCAATAACAATACAGTCATAATGGACTAGCGGAGTAATGGAGTATGGAGGTAATACTGGGATATAAATTACTCTGCGGATTGTCTTGACATCTGCAACAGAGTCGACACAAGGAATGGGGGAAGTGCCCCGGGAGCAACAATTTAAGAGCGCTAAATTACATTTACCATGGCTTTTTTATTGAAACACATTGTTATTTTCATCTTGAAGATGCCATCAAAAATTGGAGCGGATTGTTGCTACGCGATCACTGTATGACTCAGATTGTACCTAGTCGGTGTGTCTGTGTACGTGTGTGTTTTATTTTTGTTGTTTTCTTTTACTGTTTCTTTTGTTGCAACTATCAATTATGTCTGAATGTTTTTATATGAATAGATTAGACGTGCGCTTGTGTTTGTTAAATGATCTATGAATGAAATGAAATTATTGTATTTATATATATTGTTTGTGCAAGTGCTTGTGAATAAATAAATAAATAAATAATGCATGTACAGATTTCACCACAATTTGCGACACAGGATTTGGGTTTGGGTTGACTGGAAGAAAGGCAATAAGCCCGCCTTTTGAAATGTTACTTGCTCAAAAATGAGTATTTTTATTTTAGGATTGTTATTAGGCGATCATATCCTGCATGATATCAAAAGTAATTAATTTTTTAATAAAAATTTTGTGCGTGTTAAATTGAAATGTTTTTTAGGTATATTCATATTTTTTTACCACGCGCCCCACAACTAACATACGAGTATGTTATGGTGGACGATGTTATGTTATGGGGGACGGGTTCTCACCACGTTTTAGGCACCATCGTGCCTTGTATCGGCCCTGACCATTATCACAAAGTAAGTAGACTTGTACCGCCTGACAGGTTGTCTATAAGTTCTCGTGTCATCTTCTCTATTTCAGCTCATTATAAGTTCCTATCAATATCAAAAGTTGTCCAGTACCTATACCTTTTGTATAGACACTGGATATTCGATATTTGTGATACAACGAATTCGAAGAACATTAGTCAGTTTCAATCCCATACATTGGCTTATAATTAAGTCTTATAAATTAAAGTTTCTTGGTACCATTGACAAATTACATTTTTATGATCTCAAGGTTTTTGACCGTCGGTTCATGGTGCAAGTCCATTTATAACGTTAAATGAACGACTATATTATATTTAGTTGAAAATCCACAATAATGACTATAGATTACGCGACTAGAGTTCGAGGATTTGTATCCTCATCATCAGGCGATTGTGAATAAAGTAAGGTTTTAAGTAAGTAAGGTTAAGTGAATCCTCGAACTCTAGTCGCGTAATCTAAAGTCAGTATTGTGGATTTTAAACTAAATATATAGTCTTTCATTTTACCTTATATTTTTATGGATTAATTAGCTTTCAAATCACCCCTTTTAAACGATTTTCTAAAAACAGCTCAACACCCTATTATGCGTGGTATCGTATGAAAGGGTGTTGGCAAAGAAATCCAGATCGTAAGTCAGATTTTGTTCAGCTCAAAAATCTAAAACCCTCAGAAGGGAGTGTTTGGTATCGTTTGTAAGACCGCTAAAAACAGTTCTAGGATGTAAAGTCATAAATTGTTGTTTTTTTTTTAAAAACCAAGTAATATTATTTTTTGTCCATACTTTTATTGTTTTTGTGACAAACCCCTCAAACACAAAAAGACAAAATGTGATGTGCCCTTAAGTTGATATGTATTTTCAAACGCTACCAAAAATTTAAAGGGACAATCCACAGCTCCCAAGAGATGTAGAAAACACGTCTAATTTTGACTTGTACATACACAAACTATGAGTTCGTTTTCTGCCTCAAGCTTTTAATTAAAACAATGTAGACTTTCATATCAAAGTTTACATGTTATTTTGCGGTGTATATAATGTTAAAACCAAAAAGAAAAAGGTTCATACGCCTACATAGTAATATCTAGGCATAACATACCCTTTCTTCTCCGCAAGAATTTTCAAATAGAGAAATAGTTGAGAGTTCCTTTCAGAACATCAAGCTTTTGAAAAACTTTCAACTACTTGAAAAACATCTGTGGAGGTAGATGCCGTAAGGCAAAAAGTTTTTCATAAACTTATATATTTTGGTTAGTTGGTAAGAATCATTTACGTTACCTCTATTCTGCTCGTCTTTTTACAACATCTAATACTTAAGAGTACGCATACCGACATTTTAAAAATTTCTAAAAACGGGAGACCTTATATCTCGACAACCGTTACTAAATATGCTTTGGAACAAAATAGGATAGATGCATTGAACTAGGGAATAACCGTAAAAGATTTTTTATATCTTGTATAGATTTCTCAATTTTTTTTTATTAAAAACACCTCTGATCTTTTTTCCGAAAGACGGAAACTCGTTTCGCGAAAGTCGCGGAGTAATTTTTTTTTGTACTGATAATATGCATTATAATCTAACCTTAAAAGTTTTTTAATAGACGCAAAATTAAGCCCAAAAAATGGAAAAAACGCTATTTTCAGCATTTTATCATGCGATTGTTCACGCGATTTTGAACCTAGATGCCGTGGGAAATGACTGTGACGTCATTCTTGGTGCCAAGCCCTTAACGTCACCTCGCTGTTCTTGGAATAGATTTTTCAACAACTTCCTGACGAATTAAGAGACCTGAAACTTTGCAAACGTACGTAAAGTCGGTGACAATACGTTTCTGTACAACAATGGATCATCCTTATCCAGAGACAAAAAAGATGTAAGGCGTTTAAAGGGGATCCAAGGTTTGTGTGGGGTCATGTGTGGTATCGTATGAAAGTGCGCTGGAAAATAAATCCAGATCGTAAGTCAGATGTTGTCCAGCTCAACCCTCGGAAGACACCGAGTGATCGAAAGGATCCAGTCACCGCATACTGCCGTGTTTGGTGTCTCACGAAAGCACTCATATCTATGCGCCTTGGGAGAGCGTGTTTGGTTTCGTTTGGAAGACCGCGAAAAACGGATCTAGGATGTGAGGTCATAAAAGATGATTTAAAAAAAAATGGTAACTTATTTTTATAACAGGTTGTCGGTAACCTTGTTGGTAACGCGATCGACTGTTAATCCGGCGGGCGCGGGTTCAATCCCTCATGCCGACTTACTCCACTTCACGACACAAGCTTTTCCAGCTTACTGTGAAGTGTATAAAGATGTATTATTTTGTCAGATGTGTATAATACTAGGTACATATCTTCACCTATGTTGCGCGGGGTAAATTGATTTTATTAAAGATATTAAAAAAATAATCCTTAATGAAAAACTCATGAATGGTAATATTTTAAGTATGTAAGCTGATATCTTTAATCCGAGCTTAAACAGCGGTAAGCTTCAGACAATAAAGATTTTTAAAAACTTTCATTATATAATAATAGACTAAAGCCTTCTTTGATCCTTTATGAGAAAGGAAATGAGAATTTGTGATTATTTTTGTTTCTGAGAAAAGGATGATATTTTTTTTTATATATAAATGAATCTGGGTTTATCGAAATAAACCCAAATAGGTACATCTTCGCACACTTCACAGAAAGCTTAAAAGCTTGTGTCGTGAAGTGGGGTAGGTCGGGGATTGAACCCGCGCCCACTGGATTAACAGTCGAGCGCGTTACCAACCAGGCGACCGACCACCTCATTTATAATGTTTTTGATAATTTTGTAAATTCATAAGGTCCATATCTTCGCTGTTGGTTCTTCGGGTCTTTTTACTTCGTGTAGAGTGGTTGAATCACCGAGCTTTCGGCAGCGACAGTACTGCCATCTTCAGGGTACCGAAACCCGAAGAACCAACAAAACATATGGATTCAGCACGCTGCGGAAGCCTACAAGATCATTTCTTAAGCTAGTTCAGAGTCATCATTATATTAGAATTTGTAGACAAAGAGATCTCCAGACTTTCCTTTGCTTACATACACTTCTTGCCTCCTTCACATTTATCCAATTCGTCGTACACAATCTACGATTCCTTCTAACTCAAAGCACATCAGTTCTTTGGAATATGTTGTACATGTTTAAGCCACGTGATTTTTGGACGGCCGCGTTTCTTCACACCTTTTCTTTCTCCCAGGTATATTTTCTTCGTTATCTTTTCTCTCCACATGTCCTAACCATCTCAACTAATAGATAGAGCCCGGACAATCCAGCTACTATGATCATCTCAACTTGTTCACTTACATTCTAGTCGCAACATCCGTTTAACACTCTATCATCTCTGATCAGTTCATTTCTATCTTTGAACGTTTTTCACACATTGTTCTCAGCGACCTCACCTCGACAGCATTTATCAACGAGATCAACCCTAACATTCAGGTTACCTCAGTGCAGCACCAATTATGTACAAAATTCATACATCCGACGTGCCTGTGGTAATTACAATGCCTTCTTTAATAAAATTGACATACATCAACACACACACGGTAAGTTCAAAGGTCTGGTTCTGAGAAGTATGTGTGGGCAAGTGGCCGGTTAAAAAAGTGCAAATATTCTTACAAACTTTCCTTTTCCTCTTTCCTTTTCCTATTCCTGAGCGTATGTAATGTAACTGATACTGTATTGTTGTATTATCTTTCTTTATCTTTCTTTTTCTTTCGTATGTAAGTTCGCTTTCTATCATTAGTGTTAACACATAGAGGATAATTGCCATTGTAGTAAGATTGATAACAAACATCTATTGGTATACTTAACTAGTAACTATTTTTTAAGATTTAAGATTTTTTGTATTACTGTCTGTTTGTTTAATGAATAAAATAAAATAAAAATAAAATACCCGATTCGTCATTCTTCAGCCATATTCGTGCCTCACTCGCATACGTCATGCACCTGAATATTTCAAAAAATTGTTTTTATTCTGATAAGTCGTTCTTACTAATAATGTTGTTCATATAAGGAATGAATACCTACATAATATATCATTAAATTATCTACATTCTCCATACATGAAATCCAATATATTAATATACCTTATCTCATTATTCTAGTCATCAATTATTCCATGTATTCGTATATGATTTGATTATTTGAAGGGAAAGCCTAACAAGATATAATGTTATCAATCAACTTACATAGTTCTGGTGGAAAGCGGGTAACAATGTAACGCAGGCCCTGTGGCAACTTTAGAAAAAATGATTTTATTTTGTTTTATTACGAGTACAAAACAGACAACAACTTACTATAGATATAACATTATGGTTAATGCACCGGTCAGCAGGGCGGTCCGTTATTTGAATGAACTGACACAGTGGGTCGATATGTTTGGGGTAACTTATAATGAGTTCACCAGACATGTGGAACAGCATATGAGATAGCATAGTGTCATTGTTATTTGTAAGTGTATTATTGTATTTGAATTTGTTTGTGATGATGTATTATGTCATGATGTGTTATAATTGTTTAGCGAGCAATGAATATTTTCTCTCTGTCTACCCCGTAAATTATTTTATATTGTATATCTATTTATTTACTGTATTCAATGATTTGCTTCAATTTTCTGCCTGACTACCATAATTTGACGAAACAGTGTTTTGACTGCATATTGTTACTGGTTACCTTGACTTCATTTTGTTTTTCTGTTTTTGTTTTTCTTTTTTTGCACTGACTGTTGACATACAATTTCTCGAATTACCTGAACTCTCATTACACTCGTAATATTGTTTAATTTGTATTGACTAGTTGTGTACACATCTAATAGGGCATCGCTTGAACTTGATCTGTGTTGTTTTTTGTTTGGTTTGTGTTTACATGTGGGTGATGTCTGTTTGTGTGCCATGAATAAATAAATAAATAAGTAAACAGCATCATTTTTGACGGGTTACATCTAGTACATAATATTATTATGAAGATGAAATCTATTTATCAAAATATCATGTTGTTTACCTGAAAGCTCATGTTTGTATGAAGATAACATTATGCTCATTATACAGCTGATTCCAAGAACTCCTACCAGAGGGTTTTCTCGAAAAATTTGTACCTCTATCTATCTATACCCTCACGCCACGTCCCTTGCAGGGTAGGCAGAGAGGACAGAGCACCAGACAGCCCTATCCTTACACACACTCCTAGCTTCCGTCACATTCACGCAATCTGTCATACACGCTCTCCGATTCCTTTTACTCAAAACGCGTCCATCCTTGAGAATCTGGTCGACATGATCCCCGCGCTTACCTCTTCTTTCATCACATATATCTTTTTTGTCATCCTGTCATCCTTCATTCTCTCAACGTGCCCAAACCATCTTAGTTTATTTTCCTAATAATCTCATTCCTTATCTTATCTCTCAGCGTTTTTCCACACATTCTTCTTAACGAAGAAAATTTGTACCTATGTACATAAAACAAGACTTTACGAGACAAAACAAAACAAAAATCACAGTTGGTACCTAAACATTTTAACCTATCGATAAAGACCTTAATTTTGTCGCTTTTTCAGTGAAATTTTCAGATTTGTTCGAGTCGAATGGTCTTCCGTCTACGAGAGAGACTGGTTAACGTGCAGGTATCTTTCTCCGTTGGTATGAGGGCTTTCCTAACCTTTAAAACTGAGATCTCCAATCATGCGAAAATAATTTAAATTATCTAGCTCCTTTGGGGAAACCTTTTTCAACGAACCCGCTGCTGTGCGCTCATTTATGAAAAGAGATTTTGGACCTTGTTCAATAAAACCTTTCGTCTTTTGCTGCGGTGGGCACTAAATTGAAATACTAGGGAAACGTGGGATATATTAGAATAGTTTTACTTATTCGTACCTAGAAACTTTGTAGGTGTGTACATAAAATTGGCATAATGTGTCAATCGCAATCTACCCCGATGTTGTCTAAGACTTCAGGGAAGCATAAAATGGTTGGAACGTAAACCAAAAAATGATCTCAATAGAGGACCGTGTACAATATGTACAATACACGTTTCATCTCGACCAGCCTTCATAGCACAATGGTAGAGTACCGACTTGTCAGGTTGGAGGTCTGGATTCGATTCCCGGCCACGTCCAAGGCTCACCAGCATACATTAGGGGCGGGTAAACCTGTGGACTAAATCTTCTATAATTCTATATTAATGAATTATAGATGGGAACCCAGTATCTATGTCTTAATCTTGTTAGCCACTCTACAAAGTAACTAATAGTCCGAGAGCCCGCTGCTTAATTTATGACGTATCTGTTTTTTGATCGAAATGTGGTATAAACGATAGCTTACCAATAGGGTATTACATCGCACTAGGGTTGCCTATCAAAATCTTGCCGCAACCTCCCCTGCCCCCCCCGAAAAGGTCCCTCTTCGCGGTTTTTCGCATTTTATAGGAATATGGTAAGAGATAGGAGAATGTAGTAAATGACAAAAATAATCCTTGCTAAATTTTCTACAAAAAATGGTAAGTCAATTTTTTCATAGGACTATTAGCTTACCCGTAATGGCCGGTCAAAAAACAGGATATTTTTTGAAAAAATAAAAAAAAAAAAGTTTGATTTTTTTCTTTCACATTCTTCCACCCATTATTACTAACATTTTATTGGAAAAAAATTTGGCCTGCGGCGCTATATCACTGGTTGTTTTATGAAAAAATAAATTTTTAGAATTTCCGTCACTGAGTTTTATTGTCATAACTCCGAAATTATTATATATATGAACATAAGTTATAGCTCGTTTTGTAGCTAAGACTATGGTAATTAATTCGTTCTCTGACTATTTTCCTGTAGCTCTTATCAATTTTCAATCAATTTAGTTTAAAAACATTTTTTTTGTATTTTAAATGAATTACGGTTTTGGACCGGCCATTGCGGGTAAACTGCTAGTTCTACGAAAAAATTGACTTAACATTTTTTGTAGAGAATTTAGCAAGGATTATTTTAGTCATTGACTACTTTCTCCTATCTCTTACCATATTCCTATAAAATGCGAAAAACCGCGAAGAGGGACCATTTCGGGGGGGACAGGGGGGGTTGCGGCAAGATTTTGATAGGCAACCCTAGTGCGATGTAATACCCTATTGGTAAGCTATCGTTTATACCATATTTCGATCAAAAAACAGATACGTCATAAATTAAGCAGCGGGCTCTTGGACTATAACTGAGTATTTAGGATAAGTGTTTCTAAGATATTGGATAGGTAGTATGAAGCTCCTCAGACATATTATAAGGGTTTAATAACAACATTATCAATATCGTATCCAGGCGAAGGTTGAATAACTTTTGATTGTAAAGGGTTCAGTAATGTGATAAGCTAAACCCAGAAGGACAGCGACAAACGATCCAAGCTAAAACGAAAGTAGATGGGTGCTTTAAATACACGGTGCTCTTACACTGGCAATCAGAGGGCAATAATTGCACGGCAATCGGCAATATTGAAAGCGAGACAACGATATTGCGTGAAAACGAGAAAGAGAATTATCATGATGTTGGCGACACTAATTGCTGAATGTCCAATCGGTTTGGTCATTTTAGTCAGATCGGCAACGTGTGACAATTGATGGAGCAACGTCGAGCAATTATGTCGGCAATATTTAAAGCGAGACAACGATTTTGAGGGTAAACGAGAAAGAAAATTGACTAAAATTTCCAAACCGATTGGATATTCAGCATTCGTGTTGCAGACATCATGACAATACTCTTTCTCGTTTACACGCAATATCTTTGTCTCGCTTTAGATATTGCAGAAATAATTGCGAAATATTGTCAATCAATACGATTTGTACGAGTTGCCGCAATTATCGCTCGAAAAATTGCTCATGTGAGCGCATTTTTTCGCTTGTTTAGCAGACTTTAGAATACCAGTATAGTATGAATATACATCTCCATACATGTAAAAAATATGTTGTATGAATAATTTACTGGGAAAGTATTTTTCCACGAAGTCATGTAAAATAAATGACAACTTAAAACTTTTCATGCAAATGTAAAAAAAGAATAATATTTTGTTTCGATGTTGTTCATAAATCATTCCTACATTTCTTGTTTTTAGCCCAGGAAATTTAGCTTTGTAGCGTAGATAATTGTCGGAAAGCTGGAAACTGTTTTAATCCCTTCATTAACATGCAAAGAAGGTTTCTTGAAGTTTGCACCAATTTTCCGCTTGTGCTAAGTACAGGGTGACCCATAAACCGAAAAAATTATGTACTTTTTTCAGTTTTTCAGTAATAACTTCTAAACAATGCTTTTTAGGAAAATAGTGTCTTTTATAAATTAAAGTACATAATATTCTGCGTCGTTTAAATATAAATACTCATTTGTACCTCAAAAATTATTGTGATGCAGACACTGCCAAGTACATATTAATTTTCGGGACAAATTGAAATATTCGTATTTTTCACTTTTGTTGTTGAATAACTCCCCAACTCAGGTATTTACGGTAATATTTCACTAAAAATATTTAATTGTGGGTCAATCTTCTCAAACTTGTGATTAAAAGTTTAGACCTACGGCACACAGTTCAGGATGCACAGGTGCTTAAAGAGAGACGAGTGAAATAAAGAAATTTATTAAATGATAGATTTAGATATGTTAAGAGCATAAATACTTCTTTGTATCTCATAAATTATTGTGATACGGACACTGCCAAGTACATATTAATTTTCTTAATAAATTGAAATATTCGTATTTTTCACTTTTGTTGTTGAATAACTCCCCAACTCAGATATTTACGGTAATATTTTACTGATCATATTTAATTATGAATCAATTTTCTCAAACTTGTGATTAAAAGTTTAGGCCTACGGCACACAGTTCAGGATTCACAGGTATTTAAAGAGAGACGAGTGAAATAAAGAAATTTATTAAATGATAAATTTAGATATGTCAAAGATAAGCTAATTTAAATTTTACTATTTCATTTAAGTATAGTTTTGTCAATTAAAATCTGATTTTTAATACTGTTACGCCACTGCCTAATATTTTATATCGAAAGGAGTATTTTTTTACATTCATTGGTTTTATTAAAGTATCTCCTAAACGGTTAGTGTTAGGAAAAAAATATTTGTATCGAAATTTATCTAAAATAATTTCTCTATATTATAATTGCAAAATAATTTCATTGACCTAAATACTAAGTGAGGTAGAATTGATTAAAAATGGTATATAAAAAATAAGTTCATACATGTCGTCACTTTGTGTTAAATTACTCCAAAACCAAGCGGTGCAGTATAACTTCATTAAATTAAATTTAAAGCTGAATAAATTTTCTATAAAATGAGTATAATAAAATTAATTTGTGATTTATAATAAAAAAGTACTAGATTATCAAAGTTGATTTTTTTTAGAGGCACGTTGCTATGCAGGAACATTTTGTATGGGAAGCGTGGAATTATTTTACAAAATATTGATATTGATCATCTAGTACTTTTTTATTATAACTCCCAAATTAATTTTATTGCACTTATTTTATAGGAAAATTATTTCGCATTAAATGCAATTTGATGGATTTACGCTACACCGCTTGGTTTAGAAGTAATTTAACAAAAAGTGACGGCATGTATGAACTTATTTTTTATATACCATTTTTAATCAATTCTACCTCACTTAGTATTTAAATTAGATAAATTATTTTTCAAGTATAATATAGAGAAATTATTCTAGATAAATTATAAGACAAATATTTTTTCATAACACTAACTGTTTAGGAGATATTTTAATAAAACCAATGAATATAAAAAAAATACTCTTTTCGATATAAAATATTAGGCAGTGGCGTAACAGTATTGAAAATTTGAATTTTACTTGACAAAACTATACATGAATAAAATGGAATCGTAAAATTTAAATTAGCTTACCTTTAACATATCTAAATCTATCATTTAGTAAATATCTTATTTTCACTCGTCTCTCTTTAAACACCTGTGCATCATAAACTATGTGTTGAAGGTCTAAACTTTTAATCACAAGTTAGAGAAAATTGACTCACAATTAATTTTTTTTAGTAAAATATTACCGTAAATACCTGAGTTGGGGAGTTATTCAACAACAAAAGTGAAAAATACGAATATTTCAATTTGTTAAGAAAATTAATATGTACTTGGCAGTGTCCGTATCACAATAATTTTTGAGGTACAAAGAAGTATTTATGCTCAAACGACGCAGAATATTATGTACTTTAATTTATAAACAGACACCATTTTCCTAGAAAGCATCGTTTAGAAGTTATTACTGAAAAACTGAAAATAATACATATTTTTTTCGGTTTATGGGTCACCCTGTACTTAGCACAAATAGAAAATTGGTGCAAACTTCAAGAAACCTTCTTTGCATGTTAATGAAGGGATTAAAATAGTTTACAGCTTTCCGACAATTATCTACGCTATACCCCCTTTTTTATTGTAACTTCACCGGTCTATTTACACTTTGTCGAAATATTTATACAATAGTGATGGGAAAAATACATCGATTCTGTTATCGATGTTATGATGACCAGTGTGAGTGACTTATTAGGTATATTGAGTGTTACATTATTTTAAAAATTTAAGTGTATCTGTCCCCCTTATACCAGCTACATATAAATATGCTGTCTGGGGGCGGCTAATTAACACTTGTGTCTTCTTAATTAATATTGGTATTCATAATTTACTCAATTGTACATATAATATTTTGAGAAATAAACGAAATTGATTTTTTTTTTATAAATGTTTTCATGTTTCGATAAACAGCGATTATAACGCATAACACCCATGGGAAGTTTGGAGGTTCAAACCCTCCCTGATATTCCTCAGCCAGCCACTGCTAGAAGATTATAGAAGAAAGGAATCACATTCACACAGCATCGTTTTTTTTTTCACATCATGAATTTTCAAAAATTCCTTGCGGCGCTAATCCAATTGGAGTGGGGGTTTGCTTACAAAAAAGTTAACTAGTCTTTCAAACGATTCTTTTTTATCTACCTTTTTGTGTTTTATGACAAAATTCTCGCCTGAGGCGCTAGTCACTCATCTTGTTATAATCCAGAAATATATCCAGATGCGTCACTATTTCATCAGCTAGAAGACAACCAGGTTCATCTATACCCATTTTTGAAAAAAATTACGCCTTTGGCGCTAATCGTTGCTTATGTTTTATTTATTGAACATTGGAATACAGACAGATATCACATATAATTTCAATTTATTTTTATTTTACTACAAAACAAGCATCAAACAGATAAAAACCATAGATATAAGTTATAACATGAAAAAAGATGATTAGTCCATTCATAATTCAGCTGTCACCCACAAGCATGCGCCACATAAATTAAAACACATATATAAATAAAACACGTTTAGATCGAATCATCGACTTGTGCTTTCAAATTTCGATGTATTCCATCTAACATGCAGATTTTATTACAAGATTCACATCACTAATTACATCACGTCTCGATATCTAGTAGCATGTGATATTAAAGCGGGTCTCCACTGCATTACTTTACAATATTTTTGAAAAAAAAAAGTTTTTTTTTACGAACCAAAATAATAAACATCGATGTTTGCGAATGTTGCGATAAACCCTATTTGAGTAGATACTGTTTCAAATAAATTGCAATATATTGCGAAATAAGAACTTCTTATTTTAGGCGAAAAGTAGGTACCCACTTAATCCCAGCGGTGAAAATATATTTGGCACTCCGTGGTACATGTTTTCGGCTTAGCACCTGTGCCTGTGGTGTGTACACTTCAGCGTACATGCAACTATTTATTTATTCATATCAACGGCGTGACCCTTTTACACAAATTATGATACAATAAACAAGTAACAATATTTATATTAATTAAAATTAACAATATAACAAAGTTATGAAAGAAAGAAAAAATAAACATTACATATTACATACCCACATGCACACACACATGTAGAAAAAAGTAAAATAAGGCATAATGTTCCCTCAACCCCAGAAAAAAGCATTCATTCTCCGTTTCAGTGCAGGAACCTAAGTATTTGAGTTCTTTATACAAGCCCATACCTTTTTTATTGTAATTATGCGATAAACTAGGGTGAACCTATGGCTCGACCTATAATTCTCTTTCTCATTTGCACGCAATATCGTTGTCTCGATTTCAATATTGCCGAATTGCGATATATTGTTAATCAATACGATTTGTACGAGTTGCCGTAATTATTGATCGTGAAAGAGCACCTTCATGGTGACAAGCTTGCTCTGAATGTTAAGTTACAGCCTGATTTTTCGTGATTGCCCAGCTCTATAGAGTGAGCCCGACCTTCTCCCCATATATATTTGTATGGGGAGAAGGTCAGGCTTATCGTTGTACAGGTATAATGTTACAAGTTACAAACGGGCATTGTTACAGTTGCAATGCGCGTGTAGTGAGAACCCTGCATTACATCTGTCTGTGTTGTTTGTATGTAACTTTAGAAATTTCACAGGTGTGGTAGCTTTCCAACATTACATACAATAATATCTACTCGCATTACTATACCTGCACAGGACACTCAAAATATTATGTCTATTCTTTACTTACATACAACGTGGCGAGAAAAAAAGTTTGAGAAAATGAAATATTAAAGCTCCCGACCCAACTATGACGTCACGCTCATTTTTTTTAAGGATCTGGTCTTACATACCTACACAAACCCAAATACTTTCCTGCACACCCATTTCCCACGGCATTAAGGTTCGAAATCGCGTAAACAATCGCATGATAAAATGGTAAAAATAGCGATTTTTCCATTTTTTAAGGTTAATTTCGCTTCAATAAAAAAACTTGAATGGTCATACCTATTAATCAATACAAAAAAATCTCTGCGACTTTCAGAAAAAAATAAGAGGTGTTTTTCACTTTTTTTTTTGAGAAATCTATACAAGATATAAAAAATCTTTTGCGGTTATTCCCTTGATAAAGGTTTAAGTACTCCATTTTATCCCTAGCATATTTGGTAACGGTTGTCGAGATCTAATGTCTCCCGTTTTAAGAAATTTTGGAAATGTCAGTACCTAGTTGAAACATTTTTCGAAATAAAATTAATTCAGCATGACTACTATGGCATCAAGGTGCCTTTTTCTATTCATCCTTTTCTACGCATTCACCATTTCAATAGGTACACACGTGTAAAAAATATCCCTTTATCACATTACGGAGAATTCACCTACCTACAAAGATATTATCAGCCATCATTTTGGTTTCCTTTTCAAGGGAAATGATATGATTCTCTAAGGATTCTATGCTTGAGAGTCAATCTACATTGTGTTCAACGTCAAACTGAAGATAGGTACAAACTTGGAGTACCTACTACATAATAGATACAAGATTTGCTCAATTGTTAGGAACAATTCTATACATTATGAGACAATACGTCAGAAGTCAATACATTATGTTATGAGACTGCCACAGGACAACATGATCAAAAGGACAATGGACATTGAAGTAGGGCCATACGGATGTCCACAATCGCAAGAGACTTACAGGAGGCGAGGATTCGTGCGGAGGATGCAGGGGACAGAAGGACTAGAGCCGACCCCAAGGAACAAAGGCGAGGGCAAAGAAGAAGAGTTAGAAACAATTCTATGAGATATGGCTGATTGAGCTTGTCCCGTAAGAAGGGACAATAAAAATCGACTGGATGAAATCGCAGCACTTCGATAAGTTCGCCCTAGTGAACAGTTTTGTATGATACGTCAGATTGTGTGCTTAAAGTAAACTAGCTGTACCCCGCGCGCGCTATATCTGTAAATCCGTGAAAAAATATGAAAAAAAGTACACTTATCGGATGTCGAGAGGGTTACTATTCATCTTATCGCCACAAAAAAACTATGGATTCGACACTAATATGACTTTTTTCTTTCAACCCCCCCTCCCATACCCCTCTTATTACTGCGTATGTCGGGATCATCTTTTCGACACCAATAACTGTGAAACTATTTTTATCGAGAACGTTTGCAACAACCACATTTTTACCGCTATAGAGTCACTAAAACATATTTTCAGTTATCCATGTTTCAATAGTCTTAGGATGATATCTACAGTACTAGCTGAGTAATCTTATTTTTCCTGAGGCAATTTTTCGCATGTTCAGTTACCTTTTCTCCTAAAGTATATAATTAAAATACGTAATGTTCTGATATGAAATATTTAATGTTAGGTAATTAACCACGTTTGATTAATTTGAAATATTCATGGCAACATTAAATCCCTCTATTAGTCTTGCAGCTTTCCTCTCTCTTCTCCTCTCCTCTCTCCAATCTTCAATCTTCATACAGTTTTTAAATCCTTCCTTCTCATTTCAAGACACGAGTGCTTGGAATACCAAGTAGTTTATAAGACTCTGAGCAAATATCGCGTGGTTACATTAAGGTAGCGGATCGCACAATGCAGTGGTATAGCATAAAGACAGAAATCTACTGACGGAAAGTTCGGTCTGAGAAAAAAAATGTTCGCCTTTTTCGGATTCCATCGTGTGTAGAAACGATTTGAATTGTTCCAACGTTTTGGCGAACCTTCTGCCGCCTTGGTCTGGCTACATATCATGAATCATCGTGAACACCACCCAACTGGAAAATTTCATGACCCGTCAGTACAAATAATTCGGTACATAATAAATCAAAAACAAGTCATTGTAAAAAAAAAGAACATTCTAAGAACCACTCTATTTCTCCACATAAAAATTATGGTAATTAAAATTTACTGATTGAAACGTGTTTTTGATAAAACAGTACTACAATTATAAACTGTCACATATGCGTGCAAAATTTCATGGTGCCGAGACATGGGAAGTTATTAAAATTTGAAGAAGAAAATACAGACACAGACAACAACAACGACAGATGAAGTTAAATAAATCTTAAATATTAGTTATAATTGTAGTCGATGAAAATGCGCACATTTCATTTCTACCAAATAACCTGAATTCAATTCTCTCCATGTATCGTACTGTGTCGTAAACCAAAATATATACGGAATATTGCTTCAGAATTGGCTGGGATTCGAACTTCTTACTTGTGAATACAATTGAATTGAACTCTCTCTAATTAATTTTTTTCGCCGAAACAAGAACATGGGCAACACAGAATTCATTTCGGGCACGAATGTTGCAGCTTGAGTTCGATCTGTTTTGTATAGAGACCGAATAATAATAAGATGCATGAGCAGCTCTACATGATGTAGATCGGGGCAGACTGCAGAACCACTTTGCTATTCAGGGAGATGGGGAAGTAATCTCCATCTTCACGAGTAATTAGTACTTGAAGTTGGATGATGTGGATACAAGGAACAAACTACTGGATGGATGCATGGGTAGATATGTGTGTGACACATGTGGCTTCATTGTTTGTTTTAGAATTCATTTAAAATTGTAATTATTTCGCTAACAATGCATTATCTGCGCATCCTCGAATGAAATTCTGCACCATGACTTAGATTGTCCCATACACGCTGTCACTAATTTCAACAATATCAAATTTTATATGGCAATTTTGTATTAAATTTTACGTACCTTCATTTTGCGTAGAAAGATAACTTACGAAAGTTGTCAGTTTTCGAGTTCTGATAAAGAAATCGCCAGAAAATGAAATTTTTTGCAATTTTTTGTATTTTGCGCTATATTCCGTCACGAAATTTTGTTTTCAAACCTCGGATTCGATTCAACATCCTACAAAAAGTTTAGAATACAATAAATCTAGACTCCCCCACAACTATTCATCGAGAAATGTAACTAGACTGGACTACAAGAGAGAAAATCTATTTTGAATCGTATTTGAAAAAAACGTTTTTTTTCTGTGAAACCAATTTTGAAATAATTTATTACCAAATTGTAAAAATCGGCTTATACGATTATCTCCACACAAAAACTTTTTTTTTAATTTATAGGTACTTACTTATTATTTGATATTTTAAAATTATAAATTTAGTATTACCTTATGAATAAATTAATTAAATTATATTATATTAAAAACTAAATTAATTAAATTTTGCTAATTGAAACGCGTTTATGATAAAAAGGAGACTACTTAGATAATAGAAATACCTATTCGAAAATTATTAGATAGGGGGCGGTGGGTGTTGGTAGATTCAATATTAAAAGACTACCACCATATTAAAATAGGACTAATTCTAATTAAATTCGTTCTTACCTAAAATTACACGATCCACTTTTTTTTGCCGAAGAATTGCCCATGCAAAAGTGAAATAATCCAATGGGGATCTGTCTACTCTAAACACAGAAGTGAACGATCACTGCGGAGGAATATACGAGTAATCTACTCGTAGTATTTGTTTTTTGTTGTGCATTTGTGGAATGAAGATGTCTTCATTTAGATTAATTGTCAACCCCGATACAGGTCATTACCTAGTGGGGTTGGCAATTACCTATACACTATACTGTGTACAGATGTAATGATGTATGCATTATTTGTGTTATGTATATGTTGAGAAGATTAAAAATAAATAAATAAATAAATTGGTTAAGTGATCGGTTCATTTCTATGTTTAGAGTTGACGGATTCCCATTGGATGATTTCACTTTTGCATGCACAATTCTTCGGCAAAAGTGAATCGTGTAATTGCAGCTTATGACTCGAGACCTAACTATGACGTCACGGTCATTTCCCACGGCATTAAGGTTCAAAATCGCGTGAACAATCGCATGAAAAAATGGTAATGTTATTTTTTTCCATTTTTGGGGGTTGATTTCGTTTCAATCAATAAACTTTTACGGTTATTCCCTAGATTTTAATGCATATTATCAACACATTTTTTTTCTCCGTGTCGGAAAACGAGTAACTGTCTTTGGAAACAAAGATCAGAGGTGTTTTTCACATTTTTTTTTGTGAAATTTATACATATAAAAAAAACTTTTACGGTTATTCCCTAGATAATAAAGGGTCAATGTATCTACCCTATTTTTTTTCCAAAGCATACTTAGTAACGGTTGTCCAGATCTAAGGTCTCCCGTTTTTGAAATTTTTAAAATGTCAGTATGCGTACTCTTAATGCAAATGCATAATGCCAAATTCCGAGGTGCTGGGACATTGTGAAGTTATTAAAATTTGAGAAGTAAAATGTGGACGCAGATAATTTGACAGATAAAGTTTAAAAACGTGCGACACAAATTTGACATTGACATCTGTCAAAATCCTTTCGGCTGCGGGTTGAATTACGAAAGTTCAAGTGTCATGGGTTCCATGTCAAAATCTCAAGTGACAAAATCTCACCTGTCAAAAGGGTAACCTACTATTGACAGAACCGCAACTCAACATCGGAAAATCGATGCCGTTGGTTTTTTTTGTTTTTTTTTGTGTGCAAAAAAAAAAACAACTTAACGAACCTAACCCAACAATATTGAAATTGTCGGCAACAGGTTTTCCGGTGTTGAGTTGCGATTCTCTCAATAGTAGGTTACCCTTTTGACAGTTGAGATTTTGTCATTGTGAGATTCTGTCTGGTTACCAGTGTCATGTTTTATACCTATTATTGTAACGTTAACCAACTGAATTAATTATTTCTCTGGACTGCGTATATAGAGTTACAAAAAAAGGTAATTGTTATTAATTACCTTTTCCCCAAATAACGCGTGCTCAGCAAACATGAAAGAAAATAATTAGGGATAACCACCTAGGTACAAAACATTGTATATCTCTCGTAGATAACTATTGCATGCGTTTTTCTGGTTGTTTTTCGACCATTCTTAGCACGAAGGGTGATAAATTGAACATGCTATAAGTGTAATGCAGTATTCTTATAACAATATAGTTTTTTTTTTAAATTTTATTTCATTTATTTATTATCGTTAAATGAATTTAACCCAGAACAACATAAGCAAAAAACAAACCCCTCCGAGCACGAGCTTTGCTCAATTCTGAGGGGAAATTTTACTTATATAATTTTGTTCTTGTTTATTATTTGTACGTAATATGTATCTTTGAGTTAAATAAATAGATACCTACCTGTTTATACCTAACTGTTGAAAAATTATAATTGTACCTAATAAATAAAAAAATAAAAATCTGATAAATATACGCGGAGGCATGACTTTGCCAACACACTTCTCAGTATTATCAGCCAGAAGAGTCTACATATTATCATTCATGATTCACATATAAACTCATCAGCCTAATACTGGGAAAAATTCACCTATCCAGATATCACGGATATCACAGGATTAGGCTCAGATGCGCGGGGCCTAAAATACAAGCATTGTGCCTGAAATATCAGTAAGTATTTAGTAATCGTCTCACAATATTGCAAGTATTAATAATGACCGATTTTTGCATTTTTATGTATAAATTTTCCGGTAAATCTAATTTTTTTTAATTGTTTATTAGCGATTTTGGTATTATACCTGTAGCTGATAATACTAATGGGATTATATATGCCGACCTAGAATGCCAAATATTTTTTATTTCACCTGCTAATTCTGTGTATTTACGAATTTTTTCTGCGACGGTTGTTTGAATATTAAATGTATTTGGTACAGCGATGTCATATTAAATAAGTAAAATAAAATAAATAAAAATCTGATTATTGTTATATATAATTAAAGTACCTACTGGATTTTATTGCCCCAATAGGCGACAGCCTGTTCTGGGCCAATACCAACCACAATAATATAATAGCTCAAGGTTACGTGTATGTGCAAAAAAATAACATAAAATACTGAAGAATACTTTCATAAGTATGTGTACAATTTAACTCATTTTATTTTCACAAGTGGTTGGTTTGCAGACATTGCCTACGACAATAAACCCGCCATTTGGTGTAATGTTTTATATCCAATAAAGATCTTTTAAATTATTTATTTATTTAAGAATAAGCAAATGATTAAAGAACGTTGTAGACTGATAATGGTGTAATGATTAAGGATTTGTTTATTAGGTTTGTTTAATATAACACAATATTATGTTTATTAGGAGTATTAGGACACAGGTGTACAAGCGTGAAAGATCATCACATCACATCAGACAATTGAAGATTGTCGGGCTCACAACAGACCTCTGCTGGCTTAAGTGATCACTTTACACTCGAGAAACATTCGCCATTTCAGTTCATCCTGGTTGGGAATCGAATCCAAACCTTCGTCTCGCATAGCAGGGATTTTATCCACTACACCACGAAGGGCGACGATGGCCGGTTAATATTTTGAAAGAAATTACCTACGTTTAAAATTTCCTTATACTTTACAAGAATTTCTTTAGAGTTTGCATACCTGCGGTTTACCTAGATGAAGTTCCCATTTTCAACTTTATATTTGTGTCGAAGTGAATTAAAAACAACAAACAAAGAAGTTATAAACAAATATTCACCTTCGAAGTACACATGTGGTTTACGAGTAAATACAAATAACAAAAGTGTAATATATTCGCAACATAAACTTAAATTCTTACCTGTGTTGTCGACTTATCCGAAACAGCAACAACAAAAACACAAGATATTTTCCAAAAAAAGCCGCAATTTAATAAAAACAATTAGCAAACAATTAAAATCACTCACTTCAACTAAAAAACAATTTACTTTCACAGCTTACAAACGTAACTTGTAACGGATTTACGTGACGTCGAAACGGCAGCGTCGATACGTCCACCCGGCGTCGTAGGTAACGGTAAACTAGGCGCCTGGACGCCGCCGTTGGGAATACAGAGGATTCGTGACGATTTCGTTATCTTGTATTGTTTTATAAAATTCATATTGTGAGTATGCATGCCGACATTTCAAAAATTTCTAAAAACGGGAGACCCTATATCTCGACAACCGTTACTAAATATGCTTTGAAACAAAATAGGGTATATTCATTGAACATTTATCTAGGGAATAACCGTAAATTTTTTTAATATCTTGTATGGATTTCTAAAAAAAAATGAGAAAAACACCTTTACCCAAATGTCGCGGAGTGTAGTTGTTTTGTACTGATAATATGCATTAAAATCTAGCGAATAACCGTAAAAGTTTTTTGATAGACGCAAAATTAACCCCAAAAAATGGAAAAAACGCTATTTTTACCATTTTATCATGCGATTGTTCACACGATTCTGAACCTCCATGCCGTGGGAAATGTCTGTGACGTCATTATTGGTACCAAGCCCTTGAATTGTAAGTGTGTAATGATATTGTAGCAAAGTTGAAGAAATATTATATGACTGTTTTTTAGTGCTTTTCTTTTTATTGCGTACTAATTGAATTGAAGATTTTCTTTTTATTATTGTAAGGAGTGTTTATCGTAAACATTTTTTCCTTATTTATTTACTTTAGGTTTTGTGCCCGGCGAGTCTGGCCCTGGTTTTTTTTAAATTAAAGTTCGCGACCCAACTATGAAGTTTTCTTATTATATTTTTTTTCCTCTAGGGTGCACCTGTAAAAAGCTGTAATAATCAAACTGAAAAACTTCCGGAATTTCGTCGGTTTTTGGCTCGCCCTAGTGAACGCACAAGGGTGAGGAAGTCCCAAACTTGGATTTTGAACCACAAGACGGACCTATATAATATATCCAAAAATCATAAATACTTATAAGGCAAATTTATTTAATATTGGTTTATTGGTTTTAAATCATCCGTAGGCCTTATTTAAGGCACTCGAAGTCAGGTTTACGTATTGAACAAAATTTATACATTGCAAACTTATAACCTGGAAACTTATAAACAGTTACAGCAAAAGAAAGAATGGAAACAATAATTACATGGTGACAAAACAAAATTACAAAAAAGATGTGGGTTAGTTCAATGCAGGTCTGGATGTAAATTGTCCAGAACTACATTACGTCAATAACAACATACTTTTATAAAGAAATCAGTATAGATAGAGATTTTAGAGGTGGTCGGTAGCCTGGTAGGTAACGCGCTCGACTGTTAATCCAGTGGGCGCGGGTTCAATCCCCGACTTACTCCACTTCACAACACAAGCTTTTAAGCTTTTTGTGAAGTGTACAAAGATGTATTAAACCCAGATTCATTTATATTTTTTTAAAAAAATATTCCTAGGACTATTGGCTATCTACTAGTTTTATAAGTACTAAACATTTAATTTATACCTAACAGTTTATAGACTTATTTCACGGACAATATTCAGTACGTGCAGCCAGTGACAGAGGTTGGTCATTACATAGAAATATAATCACACACGCACATTTTCTAGGACATAAAATTATTACATGTAGGTATTTCATAACCATTATTACGTCATTATGTGCCTACCAGTGTTTAATGGCCTGCCAAAATATGCTAACTTATTGAACTAACAGAACCTGCGCTGCAATTACATGGTTAGCGCAGTTGCTTGAGGCGGCAGTCTCTCGAGCAGGAGGTGCCAGGTTCAAACCCCGGCGCTGGCAATGTATTTCGCACTTTGCGATGCAGGCTTTTAGCCTAGTCCAAGGTGTGCAGGAAAGTATTTGGGTTTATGTATGCAAGCCCAGATCCACTAATTTAAAAAAAAACTCGTACATCTCGATTACAACACGGGGTTCTTTTCGAAAATTTGGGCTACTCGTATATCTTTTTTTCTCTTTAAATGAGAATGTTTCAAAAAACCCAGGTCCAGCACAAACGAAATGTAACTCGAATGTTAGATAAAATTGAGTTATTAAATACTGCATAGGAGCATCATCGATATCAATGGCTAAATGAGTGAAATACCTATCCGAAATTTCACAGGGGTCTCAAGAATGTATTAGTAAAAGGAGCATTAAACAATAAACAGTTACAATTGCGGTTTCAAAGCGTATAATATGATAAGTATAAGGTAGCCCGTCTTCTTCTTCTTCATCAGCCTTGTCCCTCCACTGCTGGATGGAACTTTAGACACACATTTTTTTTTCTTAAAAAAAAGGATCTGGGCTTGCATACATACACAAACTCTACTTTGCACTGCCTGTATCGCAAAGTGTGGAATAAATCGCCACCGCCGGCGCCGGGGTTTGAACCTGGCACCTCCTGTTTTAGAGTCAGCCATTGATTTCGATGATTCCTCCTATGCAGTATTTAATTATTTCATAATCATATATCATTTGAGTTATAAGTGCATAAGTACAGCAAGCGTTTTATATATTAGATATTAAATATGAATGTAATAGATCTAGTCCTCTATAAAACATTTTATAGTGGTAGGTAGTACCATATTATGTGAGTATGTGAGACATATCTAATTGGATAAAAAGTAGCTTATTTTTATAACTCAGAAACAAAGGGAATTATATAACCTCCCATGGCTAAATAATTAATTACATATATCAACTCTATTAAGGCTCGCGACCCAACAATGACGTCACGGTTATTTCCCACGGCATTGAGGTTCAAATTCGCATGAACATTCGCATGATAAAATGGTCAATTTTAAACAATATTCCTAAAAAATGCGAAAAACCGCGAAGGGGACCTTTTTGCGGGGAACAGGGGTGGGTTGGCCAAGATTTTGATAGGCAACCCTAGTGCTGTATAGTGATGGGTACCTACGTCCAGAGCTGGGCAGAAAAGCATTAATCCGTTAATCGTTAATTACCGAAGTTAACATTTTGGTTAAAGATTTAACGCTTTTCTCACCTCCAAAAAATGTTAACGGATTATTTACCTTCCGTTACATTTTACTTCCGTTAATTAAGTCCGTTAATATTTGATTGTTTGCATAGACATCATCCACTGGCGGCGCTGACATTAGATAATCCAAGGGTTGTATGGGTTGTATGTGTGGTATCGTATGTGGGTTGGGAGTTGGAAAAGAAATTTCACTTTGTTGGGATACGTCGCGATAGTGTAAATATGATTGTAGTTGTACTATTTTTTTTTTATTTATTTATTATGACATAAACGGCCATACGGCTTTTGAAAAATACAAAATATAATTAAAAACAATAAAAATTTCTCATAATTGGTAGCATAAGCGAATTTAGTACTAAACATAAAATCATATAAATACATAGATACAGTGTAAGGTCGATAATAATAGTAAAATAGTTGAATTACAAAATAAAAATATTGAAACGGTACTAATGAAGTTCTATTTCGTGCCATTTAACCACGATTTTTTACATCAACGCTTTAACGGATTAACGATAACTTTCGTTACATTTTTCGAAATGTAACGCTTTAAAGATTAGCGAAGTTAACTTTTTAGTTAACGGATTATCGATTAACTAAGTTAACTTTTTGATTAACGGTGCCTACCTCTACCTACGTCATGCTACAATACATGAAATATTATACATAGACGTACTCATATGTATTTAATTCCTTGTATTGTAGAATATTTCCCATAGTATCTCCTAGAAACTATAGAGAAGAAACGCGTGTTATTTTTTCTTCTCATTAAGTATTCATTTCCTCAAGGCAGACATCCCACGTAGGCAGACACAGACAGTGACGCATTTATGTTTCTCTCTGACGGTTACTTCCGAATGTCTAAATGATTCTTTTTTTAAAGATAAACTTGTTACAGAAATATGTCATCTTTATATATGTTACTGTCGAAACCCTTCTTCTTCTTCCTCCTTTCTTTAGATCAGTTGATCTGTTCTGACAGAAAGCTCCTCTAACAAACTACTGGAATAATCTCAAATTTCAGTAAATTTCAAAGGTAATTTTGGAAAGATTTTATATCGAGAAAATTTACAATAATCCAATTTCTAATTACTAGAGTCACTAAAACATATTCTCATTTATCCATGTTTTATAAGTCTTAGGATGATATCTTTAGTATTAGCTGAGTAATCTTACTTTTCCCGACGCAATTTTACGCATTTTAAATAATTAAATACCTACGTCGTTATTACGAGTACTATTTTTCGGATAGGTACTTTATAGGGCCACAGTACCAGTTTTTCGTACACCGCGATAACACGTACGTTCTCCACATGTAAACATTTATTCAACGGAAAGTTAAAAATAAAATATTAAAAGCACTGAATCGATAAATTAAATTTTACCTTTTCATTGTCACAATCAGTTGATACCATCTAATCATTAAATGGCATCAGCTGTAATATTAGAAATGTTGTTTGAATTCACAATAAAGAAGCAAAAATGTAGAATATAATATTTCCAATGTAAATAATATACCTACCCTACGTATAGGGTAGCTGTACCACCCTTGTAGCGCCTACCCTCCCACAGCGACCCCTGATATTCAACAAGCTATACCCTCCCTCGATGTACCCAACTTTGCTAGTCAAGAAGCAACAGCCCGGTGGAAGGTAAACAAATGTATCTACTGCTTATATACCTACTAGCCGTATATAGGTAATATATAGGTCATTAAAAGGATCTACATCTATGTAGTCTTCTATGTGTAAATCAAGAATAAAATCAGTTATTTTCAATTATTTTCTTAGCAAATATTGTAGAATTTTAAATTTCCAACAACAAAAAATGATAACACACTTTTTTGCCTTGTCTTGCCACAAAGGAGATATGCTCTCCTGAAAATTACCTAATTCAATTTAACCAACCTATATAACATATTATCCAAAAATCAAAACTACTATACATTTTGCAAGGTAAGGTACCATTTTTTGTCTTCGTTACTCGGAGTAAAGAAATAAATAAATAATGCAATTTGATTGAAAAATTGTGTCATTTCGTTTTGCCATTCGATCTGAAATCTATTCTGATAATTTATTGACAAGTTTCGCACGAACCTTTTTCAGGTAGGTGAAGACAGACCTTTTTTCAGATAAGAGGCGTAGGGCGAAATCTGTAGCAGGAAGGGTGTAAAGGGTGTCCAAGTGCACTTATATTTTTACTTAAGGGGACGAGTTAAGGCTCAAAATCGCATGAACAATCGTATGATTAAATGTTATAATTTTTATTCTTATTTTGTTGGGAATATTTTCTATCCATTAACGCCCCATCCCTTACGGGGTAGGCAGAGAGAACAGATATCCAGACTTTTCTATCCCCACACACACCTCGTGCTTCCATCACACTCATTCAATTCGTCATACACACTCTACGATTCCTTTTACTCAGTACACGTCTATCCTTGAGAATCTGGTCTACATGTTCATATTGTTCAAGCCGTGTGGTTCTTGGACGGTCGCGTTTCCTTACACCTCTTCGAATAATTTCGCTTTATTCCAAAAGTTTTGTACAGTCATTCACTAGATTTTAATGCGTATTATCAATATGAAATAAAAATGTTTTATTGATCAAAATTTCAGAGGTAGGTTAGTATTTAGGTATCATATTTTTTTTGAGAAATCTATCTATGGTATAAAAGATCTGTTACGGTCATTCACTAGAGAAAGGTTCAATGTATTTACGTCATTTTTTTACAAAGCATATTTAGTAAGGTTGTCGAGATCCAGGGTCTGAAATATCCCTTTTTTAAATGATGATATGCCTCCTCTTAATATTAACATGACGAAGGCGTCGATTTTTCCTCACATACCTTCTAAAAGCACTTTGACCTTTTTAGAATGGAATTCTTTCCAAAAAGAAACATTTTGTGTGGGATTAATAAATTCTTCCTTCCCTTAAAATTTAGAAAATCAACAACGCTAAGCAAAATGGTTGAATTATCGCAGACACCGCAGGCTGTTCCTATAGATTCCAGGAATATGAACCATCAACCAAGATTCACTAAATAAATAGACCCACCCTTAATATTAATATAACTTATTACATACATAACATTGTGCGGCAATATATATTTAGTGGGAATGAATTCAAGTTATAATTACTCCCCTAATGGACTCCCCAAACTGCGTGCATTGTTCCGGTAAACACAAGGCCGATGACTGCAAATCCAAAGAAACACCAAGATGTATCAACTGTATAGTGGAGAGCAAGGACAAACAAATTACCATCCCAACAGACCATCGCGCCAACAGCACAGAGTGTGGATTACGTATCAAAATGTTAAAATTCGCAAGAAGGAAGATTGATTACGAAGCTGAATAAAATAAGGTAAAAAAAAAAAACAACAACATAATATAATGGAAGATTTAATTACACATGAATTAGAAAACAGTAATCACATTAATGAGAATTTTTGTCACACTTATATTGAATGCAATTCAGTAATTTCTGCTCGCAATATGTTCATTATCCATATGAATATCCGCAGTATCAATAGAAATTTTGATCTATTTGTGTTGTCCATAAGTAACTTAAAAAAAAAGCCGGACCTCATAGTATTAACAGAATCACAAACAAACGATTTGACACCAAATTATTTTTTGCCGGAATATAAATTTATTGCAACAAAAATAAATATTAATAAAACCAGTGGAATTGTAATATTTGTACATAATAATATTAATATTGTCAACCTTAAGGAATATCCGATATATAAAGCAAATTGCATAGAACTAGAGCTACAATATAGTAAGTTAAAATTTCACTTAATTTCTGTATACAGAACACACGAGTCTCATCCTTCTGATTTTGTAACTAGTTTTAGTGATGTACTCTCTGGAATTAGAAATAAATGTTGTATAGCTATTGGTGACTTTAACCTTAATATAAATAATGATATTGAAAACGACGTAGTAACAGATTATATTAACTGTATGACAGAATTGAATTTTAAATCCTGCATAAACAGTAACACTCGCGAAGTACCCGGACAGACACCCTCTTGTTTAGATCATATATGGGTAAATTTTAGTACAAGTCATACTGATAAAATAAAAACAGCGGTCTGGAAATTAGGTATTACAGATCATCATGCCTGCTTATTCTTATATGATGCCGAGATAAAAAAAATACATAAAAACGTCGAAAAAAAAGTAAACACATTAGATATCCCTAAATTAATTGGCATAATTAAATCCCAGGATTGGAGGAGCATTACTCGGGAAAGTGATGTCGAGAAATGTTCTTCCAAGTTTGAAAACATCCTATCAGAAGCGGTCAATCATTGTAGATCTGATAAAACAATTGTACTTAAAAACAAAAACATTCCCTTAAAACCATGGATCACTCAAGGACTACTTACATCAATACGACACAGAGAAAAACTTTTTAAAACTACACTAACATACCCGACTGACGAACACATTAAAATGAAGTATATTAATTATCGTAATAAACTAACAAAATTTATAAGAATAAACAAAAATAATTATTTTGAAAACAGAATTAAAAATTCAGAATGCAATCAAAAAGAAGTATGGAAATCTGTCAACTGCGCTATGAACAATAATAGAAAAAAGAGTACCATTCAAAATATTAAATGCCAAAACGAAATCCTAGATGCTAACCTAGAACCTGAGAAATGCGCAACCATATTTAACCTATATTTCTCGGAAGTAGGGAAAAATTTAGCCAAAAATATTAAAATAAAAAACAACATAAGTCATTCCGAAGGCTCCCCTTCTTCGAACTGTACACATTGGACAACATTTAAAGAAGTTTCTGAAAGTGCTATAGACAAAGTTATTGAGGGACTGAGAGGAGGCTCCGCACCAGGACATGACGGGATCACCGTTCAAATACTAAAAAAAATAAAACCACATATTTTAACCCCGCTTAAATATCTCATCAATTTAAGTATAAAAAATGGTATATTCCCGTCCAACTACAAAACATCAATAATATCACCAATTTTCAAATCGGGTGATCCACAGGACGTATCTAACTATAGGCCAATAGCACTGATTTCTAATATAGGGAAAATTTTTGAAAAAATAATTAAAAATCAACTCGAAGAATACATAACGACTAATAAAATTATAAGCAAGAACCAATTCGGATTTGTTAAGTCAATGGGCACAGAAGACGCAATAGCTAAACTAACAACATTAGTTTATAAATCCTTAGATGATGGTAATAAATGTGCGGGAGTCTTCATTGATCTCCGCAAGGCTTTCGATAGTATATCACACACCAGCTTAATGGATAGGTTGAATTGTATCGGAATTAAAGGAACGGTTTTGAAGTATTTCCAAAGTTATTTAAAGCAAAGACCCCAGTATGTAAAAATTAATAACCAAATGAGCGACAAAACCGAATCGGAATTCGGCATCCCACAGGGAACAGTGCTTGGTCCCGTGTTATTCATAATCTTTGCTGATCCACTCCTCAGACAGAATTTAAACGGCCACGTAATTTCATACGCCGATGACACCGCATTGATTGTGAGTGCGAAAAATTGGGAAGAATTACAGAATAAAATAAATGACGACATCAACAAACTAAAGAAATGGTTCGATTCCAACATATTAACTGTAAATAGCGATAAAACGTACGTGCTACCATTTTCCATTCATTCGAAAGATTTTCCACAAAATTTTAATGTGACAATACATAGTACTCACGACCCATCTGCGTGCAATAGCGAATGCTCTAAACTGAAAATAATTAACAAAGTTAAGTATTTGGGTGTTACTATTGATAAAAATTTGAAATGGAAAGAACAAATTAACGAAACAGTAAAAAAAATACGAAAATTAATATATATATTTTTGGAAATACGAAATTTTATGTCAAAAAAAATCTTTATATTATATACTATAGCCTGGTGCAGTCTATTTTACAGTACGGTGTAACTAGCTGGGGCGCAGCCTACAACACAAGCTTGAAATGTGTGGAAATCATTCAGAAACTAATCATAAAAATTATTTAAAAAAAACCGCGTGATTTTCCGACTCAACTATTGTTTCAGGAGTTCACAGTCCCGAAATTTCACTTTGTATTCCAAAAAAAAGCGATACTTCAAATAATTAAAGAACCAGAATCCCACACTTACATAATAGAAAACAGAACGCGACACAAATTTGTATATTTACAGCCAAAAAAGAGAACTACTTTCGCTCAACATCATTACAGTTACCTGGGAGAAAAATATTTTAATCAACTGCCTTTGGAAATAAGGAAAGAAGTTAATTACGACAAGCTCAAAACTCATATTAAAAAGCATTACAAAAATATTACTTGCAATTTTATAAAAAAGCGTTTCAAAAATATAACTTACAGTGTTCGGCCTCTGGTGCGGCCTACTACTAATTAAATTATAGATGTCAATAATATTGTTTATATAGATATTTTGTATATGATAAGTTGTATTATATTATAACTATATTATGTGGATATTAAACAATTGTAAGTTTGTGTTTATTGTTACAATATTGTTGTATACTTGGAGACATAATGTATAATAGTGGATTCACTGAAGCTGTATGTATTGATATAATATAGGTTCCTGCACACTGCACGTGTATACTTTGTAATATCTATAAGTGTCTACATATATAGTATATAGTTGTGACGTATATTGTATGGAAGCCCTGTGTAATGCTAATGATATATACTAATGTTAATAATCATGACATAGTATGCACTAATTGTATACACTCCTCTCTCTACTCAAGTATTTATTTACTTATTGAGAGAGAAGGACAACATTAAACTATGTAAATCTTGTACCTATCTGCGGAAAAATTACAACTGTACTTGTATTATATTACTAAATAAATAAAAAAAAAATAAAAAATTATTTATGTGCATGCATGCTAACATTTTTTCAATTACGAATTACGAGGGTGGTATGAAAACTTCGCGGCCTTGGAAAAAAAAGTACTGGAGTGTGTTTGGGTCTCATAATTATTTTTTAATACGATCTTTTCGAAGTTGAATGCCCTTAGGCCAGCGATGCTTCAAAGCCATTAACCCAGTTTTTGGAAGGATTCGTCAAGGTCTTCAAAAAACCGCTGCACCATCACTAAAACGCCATTATCTCAGTCAAGTCTTTTCCCACTGACATGTTTTTTGAGTTTAAGGATGAGGTGAAAAAAATGGATAGTTCCTTAACTGGAAGCCAATGGCATGCAGCGAAGTCAATAAAAGTGTTGATGTGTTTTGTTTGAGCGTAAAAAAATCAAAAGCCTTGCTACCCGACGATTTGAGAGTTTATACTGGTTCTGTTCTGAAGTTAAGATGAACTGTACTTATTCACATCAGATCACTGTAATCTCTGCTATCTCCTAAGTAGTAATTCAGCAATCTTTGGAAACCAAATCCATGATTTCTCGACGTTTTTCGGAACCACTGCATTTTTTTGGCTTCCACTGGGAGGGTTGTCTTTGACACCTTGTTGTCCGTGTTAAAAATCTGCTACCCACTTTTTAATTATCGCATATGATGAAGCAGACTCTGGCAGTTTATTTGATATCAATTTAGGCGTTTGTTTTGATGCAAAACCTTTGGTAAACAAATATTTTATGTCGAGTCGCAGTTGAAAATTTCACATTTTCATAAAAATGTCAAACACGTTGAATTAAAAACGGTGCCAAGAGTGCCAGCTTGGTCCTTTTGATGCCAAATTTTGTAAATAGCCTTAAAAAGGTTCAAATTATCCATATCCATAATAAACTGAAACTGGCTAGTACATTTTTTTCTCAAGGCCGCGAAGTTTTTATACCACCCTCGTAATAATGTATTGAACATGCGTTAAAAAAAATATTTTCTATTTTATAAGGTGTTTAATAATTCTTCAATATCACTGTCAGACTCATGGTTATATGTTTATTTATTTAATTTATTTAGTTCATTATCTATTTATTTATGCACATGGAACAGATAGAGTCACAAAAACAAATATTGACAGGTACTTTAGCACAGAAATATACAATACACAACACCAATAACATAGTAAAATATTTTTGTACACATTTATTTTAGTTTGATGACGAACACCTCCTCGTCTGCCGAGATATGGCGGAGGGGTGTGATAAAGCAGACCTATATAGGGCTAACGACAAAGCAGTTGCTGCTGCAGTGTATTGGGGTGGGTTGGCCTAGTGTAAACGGACTCGTTAAGTAAGTAGTTTAAAACTTATAGAATGGACCTATAAGTCCCAGCACTTTGAAATTTTACACCCTTTCTTTGAAAAATAATATACAAATTTTGAATGAAAAATAATGATAGGTGGCTCCTACCTCCGCTATTCCTCACCTGGTTGGTGAAATCCAGCATTAGATCCAAAACAGGTGGTGAACCTCATAGCTGAAGGAGGTGTGAAGTGTCTTATTTATGTCTTAGTTTTGCGAACACCTGATTCTTACGGGACACTCCAAAAATATCTGGAGGGGAGGGGGGCAATTCTAGAACCCGGGGATCCCCACAGGGAACCTTCTGAATGTCTCTGTTTATGGTGGGACAAGGCAGTTGTGTGGCCAACTAATTAAGGTTATCTGTTTATGTTTTAATATTTAAATTCCTGTTCACTTATTTTGTTGTGTAAATGTCCTCATGGTAATTAATAATTTAAATAAAAGGTAAACATACTAACATAAGTAGGAACCTTATTGAATAACTTTTAACAGGGCCGGCCCGTACGTATAGGCAAACTAGGCAATTGCCCAGCGCTCTCGTGTTTAGATGCGGCATCTGCGTAGCGAACGGATAGTCAGCGACAAAATCACACGAATCGGTCGTATACATGCAAGCCCGGATCCATAAAAATTCGACTACGGCGCTACTTTTATGGGAAAACCAAACGTTTGTTTGTTTTTCGTGTTAAACTTGTTAAAACCAAATATTAAATTAATATTACCAAATATTAAAACCAAACGTTACTACCTTGTTCACTTCATCAACCATGTTCAATCACAAATTAATTTCGCCTGCGGCGCCACTTCTGCGTATTCTTTTATGTCACATCCAAATTGAAATTTTAGTCGCTCTCGTGCATTTCTCTACACGGCATTAATAAGAAGGATACACTCTCCTTTGTGTAAGTAAATCAGGTCTGTGCTCTAATTATGTTTTTTTTAAGGCGTCGTTCCAATCTTTAGCCCAGTTTGCTTGGGCCGGCACTGACTTTTTGGGTAGGCTTGTGTGTATTTGTCACACAAATTTTGGAAAGAGCTTAGCAGGGACCCTCTGAAGGAAAATTATAATGAATCCTTATTAAAATATAGAAGGCCACAAAGATTTACTGAGTCGGACCTGACCGCAGGCGCAGGGCCGTATTAAATTTAAAATCTGTAAGTGCGTAGGCTGAGCTTGTGACGCCCTTCGTCGGTAGCATGTAAACAATATCTATCTTTGTGAATCGAAGATAATAATTATTACAGTGGCGTACCGTGGGTTTCTGCCGCCCGGGGTGCAAAACCAGTGGCGTAACTAGCATTAGTGCCGCCCGGGGCGGACTCTGAAAATGCCGCCCCAACCGACCCCTAAAGTACCTATACAAGTACATACCTACCCATTGGTGTTTACAGTTTTGCAGCTAGGCGAGAGCAACTAAAATTTTAATATAGACGTGGCATAATAAAGCACGTAAATAGCGCTGCAGGCGAAATTTTTTCCATAAAACTAAGTGAAAATGAAGGTAATGGTGTAGTTTTGTTTACTTTCTTTAAATAAAAATATAAAAAAATAAGTACATATCACAAAAAAGATATAAAAAGTATCAAAAAAGAGCACCGCAGGCGGAATTTTTTGGTTAAATGGGTGAAATGATGAACCTGGTTATCTTTCTGTTGCAGGTAACACATATGGTTACAGGCTTACAGGTATTGTATAGGGGAAGCGACCATGCAAGAAGTAACGAAATTTTAGGCATAAGATATCAAAAATCTAACTTATTTGAACACCTAAATAATATGTACCTAAGACGCGAACAGGATAAAGTAGCGCCGCAGGCAATTTTTTTATGTAAAATTTTTGTAATTTGATAGATTTTTATAATAATTTTAGAAAATTTAGAGATTTTATTTTCAGTGTGTTTTATCAAGATGTTTTTTATATGTTGTGCCATTTTGCCGCCCCCTGATATGCGCCGCCCGGGGCGGACCGCCCCCCCCCCCTCCCCTAGTTACGCCACTGTGCAAAACCAAATCAGCCACCCCTTTATTTTAGCATTAAAATCCAAAATGCTTAAAAATTTACAGGAATTCTAAAGAACTTCGAAGCAGCGGTGGGCTAACTAAAATTTCGATATTGATATAGTACAAAATGTAGAAAATATCGTTTTTTTTTAGTTTTTAATGAAACAAGCATTAAGTTAATGGATTTTTGAGATTTTTTCCAAAAAATACTGAGGTATTATGTATGTATTTTTAATTATTTCTAGGTTCGTGACGTGAATTAGTAGATCAATAAATTTATATATTGGGGAGGTATCTCTGAACATTATAAAGATAACGAGAAATGTCTTTTTATGTAGGTAATTCATGTATAATTTATTATTTAAACGTGGACAATTTTAGATTATTAAAAAAGAAGAAAATACCATGTGGTGAGGACCTAGTGCCAATATGTGCGTCTAATTACGTCCCTGCCTATCTATAGTACACTGAATCTACCTTTTTCAGCCTTTTATGAAGTACCTATGTAACTCCCTAACCTAACTTTATACCTGGAAACTCATCTGACTGCCTTTTAATCACATTATTTCAATATTCAAAATTAAATTTGATCTCGACCCGAAATTCTTGGAAAACCAATCAATAGCTCTTAGTGGATGGGGGCTGATTAACTGAAAAAGCACATCTTTTCATTAACCAAAAAAGTATTTTGTTAGAGACATCTATCGATAATTTATATAAGCAAAACACTTTTTCTATTCTTCCACAGATGGCAGTTTCTCATCTAGTAGAGTCTCACACCGTTCACAACACAAACTTTGTCAATTTGGTTTGGTTGCTAACTGCTTTAACTTTGCTATTCTTTCATAGATGTCGTTATCAGTTAAAATCTTTGTCTTCTGTACATTTTCTTTACCTAAGAATAAATTGTGTGAAATACATTGTTCTTTAATTTTATTAAACTTCTTCTCTTGTTGTTGCCTGGGTCTATATTTTCCCCTTAAACTTTTAACAACTTACATGTTTAAGATACGACCAGCAATGGGTTGGTGTAATACTTTCTGATCTCTTCAACAGATGGCGATGAAATGTTGCTTTTATAATTCAGTTTCTTTGCGGTTCACTGCTTCACAGCCGTGGGGTATAGGTTCGAATCCCACCCAAGGTACGAAGTTTTCAGAGTATATCTGTGGTCTTTGGTCAATACATGATAACTGCAAATTTGGTCATTTTGAGATGAGTATGCAGTAAGGAAGACCTCACAAAACATAGTGAAACTGCATACTTATCTCAAAATGACCAAATTTGCAGTTATCATATATTGACCAAAGACCACAGATATGTAATATACTCTGAAAAATGTTAGAAAGCACGTACAGGTGTTAAGAGCTGAACGGTGAACGTTTCTAGAAAGTAAAGTGATCACCTAAACCAGAGATCGGCAAAGTGCGGTTCCGGAGCCGTATGCGGCTCTCTGAACTCCCATAATTTAATGAATCTCTAAAATTATGATAAGTGTTTACTACGTTTACAAACAGATTTGGCTCTCAATTTTTCTTTAATTATTTTAATTTGCATATTTGGCTCTTTGGCTAATAAGTTTGCTGACCACTGACCTAAACCAACCGATGGCTGGCCGTAAGTGTAGCATACCCATCTTACACTGTACATTATTTGAAAGACTGCATAATTTTTATTCAGGTTTGATTCGGCACTGCAGCTACGAGACTTCATGGGAGAAGGTCAGATCGTGACTCGTTATATTGATAACGCCCTCTGCATGTCTCGCCAACTCGTAACAGTCAACCAACTTTGCCATTGTCGCTACAATAATGCCTAGGTTCACAAGTACACCAAAGATAAAGTACCTATAGTAAAATTATTTCAAATTGTTGAACGCAGTCATAAAAGTGTGACAGAGAAGGGACGACTACCTGCTTTATTCGCACTCCAGAGCCATAAGGTACGAACATAAAGCAGGTAGTCGTCCCTTCTCGTTCAAATTTTATGACTGCGTTCGACAGTTTAAAATAATTTTACTATAGTAGTAATATACTGTTCCTCATGCCAAATTGGTAGGTCACCAAGCTTTCGCCAATAGAAGCTTTACTTACTTACTTACTGCTAGCCACTTGCGTTGCAATGCTGGACATAGGCCTCTTCTAAACTCTTCCACTGTCTTCTATCTTGGGCTATCTGCTGCCATCTACGACCCATGATCTGGACAATGTCATCTGTCCATCTTTTCTGTGGTATTCCTACGCAGTTTTATGATATTTTGTGCCACATTTTGCCCAATCGTTCCTTATGCTCTGATGCATGTCCTTCGAGTAAAGTCTTCGTCCGCACACCTGTTGCTGTCTAACCCACTTTGTGGCAAAGGCCGACATTTTTAGACTCGTCGCACATTGAACTTTTGGTTCTCTGGAAAAGTTTTTTCTTATGAGATTATTTCATACTGAGGTTTTTTTCACCCGGCGTTATTTTGATAGGCGCGTAATTTTCATATGAGCCGATTTCGCTTGCGGTTTTTTTCATGATAGAGAGACTTTTTCTTGTGCAGTTTTTTCGTGTCACGGAATATTCAGTAGGTACCTACCTATATTATGTAATTAATAATTATGTACAGATGTTAGAAGATATTACATAACTTAACCCCCGAAGTACTACGGTGTTCGTGTGGTCACGCTAAACAGCTTCCAGAATTTTCCAAATTACTCATATACTCAATGTGTTAGATGGTTATTAAACACTAATTACGATAAATTAGATATGGTATTTAATTGTGAAATTGCATTTGCAGCTGGCCGGACTTTCGTTATTTTGTAGGAGTTGCACAAATTTGGTGTTTTTATTTTTTCGTGAAAATGTTCACCTCGAGACGGTTAGTCCAATATTTCTCAAAATCCTCAGTTTTTCTACAAGTTTTGTTTATAAAATTTAGAAAATAAAGGTATTTACTAACAATAATTAGTATTTATGTTACAACAATACTTTATTTTCTACTTTTTATTCTTACTTAAAAATGGGTGTTACCAGATGAACACGCTCGTCCTTCCAGCTACCGTTATTTTTTAAGAATTTTCTTTGTAAAAATTTTGAAAATATAAACGTAGATGAGTAATAAATTAAAATATAATAATGTATTTACACAAGTAGTGACCTTATGTTGTGAGAAACACTTGTGTTGTGAGAATGGAGTAGGTATGCTATTACAATTATTCCAAAAAAGTTGATTTTTGCAGAAGGGAAGCCGGAGTTAACATGTTTTATTGCATTATATAAGTTTCCACTATTATTTGATCACGCCAAATCAAAAACTTAACTTGATAGGAATCGCACTCTTAAGACCCTTCGCTACTGCTACTTACACTTTATCTTGGCTTGTTGTAGTTGTCTCACTGTGTATGATATTGTTAGCCTGTTGGAAAATTTGAGGATGACGATATTCCCTATAACGAAGAAGCGACTCTTTTGATTTGTCCTCCTTCTACTTCTAATCAGTTCACTCCTGTCCACTCGTGGACGAAGGCCTTCTCCATCTCCTTCCTATCTATGTAGGGCTCATTGAATCCAATTGACACCAACATACTTTACAAGATTATCCCTCCATCGCAGTGGTGGTCTTCCTACACCCCTGGTAGTTGTTCATGGTTTCCAGGTTGAGACCCTCTTCGACCACATATCTTCTGGATCTCTGGTCAAGTAACCTGCCCACCACTATTTGAGAGTTGCAATATGTTGGGCCATTGACCATGACTTTTGTTTTTTGTCGTATATTTTCGTTCGGTACAATCTCTCACGATTACTCTTTGATGACTCTTTCAAAATTTTCCTTTTATATGATGTATTTTCATTATTTTTTTATGCTTTTTACCTTTTTATGTATAACTGATATCTTATGAAACGTTATATAAACATATTGCAATGGTTATGTTGTATTATTTGTACCTAATATATTTTAATTACTAATCCCATACAGTGAAATTTTGACCCCGCTAAGGACGAGCGTGACCGTATGGTCACGGCGCTTTTCCGGAAAACTCGCAAAGATAGATTTTTTTTTATTATTTGTCTCTTCATATTTACACTATTTAGACATAAACTATACACAGAAATATACATTTTTAAAGAAAAAAAATCTCCCGTCCTTGGGGGGGTTAAGGATACTTTGACGAAAAAGAAATTAAATTGACCATAAAATAAATAAACAATAATTAAAATGCCGATGTCTGGAGATTTTATGTCTATTTTCTAAGAAAACTTAGGTATTATATGCATATTTTATGCATGATATAGGCTCCTTTACTCCTTAAGAGTATGCATATTGACATTTCAAAAAAAATCTAAATCAGGAGACTATCGATTTCGTCAAGCTTACTAAATATGCTTTGGAAAAAATAGAGTAGATACGTTGAACCTTTATCTAGGGAATGACCGTAAAAAATATATCTTGTATATATGTATTTCTCAATAAAAAATGTGAAAAATACCTCTGAAAGACAGCAACTCGTTTCTCCGAAAGACGCAGAGCATTTTTTTTGTATTGATGATATGCATTAAAATCTAGGTAATGACCGAAAAAGTTTTTTGATTGAAGCGAAATGGAAATGGAAAAAAAGCTATTTTTAACATTTGATTTTGATGCTTAATGCCGTGACGTCATAGTTGGGTCCCCAGTC
Source organism: Ceraclea dissimilis (assembly GCA_963576895.1). Classification (NCBI taxonomy): domain Eukaryota; kingdom Metazoa; phylum Arthropoda; class Insecta; order Trichoptera; family Leptoceridae; genus Ceraclea; species Ceraclea dissimilis. The sequence continues at coordinate 20,711,032 of OY756362.1, forward strand.
TTAATAGTGCCAATTAATAATGCGTCGGTACCATTTTACGCCAAATTCCTGACCATTTAATAGCCTTTTTCGCGTCTTACCGCGACGATTTTAATGACACGCTTATGCATTTTTATTACAGTTCGTAGTGCTAAAAAATAAACGAGTGATGCACATAAAACATAGAAATGAATATTGAAAATACACAATATGTTACTATGCAAAAACGGTCGGATAGTTGGGATTTTTTTTATATGTTGTCAAAGCTTTGGGGTTAACTGGAAGAAATCGCAGTTATGTGATAAGTTCGCCCTAGTGAACAACGATTTATAATCTGCACTATGTCCATTTTCACGTTTATATGTATTTCTTGTTCATTTAAAGATTAAATAAATAAATAAAAGCTTTGGAAGCCGAGAGAGCAAGACCAGTGGCCCGTTCTAGAAATAGGTGGCAAAGGTGTGAGAGGAGAGACTGTGGTTGGAGTGACCGGAAGTCTTGGAGACTGCTATTCACCTCTGGAAAAGATACAAAGAGGCTTTGTGACCCCGACCCAACCATGGAAGGGGGGAAGAGAGCGATGTATGTATGTATGTACTTGAACTAAACAAATGTTAAATTCAAACAAAAACTGGTGTGGACTAAATTTCATTTTTTGTATTCTTTCTCGTTTAAAATATTTCCAAAACAGTTGGTTTTAGAGAAAAAATCTGTATTTAAAATGTAACCTACCCTTAAAAAGGATAACTTGAAAAATAGAGGATAGTTCGTTGGGAGTTTTTCACGCTTAATCGCGTCGATATTTTTCGATGTAGGGACTCTCAGAGACAGGGTGAGGCACATAGAATTAGAGAGACCTGTCAGACGGAAGATATCGTGAGAGGGGCTAGGAAAAGGCGACGATATTGGAGAGACCACGTGGACAGGATGGATGAGGGCAGAATACCCCACATCGTTGCCTATGATATATCCGTGGGACAACGTCAGCCAGGCAGACCAAAAGAGGTGGAAGGATAGTTGGTGTTCCACATCCCAAGAGGAAGGCATCCGTTCACAAACAGATCAATACAAGATGAAGAAGAAGATTTATACAAAAAGGGAATGTTTCGCTTGCGAATTGAATATTGTACATTTACCTATTCGACGTATATTGAGATATGTGCTCGTATATGTATAATTTTATTAACATTACGAACCAGTATCTAGTTAAATATTACCTAGAGGCTAGAGGAGAATCTTTACATTATGGAGGAACTATTTTGTGAAGGTATCTTGCACGTAAGTGTTATAGGCAATTTCAGGAAACCATAAAACGTATAACAATGACCGTGTACTTAATGAATGATGAAGACAGAGTTTCATATGCCTTTATGGATATTCTACGAAAAACTTCAACAATTATCTTTGTTTTCGCTTGTGTAATTGTTATCTGTGTAATTCTAATGAAATGTAAGAAGACTGAAGTGTTTGGAAGAGCTTCAGGCAAGTATAAATTAATTTTACGATTCGCATTCACAGTAAACTATAAACTATAAAATATTATAGAGAGGAAGAGGTGTAGCAGGTAATTGCCAGGTATATACCTATTCTCAAATGAAGAAGTAAAGTACCTAGCACCTAGAACAATAGTTCATCCCAGATAATACGAGTATGTGCAAAAATACATTCATATATGATTCATATTTACAATCGGCACTCCAGAGTCTAGATCTGTGGTGTTTTCCGATGGAAAGTTGTGGGGTAGTCTAGATTTCTTTTAATCTATGTTTCTTAGGGTGCTGAATCTGAGGTTTGCCAACAAATTTTCGTGACCAAACATGCCAAAAAATGCCAGAAACTGCTAAATATCCTAATTTTTGAGATTTTTGTCGAACTTTTTAGGTGAGGAATAGGGGAGATAGGAGTAGAGTAGCCACATAACACAAGTTTTGTTTTGTATGAAAATAATGATAAGTGGCTCCTGTCTCCACCATTCCTCACCTAAAAGTCGGTTAAATCCAGCATGAAACTATCAACTTTTGAATGTAAATAAAACAAAATGAATGTATATAACATTTTTTAGCAGATCAATTTTTTCTCTAAAATAAATAACAACAGTTGTTAATCTCCAAAAACTGGCCAAATTTTGGTATTATTTTAAATTATTGTGAGAATCGAAAATGTATGGAGAAAGTTCCAGCAATTATTTATGAGTCATATTTTACCTCTTTGGAATCAGCAAACATGACGAAAGTCTTCAGGATAAATTTTATTTAAAAATATAGAAAATTGATTAAGCTGAAAATATATATTTAAACATCTCCAGCCTAAACAATTCACTATATTTTTAAATCTCCATGTTTTTTAGGTAGATAATGTATATTTAGTAAGTACTAAGGTACGTTATTTACTATATATAGATTTAAAATATGTAAATAGCATATACCTAAATGAGTCTACGATACGTTTTATAATATCAGGTTAAACCAGAATACACTGTAGGTACTTTTATATTTAGGTATATAGGTTCACCTCTACATAGTGTAGTACCTAGGTAAGGTAAGGTATATGATGCTTGTATGGTATTGTAATGTTCGATACATTATAGATTCGTCTTGGAGACCTTCACGCCCTTACATTTCCTCTCAAGAACATCTACTTCTTTTTCAGCCTACTTCCGTCCACTCCTGGACAAAGGCCTACTCCATCTGCTTCCACACCGCTCTATCCTCTGGGCTCTCTGGATCCAGTTGACACCAACGTACTTGACTAAGTCGTCTCTCCATCGTGGTGGTGGTTTTCCTACGCTCCTGATAGCGATCGTTCCAGGTTTCCTGGTTAACACCCTCTTCGACCACCTAGAACATACCTACTGCTAATAGGCACAACTTGGTATTTGAATCTTCCATTCTAGAATTCATTATCAAAGAATGCTATTCATTTAATTCACTTTAAAAAAAACTGACGACACTAGACTTTTTTTATTCTTCTTCTTTTCAGCCCCTTTCCCTCCACTGCTGGATATAGGCATCTTCTTATCTTTCCCACAATTCTCTGTTTTGGGCACTCTGCCTCCAACCATATCCCACTAATTCTATAATATCATCGGCCCATCTCCTTTGTGGTCTCCCTACACTTCGCTTGTTTTCGTAAGGTCTCCAGTTCAGCACTCTGGGGTACCATATCTGCCGTCCTTTTACCTTGCCACATGACCTGCCCACTGCCACTTAAGTGTCCTTACCTTACTCTCTCCGCAATGTCTGAGACCCTTGACCGTCGTCTTATATCTTCATTTCTTATCCGGACTCTCAGGGATACACCTAACATTTGTCTCTCCATTGCTCGATGAGTGCATTTCAGTTTTTACTATATAGTTACAAATCTTTCGACGATGAGTGTCTTGCCGTCAGAAAAAGAAATAAGATTATTTCATTTTTAAAAACATTGGATTTTCTTGGTTGGTTCTTTTTCTTCTTGATGTGCCCTGTCAGGTCCCCCCCCGACGTTGGCAATCACTCTGGCGAAGGCTTCTCTGTCTTGCGCGACCCGGAACACAACTCCTCCACACGTCTCATTCCGATCCAGTCTCTTATATTGCGCAGCCGAGACGTTTTGCCTTCTACATAGACCACGTTGTCCCTCGATCTTTCCCATGGTTGGTTAACGATCGACAAAGATGCGAGTTTATCCTTCGCTGTACATCTGTACAGATAACTAGTAATTTCTAACATGGTAATGGAGAATGTCTAGATACCTACGTATAACATTAAAATGTTATTGACAATGAAATTGACACTGGCGTATAAGGTTGACTAATCAATGAACTTGTCCTTATACGCGTGTCTGTGTGTATACCTCTATGTATAATATAATTATATAGAATATATCTACTAAGCAGGACCGTATCTAGGAATTCATTTGGGGGGGGGGGTTCGAGCTCTGGGCAAGTGACAATAAGTAACAACCATGGGCGTCGCCAGCTTGTAAGCTAGAGGACACCCGAAAAATATTGATATTACTATTTCTTACATTTTATTCCATTTAGTGATAATACTTTTTTTTAAAGCGGGTGAATTGATGAACTTGGTTGATTTCAATAGTAAGGCATCTGGATATATTTCTCGGTTACAACATGATAAAGGAGTAGCGCCGCAGGTGATTTCTTTTCATTTTGTGTCAACGACTGACACAAAATGATTGTGGCATTGATTGACACAAAACCACTGATGTGATCCGTTGTTTTCTGGCTATCGAGCTTTCGTCCCTTACTCATAGTGGACTCATCTTCAGAACTTATCAGCTAGAAAACACATACAGAGAACCCGAACATATCCTGACAATGTATAACTTTTGCTAAACAATGTATGCTTCACATTCTATATACGCAGACTTGTATGAGTGGGCGTCTATACAACATACAGCATCTTTCGTACGTCTCGAATAAAAAAACCTCCGGGAAATAATGAAGACAATGAGCAAAAAAGATCCAGTCAAGTATGTACAAGTGACTTATGTACATTATACAAATGGTACGAATTTATTGTAAAATTGCTGAATTTATTTGCAGTTTTATCGTCGAATTTTGTTGACGATTTTACACACAATTTTCGCGAAATCGCCCACACTGGTACTTGTATAACGGCGAATGAGAAAATTTAAACGACTTTACAAACACACATGTAGAAGAGAATTACTCAGATATGAGCAAAAAATGCTCAGTACGGGTAACACAGATAAACTGGCCAAAGGTTAGTACTTACCTACACGGCTGACGTCCTAAGGAAGAACCGCGTACAAATCGCGAAAAATGTCTTGCATCGCCCATATAACTCCATACATTTGCATGACATAGATGGCTTGAAAAATAAGGATTGTGTGTGGAAACTCAGACTTTTTATGATTGAAATATATGGATCTATCTGGTTGAAATACTCGCATTTCGATTGAAAACTCAAAAGACCTAAATGTGGCGTATAACAACAGATTTTGGGGGCTCCTTTCTAACATTTTTAAATAAAAATATCAGGAAAATAGCGTAATTTTTTTTTTTTTTTTATTATGGTATTATTGAAAATATGAGAATTATTATTATCTACTGCATGAAGTTAGACCTAATTTTGGGGCCCCCGGATCTCGGAGACCTACGTTCGTTGCGACCCTACGTGCACGAATAACCCTAAGTATACGAATTTTTTACCTACTTTTTTATGAACCAACAATTCAAAATAATTTTGATAAATAAATGTAGAATCTTTACTCGTTTGTTTGTTGGTGATGTGTTTGTTCTGTTGTAAAATTTACTACCATAACTGTATGATTCTGTTAAAAAATAAAATAAAATCGAAAATCTCCAACGACATTGATACACCAAAAATTGAAAAGTTTAAACAATTGAGTCCTTTTGATGACGTCACAAAACAAATGCTAGCTATCTATACATACTTACTACGATGATAGGAAAGAGACAACATTACACTGTGGATTGGCCAGCTTATTTTAGACTATCTATAGTCGAGTAGATATGTATTACTTAAGTAAAAAAAAAGTCTTTTTATAGTATAATGATGAAGAAAACGAACACATTCCGAAATATTACGTAGACAACACAACAGGCACTATAATAAAACAACATACAATTATTGTGTTTTTTTAATATACATACATACATACACATACCTACATACTTAATTACCTACATTTTTTTTTATTATCAACGAATTTTTTTAATGAATTGTGTGAAATTTCATGCAATTAGCTACTTATTTCCATGATGTTTTAATCAATGCAGTATTCCCACAAAAGTGTAGAAGAATTAGGGGTGAACATTGTCGGGATTACGACCGACCTCGGCTGGATTAAGTGATCACTTAACACTCGGGAAACATTCGCCATTTCAGTTCAACCCGGCTGGGATTCGAACACAGACCTTCGTCTCGCATAGTAGGGATCTTATCCACTACATCACGAGGAGTAACGGCTGATCACTTAAGCCAGCCGAGGTCGGTCGTAATCCCGACAATGTTCACCCTTAATTCTTCCACACTGTTGTAGGAATACTACGTTGTATTATACTACGGAATGTAGAAAAATCCAACGCTAAAAAACAAAAAAATAATTCAATGTTTTAATCACTTCACATCGCATACTATGCGTGGTTTAGGTTTCCCGTTTTTAGAAATTTTTGAAATACGTGAATATGCCTACTCTTTAAAGTATTTTGCACATCAGTATCAGGATAACAGAGGTCGATAATATCTTGTCGCTCCGCAACCTCTAGGCTCTATAGGGAGTCACTATAGTGATACAGGAGGTATATTGTAAAATTATTAATAGCCTTAAACATTATACCTACGAGTATACACCAACCTATTTATATTTAGTGCTCGGCAAGCTTGGCAGGGTTTACTGCGATCACTTTCATTGATAATTCTGGTGATATTTAAAAGAAAATTGACAGAATAAGGAACGAGTATGTCCGGGAGACTCTCGGGGCTTGAACCAGGGCCGGATTTACAGTTTTCATAGGAGAAGGCCCTGATATTCCACCCCCACGACATTTTTTTTTGCACATTTACAATTATATTAATTACTGAAAAAATCGTAGAGCATGGGGGGGAGGGGCGATGAAGTGAAAGAAAAAAACAAAAAGTGAAATGTGGGCGGGCGCCGCCCTCTGAATCTCTACCGCCCATAGTCCCCGGCCTACTCAGCGACTCAGGCTTTTGACAAATACGGTTCTGGGTGGAACCCACACTCCTCTTTATAGAGAAGTCTCAGCTGAGATGGCTCGGACACGTCATCCGGATGCCAGAGGAGCGGCTTCCGTTAAAAGCTCTGGAAGCCGAGGGTGCAGGGAGAAGACCGGTGAGCCACCACAGAAATAGCTGGCAGAAGCAGGTGACAAAGGTGTGCGTATGTTTTCTACTCATAAAAAAAAGTATCATGATAATGGTAAGGCCCTGATGCCTATTGGTAATTTGTGAAACTCCCTGCATTTGATTCTGCTACATATACAGAGTTCACCATACAATCTCCTCACCACGCCGCCATGGATTCATTCGCTCAGTATAATACCGGTTTCTCCGTTTAATATTATATCTTCAGCATATTATCTGCTTACACTTCCCCCTCCAGGACGCCCCCCCCCCTCCACATCTCATCAAGTCTCCCCAAACTACTGTCTACTGTTTCTTCTTTATCACGTGCAAATAATTCTTAAAAATATTTTCAGTTAGCGAATCACAAAAATAGTGTTTGATCTGCAATAGTGCAAACTAAAAGAAACAAAAGGTTGGCATAAAAACATTTAATTATAATAACTCCATTGATTGGTGGGAGTGAGATAGTTTGCCCGCCACATTTGTTCATCTCTCCCGCCATTTTTTTCGCGCCCATTTTATAATATACTAATCTATTTAAAACAATCTATTTTATTCAGTATCGTAGCGTGGGTGGGGTGATAGGGGGCGGCATTTTAAGGAAAACTTCAAAAATCCTATAAATCACATTTATTTTGTTTTATTCAAAACGCGAAAACATTTCGACTGCGGTGCTACTCTTTCGCTTTTTATACTACATCAATATCTACATTTTAGGTGTACCACTAAAAAAAACTCGATTTTTTATGCAACCAAATTGTAGATACGTACTTATAGTAAACTTCGAATAAAGATAAAAATGTGTTATTCTTCTTGTGAGATGTTTGAATGTGAGATTTTTCAATAGAGCTACTGCTAATACAATCAAGTACCCAACTGACAAGTCATAATAAATGGTCTATAGGTAATTGTGAGGTGAAATAGAAGAGACGACATATAATAGATTGCCGGTGATTGGAGAACACGTAGTGGTACTGTTTAGTATGTAAAAGTGGTACCTACCATGAGCCTCGCCAGCCTCGGAGCTAGGGGGGCAACAAAAATAATAAAAAATGATGTAGCACAAAAAATGCGTAAATAGCGCCGCAGTCGAATTTTTTTGTGAGACATAGTGAAAAAAATCGTGATGTGGTTTGTTTTTTTGAATATGTATGTAACACTGTGCACAACAATATGTACGAAAAATGATTTTTATAAAAAGTAATAAAAAATGCGCCGCATGCAATTATTTTAATGAAACTGGTGGATTTTCTTATTATTTTTAGAAAATTTTTGATATGATGAAACAATGTGTGGTAGTAATGTGATTTTTTGTGAGGTTTTAGCATTTAGTATGAAAAAATATACCTATACTTACCTATTCCAATCTCTGCCCCCCCCTTGACGACGCCCATGGTACCTGCCTAATGACTATGGTGATTGGTGATTATTATAGTAAGGTACAGTACAGCCATGTGGGTGACGATGCTATATTTCACGTGACAATATAAAGGCAGTGTGCCCACTCCCAGAAAAAAGAAAGTAGATTCATGGAGATTAAATCGCTACAAGTAATGGTAGATAGAGTGTAATCATGAATATAATAATATATCACAAGGATACGACGTTTTGTAATACAGTCAAAGCTTGTGAAACGGAGTGTAACAGATGCTGTAAACCCAAACAATTTATATTGAGAAAATTACTTGTGTTATGAAGTGCCGTACGATACATCGTCAATACCGAAATTCGAAAACTGATTCTGGATTTCACCAACTTGTTAGGTGAGCAATGGCGAAGATAGGAGCCACCTAGCATAAATTTTGTATGAAAAATAATGATAAGTGGCTCATATCTCCGCTATTCCTCACCTAAGAAGTTGGTGAGATCCAGGGTTAGTGTCCATATACATATAGCCATCGCCACGAGCTATTTAGTATTCTTCATTCATAATTAGTTGACATTTTATTTTATTTTGTTCATTGGTATATAATGTTTACTCATTCGTGGCACCATCACCCAAAAACCGATGGAATGCCAGAAAATAGAACAGAACAAGGCTATTTATTACAGTTCTGAGAAGACTCAGAATAGTTCTGGCGAAGGCTAGTCAAGTACCATGTTTCATGATTCGTGACTAGCATCCCAGGAGTAGTTTTATGCCAATTTATAACCGCTTTGTCTAAATTTTGTTAGAAATCAAATGAATATATATTATCTCATTCTTCTTTTAGCCACCTGCTCTCCACTTCTGAAGCCTCTTTCATCCCCTTCCATTTGTCTCTATTTTCCCCACTCGCATCTAGGTTCTGCCGGCTTGTTGGACTATGCCGTCAGATTACCTTACGGGAGGTCTTCTGACACTTGCTCGTCGTGCAGCTCCTTCATTTGAGAATTCTGAATCCCGTTCATTGGCCTCATCCTAAGATTATTTAAATATCTTCTTGATGGACACTTCTAGCTAAATAATGTTAATGATACGAAGAAATAAAAATTACCATACAATATGATTATATTATTATGTATATTATATATCATTTATACATACCTACTTATATGTACCAAGTTTATCATATTATACATACATACAGGGTCATCGAAAAAGAATGCCCGTACTTTAAAATGGAATAACTCTTGAACCATTTACGATAAATAAGTGATTCTTTCACTGTACGATAACTAATGAATGTAAATTTTGTTTGACGTATAACATAATGAGTAATCGCATGTGCAGGATGGCTACGCTGTCGATAAAGTCAAACGACGCTTTTCATCTACCGGCGACCCCCAATGAACAGTAATGCCCTCATTTTGAAAAGGTATAACTTTGGAACCATTCAAGTTAAATGAGTAATTCTTTCACTATATGGTAACTAATGAATGTAATTTTTTGTTTAAAGCCCGATAGAGTGATTAGCGCATGCGCAGAATAGCTGCTTGGCGGAGAAAGCCAACCGGCGTTAACTATCTACGTCTTCCAGTATTCCATATCACCATGCAACGCAAAGTACAGTGCGTTTGTTTTTTTTTGCAATTTCGAACTCTTGTTTTTATAATTTAGTCAAGAAATTTATTTTTGTGGGTTCGTAACACTAGAATTCCGGATACGTTAAAAATTCTCTTCTGACGCTCGTAGTCGACCAGTTGAATGTTTTTTTTCCACGCTGCCTGTTTTTCTATTAGGTACGGTTTCAGCTTAATTTGTTTCTACAAAGAGCCGCTGTACACCTAAAATTGACTCTGACTTGGTAACCAAATAACGCAAGGCTTATAGTTGCACGATCACCATTACATTGCGAGGCGGTAGATAAAAAGTGACTTTTGAGTTTGTCGACTGCGCATCCATTCTGCGCATGCGCTAACGCATTGTGTTATACGTCAAACAAAATTTACATTCATTAGTTATCATACAGTGTAAGAATCACTTATTTATCGTAAATGGTTCCAAAGTTATTCCATTTTAAAGTACGGGCATTCTTTTTCGATGACCCTGTATATAGAACTAGCTGAGTTACCCGTGCTTCGCAACGGCAAAGTTGACAAACCAACACGGCATAATTTAAAGGCTCGAGATGGACAAAATGTGACTTAAATTCTGATTTTCTTTACCAGCGCCCTTTCAAACGATACTACACACGACCCCACAAAACACTTGGATCCCCTTATCATCATGGCATCTCCTAGGAAAAACTTTTTCTCCAAAAACCGGCGACGTTAGAACACAGCCTATATTATCGCAAATGTTATTCTAAATTTTCGCAGCAATCCATCGTAAAATGCGGGAGTTATGCGAACATTTACAAAAAAACCGAATTTGTTTTATAGATATAGATAATGATTTTAGAATAGTACCTCCGACCTTTCTAGATATTTAATGGCATTTTATACGACTATTTTTTATCCTTTTTCCTTTTAAGTAACAAAATACATAGTGGAGTGGATAACAGAAAATTATATAGAAACGTTTTAAATGGGCCTATATCCAGTAGTGGATAGACCAAGGCTGAAATGAAGAAGATGAATTACGGTGTTTTTTTTAAGGATCTGGACTTGCATACACAAACCCAAATACTTTCCTTCACACCTTGCACTAGGCTAAAAGCCTGTATCGCAAAGTGTGGAATACATCGCCAATTTTGTGCATGTTATAAAAAAATATGCAATGAATGCTGAAGATGTATTCCACACTTTGCAATACAGGCTTTTAAAAAGCCTAGTGCAAGGTGTGTAGGAAAGTATTTGGGTTTGTGTATGCAAGCCCAGATCTTTAAAAAAAATCAGTGTTTGTACCATTGAGATAAGAAAAACCTACCTTCAACTACCTTCTTCTTTCTAAGCCATCTCTCCACTGCTGGATGTAAGTCTCTTCCAATTTTTTCCACCCCTCTCTTCTTTGGGTTTTCTGGATCCACCCACTGCCAGCGACAGGGACAATACCATCGGCCCGTCTTTTCTGAGGCCGGCCTATTCCTCTTTTCATGTCCCACGGTCTCCATCTCAGGATTCTAGGTGCCAACTAGGACAACTACCTACCTCATATATAACTAGGAGTGGAACAGTTTACGAAAGTAGAATCACCATCTGATAATTTGTGTATAGGTGCAAGTATGTGATGTATAAAAGATTAAAACACGATGTATTGTCTTCTATGACTACCTCATATCAATGTATAAATTACCCGGTGTAAATTTTGTAACCTCCTTGAACAAGGATATTGAAGGAACGTAATTCAGGGGTGGGGTTTGCCGGGGGGCTCCCTTAAGGCTAGCCCTGGGCCCACCTCTTAATAATATTTTGCTAGAAGTGCAGGTAAAGAGGTCGCTATTAAAGCGCCTGAGCTACCCGGGGATGTGGAGTGCCTTAAGCCCGCGCGATTTTCCTTCAATACCCCCTATCAAGTAGGTACGTGTCGAAGTCGTCATATGAATAGTACAGAGTACTAGTAGGAGTACACTACATACAGACATAGTAAAATGACTATATTGTATGTAAGTGTAAAGTGTAGGTAATAGTATAGATAGTTTGATTGAGAAAAGTGGGCCGATGATGTGTGATTGTGTGATGTGTAGAGAATAAAGTAGTATAGAGTGTAGTGTAGTGTGTATGATGTGGACTAAATACAGTACAGTTATGTATAATCATCTCTGTACATATATATATATAGGCAAACACAGGGGTGAATCAAAAAATCACTCATCAATAAATAAATCTTTATTAGCCACAAATTCGGGTGTTACAAAATCTAACAATAGTAGCATGCTAAAGGGCGGACTTATTACAAAAGCAATGCCTTAAATCAACTATAAATTAAAATTTATCTAGAATAAATTTTCTGTAACATGTTAGCAAAATTATTTCTGCAACCTAAATAGTAAACGATCGAAAATTGTATCTAAAAAAATTTAATTACACCGACATTTTATGTTAAAAATATCTCCTAAACTAAGCTGTGTAGAGCAAAAATTCATCAGTCTGAATTTAAATGTAAAAATATTTCCTACAACACAAGCATAATGAAATAATTTTGGAAAATTTTACAGTTTTTCCTTAAATAACTAGAATACCTAGAATGTGTATGACACATAGAAGTAGTATTATGAAATGATGATTGAGATATTAGAATAAAATACAGGAAAATGATGGGAATTCCCAAAGAAGCCAGTTCCTGTTTATACAAAGGTGTCTGTATACAACTGAAAACCAGTCCTACCAACATTCATGTTCCTAAGCCTCATAAGCTTATAAGCTAAGGCTGGCCACAAACGTCCCGAAGTTCAGTTCCGGAATCGACCGTTTTGCAAAAAGGTTCCGACCAAAACCTCTTTCTGAATTTAAAATCGGGGTGACGCTGAATTCAGAGAGAGGTTTTGATCGGAACTTTTTTGCAAAACGGTCGATTCCGGAACTGAACTTCGGGACGTGTGTGGCCAGCCTATGCTTATAAGTTTTGAGTCTACTATTATAATAAATATCTGAACTGAATAAAATACGTTTTCTTAAAAAAAAAATACCTACGAAAAAAAGTAAGTATACCAGTGCATAGAGAATATTACAATTTTTTTAGGACACTCGTAACTTCACTTCAGAGTATGGTCAAATGGACCTCCAAAAATTGCCAAATATAGGGCACACAAAATTAGGTAAAAGGAGCAAAAGTGCGAACATTTATAAGAGATTCAGATTGACGTAAGTTTGGCATACCTACAACTGACCTTTATAGGACACTCTAAAATATATTAGAAAAAAAGAGTGGCGGCCTATTTTAACAACCTAGGATTCCACAGGGATGTTGGGTACCACGTGGTAAAGCAAACTGTACTTGCACACGACATAAGATAATCAGTTTAAGAAAGTCCAAGTCTGTCTCTGTTATTGATAATATCACTTTACATTAACCGTCTTTGGTTATTGACATCAAGTGAAGTGTAACGTACATCCACATTACATATACCTACTATATACATTATATATACAAGGTATATACATACTCAGGTATACATACCTTCTTATAATACAGTACCTGTAATAAGTTATAGACCTACTACTGTCTAAAACTACCATACATCAATGTATGAGGGGTACTTATTAGTTAACTAATGCCGACTGGTAAGTGTCGGAATGCCCATCCTGCATCCTCTCCAAGGTAGTTCACATAAAGCTGCATTATTTTATTCTCTCGATTCTGTTGAGGGAAAAGTATAATATCAACACTACAATGTTGCTCTCAAGTAACAATCAAGCTCCTAAAATCCTAAATTAAGGTCCTACGAGTATATGCTGTCATCCGGCTTCGGCGCCCTGAATTGTTCTCAGCCAATACTGAGAGAATCCTCTTGAAACTGAAGACGGTGATAGATGAAAGTATGGACTATGAACACATAATGAACAACAACAACAACTACAGATTGACGGTTTTAGAATGGAAATTCCTTGAATAAAAAAATATACCAAAAGTACCCCTGAAATTAACGAGATCTGAGGATTTTCCGATCAGTTTTTCAGCTATAAATGTACATACAATTTATGTAGTCAAAATAGGGTAATTATAATCTTAATAAATTGGTTGTTTTAGATTCTTTAATTTGTTCCCAGGCTCTTCTTAAAAAGTTATAATTCACGTTATCGCTTACGTTATTCTTATTGAGCGCTAACATTCTCATACAAAATTTGAAAAAGTTGAAGCGAAAATAGAGAGATTTTTGCTCAGTGCAGTGCATATAAGCCCTTAAATCTAGAACCGCTCTAGAACTAATCTAGGAGCTAAATTCTTCTATTCTATTCACGCCTCATCCCTTGCGGGGTAGGCAAAGAGAACAGATCGCCAGATTTTCCTATCCTTACACACACTTCGTGCTTCCGTCACATTCATGCAATTCCTCTCACACTATACGATTCATTTTACTCAGAACACGCCGTCCTTGAGAATCTGGTCTACATGGTCAAGCCATGTGGATCTTGGACTCTTCTTTCTCCCAAGTATATTATTTTCTTTGTCATCCTTTCATCATTCATTCTCTCTACATGTCCAATAATAATTAAGTACTGCTGGTACCTATACTTACTTATACATCGTTATCAACAAGAGACAATTATTTATTTTATTAAAATACTTTATTACGTCGAGTTCTCTTATCACAATGTCCCATCCTACTCGAGTTGAGAAGTACTGGTCTATGGTTGTTGGTAACTCATCCCATCTCCCTCCCACCAACGCATTTCAATGCAGATTCTCGGGTGTCTTTTATCTCACTTTTATAATCATTGTCCATTTTTCAAGGATCCTCCATCTCTGTCCGCCTCGCAGCTTCATTGGGATGTTCTGTCTCTGTCTGTCTCGTTATTGGTCTCTTAAAACCTCTCTCAAGTTTTAAGATGACCGCTTCAGGTACGTACATACCTGAGATAAAATAATCACGTCAGGGGTATTCAATCTTTGTCTGGTGTAGTATATTCTATAAATGCAAACTTTACAATAAGTTCCATTTCTATAACTTAAGAACTAAATTTAAAATGTTTCATTTATGGTGTATGAATTAATAAAAAAAAAATACGTTTTATTTTACTTGAGAGTTTTTTTAGGATTTCCTTACTGCGCGTTTTATTTTGGTCGACTTTGACTTTCGGCAACGATTATGTTTCCATCTCCAATTTGAGATAAGTACCTAGTTTGTTCTAGCTAATACGTACTTAAAACAGAATTACCTTATGGGGAAAATGGTGTTATTTTTCACATTTTGTTGGAAATTTTTTTGAAAAGTGATACTATTTTCATACATTTATTTCATTAAAGTCGACACTCCTATCGATCAAAAATCACTCTACACACGGTACGCCCGAAAACCAAGCAATCATGTCAGGTGTTCACCGTGACAACAACTTTCAAAAATTTCTGATTTCGTAAAACGTATGTAGATATCAATTGGATATAGAGAAATAGGACATTGTGGAAAGAAAAGACCTCCTTTCAGGACTGGATATAGGAATAGGCTGAGAATAAAAGGTAGAATATAGGTATTATTGGAATTTGGAAAGCAACTTCTGATACTTACGACAAAATCCCACTGAAAGGAAGAATGAAAAAAAAAACTAAATATTTAGATTAAAATCCACAGAATTTGACTTTTTAGTTCGCGACTAGTATTCGAGGATTTGCACCCTCATCTTCAGACTTGTTGCAAGATGAGGGTGCAAATCCTCGAATACTAGTCGCGAACTAAAAAGTAAAAGTTTGTGGATTTTAATCTAAATATTTAGTTTTTTTTTTTCATTTTTCCTTTAAAATGGACTTCCACCATGTACCGACGGTCGAAAACATAAATATTATAAAATCCCAGTGCTTTAAATTTACCTAAAACAGTATTACACAAAGTTTTTAATGTTGACTGTATTTATAATTGTCTACCCCTGCTACTCACTACCAGAAACGTAACAAAGGCTATACCAGCCATAGCCTGTACCAGTTCATCTTAAAAATCCCCGACACAAAGAACGTATCAGCCAGCACACTGCCTCGCCATTATAGCCTCTAAGTTGCACATCACTTGGAGACAGTATGGCGTACAATCCAGGCGGGATGTACACTGTCTCAGCGTGCCATGGCGGCGGCTCTCAGAACCACATTCCACGCTGCCCGCCCGACCACCGATATATTATTGTATCTTCTGCACAGCACTACACACAGAGGAGAATTTGGAAGACCTGTGCTAAGACCACGCACTAAATAACATCGCATCGCTTGATACGGCACAACTAATTTGATTAATCTCCCAATCTCCCAACTCCTTACACCTTTTTCCTCTTATTCCTTCCTCTGATTGGTACTTGCAAGCATTTAGGTTATAATGTTGTTTTATTTTTAATTATTTGACTTAGTTTATCTATAATTTGTAATTAATAGGTTAATGGGTAGGTTTTTGAAAAAGTAGTTAAGTGAATTTAATTTAGATTAGGTAGTTTTTTTATATTGTCAACAAGTATTTGTCCCCATAATATGAATTCTTTGTGTACACTGTAATAGGGCTTTGAATGAACTATATTTAATGTAATGTTTTTCTTTAGGCTAATTTGTGTTCAATGTCTGTAAGTGTGCCTTGCTGATAAATAAATAAATAATAAATAATTAGATTACTATAGATCTGGGTACGCAAAATTCATGGGTACATAGACTACATACGTTTTCATATCGATTTACCCAGCTTTGATTAAAAGCAGAAACAATACCTACTTGCACTTTTTTCCTCAACAGAGACGAGAGGCGTCAAAAACTGTAGGTAGGAAAAACTGTAATGTATTTCAGTCTGTGCAATGCAGATAAATCCAGTTCAATACCTAAAATACCTATTTGACTATTTTTTTAATGCCACACTTTATTTTAAGATCAGAACATAGAATTATTTTCATCGGGCTTTCGACCACTTTGCTTGAGGCCTATCAACACTTCGACTAACTGTTCTAGGTTGCCATTCTTGAGTCCAACTCAAGACCAGCCAGGTCCATTTTTTACTGGAAACTCTGAGGACCTGGGTATTCTCTCTAATCCATACATTTATTTTGCTGGTTACCAGTGATTTTTTTTATTTTGTTTTTATCATACGCGGAGGAAGGACTTGCCAGCACATCTCAGTATGATTAGTCATCAAAGTCTACATATTGATATAAAAACTCATCAGCCTAATACTGGGGAACATTCACCTATCCAGAAATCACGGATATCAAAGGATTAGGGCATTAGAATCAGATGCGCAGGGCCTATAATACCAGGATTTAGAAATCTCCTTACAATATTACATCGATTTTTGGATTTTTATGTACAAAATTTCCTGTAAGTCTAATTTTGTGTCACATACATTTTTTTTATTAAATGTAGAATGAACAGTTCGGTCCTGCATTTTTTGAACATTTACAATTATTAACGAATAAATGAAACGTCGTCCGAGTCATGGGGAGCAAAAAGTATAAAACATTGAGTATAGTTATATTGAAAAACAACCAACCAAATGAAATGGTCGTCTTTTTATATTTTATATTGGTTAATAAATATTATTCATATTAATAAAACACTAACAGAGGCTTGCTCTAGGAAACAATGCTTATATTATTGGGAATGGACCGGATCCAAGAGCTTCCTAAAAGCAGTAAAGCCTTATTTTGGCAACTACGGGATGTAGAGCCAAAGATGATGATGAAATCTGTAAAGATAAGGACAAGATAAGGAGTTATCCTTATCCAACATGTGATCATTAATTTCAATAGACTTGTAATAAATCGTTACCTGAGAATAACATAGTTCTAACTGACAAGACCAACTACCACGACATAATTTCACAAAATCCCTGATTTTCCTTCCTTAACTCCTCCTATTTCTTTTTCCCCTCCTTTAGGTAGTTATCTCAACAGAACAGATATACAGCAAAGGATGGACTTTCCATGATGGCTTATGACTGATCGTCGGCTGGTTTAAAGTCATCACTTTACTTGCACTTAAGTAACATTCACCAATTCCCTAACTTTAGTGTGTTTTTGTTAATGCACCTACTCATAGATTATTCTTTTTTATACACTTTTTAAAAATAACATAGGCAGTGAAAGACAAACGTGTGGCGGGTTTATTGCCAAATGCAATTTCTTCCAACAGTTTCAACACACCACGCAGCATGCCGACAAACACAAGGCCTTAAAGCTGCCATGATAGTAATATAAAAACGATTTTCAGGCAAAAAATAAAAATTTCACAAAATTTCTAGTTAATACCTTGTTATTCTCAGATGATTATACAAATAAATCTGTATATAGTGTTTGAAGTATGTATATTAGATTTGTATTGTCATAGTTTTGTCTCCAAAAACCAGTTTTTTTTTACACATTCCAGTGAGAGGCATTTAATTAGAATAATAATATATTCAACTAGCTATTACCTAACGTCTACCATGTTCTCATGAAAATTCTTAAATTTAAATTCAAATTTAAAATATATTCCAAAAAATTACAATCTTTGCTATAGTAATTGAACCTGCGAAATTGCGTCAGGAAAAGTAAGATTACTCAGCTAATACTGAATATGTTATCCTAAGACTTAGAACATGGATAAATGAGAATATGTTTTAGTGACTCAAGTAGTTAGAAATTTGATTTACGTAAATTTACTCGATAAAAATAATTCCAAAGTTACCTCTGAAATTTACTTAGACTTGAGATAATTCTCACAGTTTGTTAGTTATATGTAATTATTTAATAGTTGTTGACAAAATGTTAAAGGTAAGACGCAGTGACTAGTGGATATTTTTTTGATATTCGGTCCCTTTTTTATACAATAAGGCAAAATTGATTTAGTCGCTTACGTTATTCTTATTTTGCGCATACACTCTCATACAAAATTTGTGAAAGTGTACGCGATAATTGAAGATTTTTACTCAGAGGCCAGAGCATGCAGTCCCTTAAATTATTCAATTCCAAGACAGCAAGAAATTTGAAAGAAAGATTCAAAAACAGAAAACAAAAAAAAAAAACTGTACAATTTAAACATTTAGCTTTAGAATTTGTAAAACGACTTTCTTTTATCTATAAGAACAAAGTACATATATTATTTTAAAAATATAATTCATTTTTCTATTGTATTTTTTTTTGAAAATTCTCGGAGAAAGACAAATGAAAGCATTTTAATACTTACCTGCGCTTTTCAAAATTAGTCTGCTTAGTCTTATTATGCAAAGACTTAAGATTATGAAAAGGAAGATGGTATTTTTTCTAACAGGTAGACATAACAGAAAAAACATTTATTTTTATTATTAGGATACACCTGTTTTTACGTTTTACTGCCAGAACGTTGCTAATTGTTATAGAGATTCTATTGAGATATTATTGTCTGAAAAGATAATAAAGATAAAATTGATAATTGCGTTTTTGTGAATGCAACTCAAAGACTGGATGATATAGCACAAATATAATATAATAAAATATGTTTGCTAATAAATAGTTGATAGATGTTGATTGGTTGGTAGAAGGTGGTTAAGACCTGTAAAATTGTGTATGCCTATGCATGTATGTTTAAAAATGTACTTATTGAAAAATAAAATTTAAAAGAGAATGCTAAAAAAAACAGGTTCTGCGCAAACGAAATGTAACTCGAATGATAGGTAAAAATGAGTAATTAAATACTGCATAGGGGGCATCATCAAAATCAAAATAAATGCGTGAAATACCTATTCGAAATTCAGGAGACACAGCGATTGTATAAATTCTTGCAACGATCTTTTAACAATAATTATTTCTTAATTCCATCCAGCAGTGGAGGGACCAAGGCTGATGATGAAGAAGAAGAAGACGGGCTACCTTATACTACTTATCATATTATACTCTTTTAAGCCATAATTGTAACTGTTCTATGCTCCTTTTACTAATATATAGGTACAGCAATGTGAGCTCAAACATCAAATTTTACGAATTTATGTACAAGCAAATAATGATAAATCTAAGGATAAATCTTTATGTCCTCTCTGTATTCTATTAAGGAACATTTAAGGGTGAAGCAGTAGCAGTATTAATTGTCTGGAGACTGGAGGTTGGTCATTCACCCTAACATGTCTTTATATCGTAAAGTTGGTATGCCTACATAAATTATTATATTGTAACTCGTAAATATTATATTATTTTTTATAGCTACCTATTACTTACATCAAGAAATCACATAGCTACCAACTATCAAGATATAAAATAATCACACGTAGGATAAAATCACAGAGACGATATCACAATTCATATTAGGTGTATATATCTATGCCCTCGCGCCGCGTCCCTTGCAGGGTAGCCAGAGAAGACTAGACAGCCTTATCCTTACACACACTCCTAGCCTCCATCACATTCATGCAATTTGTCATACACGCTCTTCAATTCCTTTTATTCAAAACGCCTCCATCCTTGAGGACCTGGTCGACATGATCGAACCAGGTCAGTCTATTGCGGCCGCGTTTCCTCGCCCCTCTTCGCTCACTCAAATATATCTTTTTTGTCATCCTGCCATCTTTCATTCTCTCAACATGCCCAAACCATCTTAGTTTATTCCCTTTCAATCTTGTCATAACACCAGTCGGAAGCTGGCAACGCCCATGCTTCCGAAAAATGCGAAGATGTGGTTTTGGTCTTGGTTTTGGTATTTAAAAAAAGAAATCCTTATGGTAGTCGACACCAAATTCGTATACTTTTATCCTTGTGTGATACTTATAGTCCGAGAGCCCGCTGCTTAATTTATGACGTATCTGCTTTTTGATCGAAATGTGGTACAAATGATAGCTTACCAATAGGGTATTACATCGCACTAGGGTTGCCTATCAAAATCTTGCCGCAACCCCCCCTGCCCCCCCCGAAAAGGTCCCTCTTCGCGGTTTTTCGCATTTTATAGGAATATGGTAAGAAATAGGAGAAAGTAGTCAATGACAAAAATAATCCTTGCTAAATTCTCTACAAAAAATATTCAGTCATTCTTTTCATAGAACTAGTAGTTTACCCGTAATGGCCGGTCAAAAAACAGGATATTTTTTGATAAAAAATTTTATTTTTTTATTTTTTTTTCTTTCACATTCTTCCACCCATTATCACTAACATTTTATGGAAAAAAATATTTGGCCTGCGGCGCTATATCGCTGGTTATTTTATGAAAAACTAAATTTTAAGAATTTTCGTCACTGAGTTTTATTGCAATAACTCCTAAATTAATTGATGTATGGAAATAAGTTAGATCTCGTTTTGTAGCTAAGACTATGGTAATTAATTCTTTCTTTGACTATTTTCCTGTAGCTCTTATCAATTTTCAACCAATTTAGTTTAAACTCATTTTTTTAGTTTTTTAAATGAATTTTGGTTTTGGACCGGCTATTGCGGGTAAACTGCTAGTTCTACGTAAAAATTGACTAACATTTTTTGTAGAAAATTTAGCAAGGATTATTTTTGTCATTGACTACTTTCTCCTATTTCTTACCATATTCCTATAAAATGCGAAAAACCGCGAAGAGGGACCTTTTCGCGGGGGGCAGGGGGGGTTGCGGCAAGATTTTGATAGGCAACCCTAGTGCGATGTAATACCCTATTGGTAAGCTATCATTTGTACCACATTTCGATCAAAAAACAGATACGTCATAAATTAAGCAGCGGGCTCTTGGACTATTAGCTTAAAACTGAAAAAAAATGGAAGAGGCCTATATCCAGCAGTGGAAGGACCAAGGCTGACAAAGAAGAAGAAGTGATACTTAGCTAATTTATGTGATTCCGTCCCTATGTGATATCATCTCATGTGATTCCGTCCCTATGTGATATCATCTCGAGTGATTCCGTCCCTATGTGATATCACCTCATGTGATTCTGTTCCGAGCTGACACTATAACTTATCTATCACCATACCTAGTAGTCAATAGTTGATTTGATACTACGTAATTTATAACATGGATTGAGCCGGATATGGGTCTATGTGTAGTGTAGGTAGTAGACTGACGCACATAGACGCAAGAAGAACATTGTTGTCTACTATTGATTGCTCAATTCATTATTCATTATTCCAAGTAACAATTACACTTACATTTGAGATGGTTGGGACGTGTATAGAGAATGAACGATGAAATAATAACAAAAAACCTGCGCGGGAGAAAAAAGAGGTACTATGAAGCGCGGCCGTCCAAGAACAACATGGCTCGACTATGTTGATCAGATTCTTGAGGACGGACGTGTTCCGAGTAAAAGGAATAGTTTGTATGACGTATGTATGTTGCATGAATGTGACAGAAACCCGATGTGTGATGTGTTGGGAATGTTGGGATATGAAAGTCTTGCGATCTGTTCTCTCTGTCTACCCCGCAAGAGACATTATATAATGTAAAGTGATGACATTAAACCCGCTGACGATCAGTCCGATGGAAAGTCCATCCTTCGCTGTATAACTATCTGTTGAGATAACATTTTTTTTATAAAAAGAGGATCTGGGCTCCTAATCCTAAATTCCAAATGCTATCCTGTACTCTTCATACTGAGGTAAAAGCTACTGTTGTGAGGTGCAGAATACATCGTCAACACTGAAACTCGAATCCGGCACCCCCTGATTAGAAGTCTGCGCTTCAACGAAGGTGTGTGTGTAAAGAATTGGTGGTCCGACAGGATGGATTAATAAACTATATGAAGGTTCTATATAGAATCTAGAACAAGGGTTGACCACTCGTTGATGTTTTTTGTATCAAAGCTTTCGTCAACCTGATTTCATCGGAAGATTAAAATGGGGTTCGCTGGCAGAGATCAAATGTTATGATTTATATTTGTAATATTAACATATCTCTGTATTTTGTTCACCAAAAGTGTAAATAAATAAATAAAATAGAGGATTTTTGGTGAAGAAACTACGATTTTATTAATCAAGCTAATAGCTTACGATCGAACTATATCTATCATTGTTCGTCGTTGTTTGCATTACAGTGAACTTCCACCAAGAACCTCAATTCAACATACCAGATTCACACCTTAAAACTATTTTCTTTGTTCACAACAAAAAACATGAATAATTATACCAATTTGTTAACAATATATTATTGATGTTTTACTACTAAATAATGAGTCAGTTAACACAAATTACACAAACTGTTTCACGGTACGATTCCCATCAGTTCCCACACTCATTCCCCTGTTAATTTAATTATAATATTTACTATAAGTACAACTTGTGGCTAGAGCTCTTTAAGCTAGAAGCTCGAATACTTAACAGACATTCTCCTCAATTATCAAACAGAAGTGTGGCGTTAATTAGCATACCGATTGTTAACCATTGTACTACCAATTATACACCATTGTATTACGAATTATCATTATCAATTACAATTTAGTTCAAAGTTTTGAGGGGAGGAATTTTTTAACAAATTATCGATAACAAAAATGTTAATTTTTAAAAATTAGGCAGATTTGTGCCAGTGTACATCTAAGAAAACTTAGGATAAGATGAAATTCAAAAGTTCAAATCTGTTAAAGTTCCGAACCTCTTCAGAAATCCCGCAATCACGTGATATGATTCTTTAGGCTTGATTGATAGAAGCGAAACAGTGCTCAAGGGTCTCTGTTGTGAATTTTGGGACTTTGATTGTGATGTGGTTACAATCTTGTAGATTGGTTTGGACCAAGCATTTTTGTTTTTTCTTTCCACGCCGTCCCGTCGCTCACCAATCTCTTCACTTCCATGTAGGTGCTGCGATAGGTGCAGGAAACAAATAAGTTAAATTAAATTATTCTTGGTCTAACTAAATGAAGAGGGTCTTAAGGTGGCTGGAAAGACCAACTGCATAATTTAGGTACTTTTCGGAGGTCCATAGCGCCGTACTCTTAAAAGTTAGATCTCTAAAAAAAATATATGTTATTCCTTAATAATCTGGCTCTCAAGTGACCATTTTATTTTTTTTATATTTTACGTACCTTTTCCGCAAAATATTTTTAAAAAATACCTGTTTTTTTAGTTTTATCGCCCACAACTCAAAACCTATGAGGTTTAGAAGCATGGTTCTTTTTTTAAAATAAAGGTAATTAATAATTCTAATAAGTTACTATTTTAGTTTTTGCGTCATGTTTTTACTTTTCGTGTAAAATCAAATAAACCGTATTTTGCGTGATTCTAAAGAAGCTTCATTGAAATACACTGACTCGTACGCATTGGATTGTAATCCTTAGCGACGTACATTCTCATACAATAATTTCAAGGATTCCATTTACATTAGTTCAGTCCCGCCTTCGTCCTCGAGGTGGTCAGACGTGGAATCTGCGCCGAGTGTTTTTAGGTCTTTTATTGTGAAATACAGAGACGATGTACCTACTTACATAGTTATGCTTACTTTTTTTCATACGACTAGTAGCTGACTAGTAGTAGACCCGCTAATTTGTAATATAAAATATAATAATTACCTAACCTACTTTTATTTTAAAAAGTCCACTCTTCGCTGTATATCTGTTTAGATAACATTTCATTCACCCACATCATTTAGAAAATCCGTCGCACCCTAAATAGAGACATTCAGAATAAATTAGTGATGCTTCAATGGAATAGTTTCGAAAAATAAAAAAAAAAACAAAATACATAATGCTAAACTTATGATTCTCATGAATTTCTCCAATACCTATTTTGATTAAGGTTATCTCCTATTCTAATCTAATATACCTATACGTATTACGTACCTAATAAAATCATTTATGAAAATGACCTACTAACATTGCAATACGTACTAGGTATCTATGTAGGTAGATTAGAGAAAACAATTTTAAAGACCCATAGATATATACTTAATTTGATTAGTCGTCTACCGAAGTTTATGAAAGCTGCAATTGGTTAGAAATAAATGACTGATTTCATTATACATTATAATATAAAATCTAATTCTGGACATTAAAAATAATAAGTATCTTACCTACCTATAAGAATCATAGCATAAAAACTCGACATAATAGATATTTTGAAAGGTGAAATATTTTTATTTGTTTGGTCATTAAAATCTTCTTTATGAATAAGGATTATGGATTATGGACTGTCAACGAAATTTTTATTTCTTTATTTTTTATTATTTTTTTTGTAATACAAAATATACCTATTAATTACCTAACCCACTTTTCTTTTAAAAAGTCCACTCTTCGCCGTATATCTGTTTAGATAAATACTTTTCATTCACCCACATCATTCAGAAAATCCGTTGTTCTCACAAAAAGTACATTATGACATTCAGAAAAAAAAACTATTATTTGTTTGTTCGAGAAATCGACTAAAAATGTACATACGTACGAGTATGTATTCGTAATTCGTTTATCCTAATAGTATGTATTATGATGACGAAATATATTTGATTAAGTACTTCAATAATCAAAGGTATTATGAAATGTTCGGTGATTTAAATCTTCATTAGGTACGTACGTCGTACAATGTGCTATTTCATTTGTCGTATTTGTTTTTACAATTATGTATTACCTACTTGAATATCGATTATTTTTTATTGCCCTTAGAAATGCAATCACTGTATAGGTAGGTACATAATATGTACTTATTAATTACCTACATTGAAGGTAAGTACCTACTTATCTAGGTATACAGTATGCACTCGATTTTACCTGCTAATTTGGCTCTTTAGGTACATTATTTATCACTAATTAGAGCAGAATTTATAAATACCTCCAATATTTTGATTTGGTTGTCTCTTATTCCAGTATACCAAATACCTATTTATTAGGAATACCTACTTCTAAAATTATCTATTAGGTATATGCTATATTTAATTATTTTGGCAATCAACCCGTAAAGAGTGATTTGTGGCAATACAAAAATAAATAAAATTAAATCAATGCAATATTAGAATAATTTTGATAATTATAGGTAGATTTGTGAAAACAAACAAATTGAAAGTATTCCTTTTGTTATTGAAATTTTAATTTATGATGGGTACCGCTCCTATAGTAAAAATAATATTGTAGTGGTAACGCTGATAATGGAAGAATATACTATTATTAAGTCTATTGTAGTTGTATTGTCCGGCTAATTGCCAAGCTGTAAAATTATTATATTTTGTTATTTTATAATCTACTACTTATTGACTATTGTTCCTACACACTTGAGTACAAAATAATAATAGTACTATAATAAATAAAAAGTATGAACATTCATTCATGAGTATTTTATTTACGCATTGTCATTACATTACTCATTATTCATTATAATCATTCATTAATCATTATACACTTTTGGAGACTGAAGGTTAGACGCTATTTTTTACAAATATGTATTATTTTTATATTATTTACTAATTTATACATACGTTTTGAACTGGGCATCTTGAAATTTATTGAAGTAGATACTAATTACATATCTAAATACGTACTCTCTCTCTCTCTCTCTCCCTCTTAGGGCAAAGCACCCGAACTCGAGTGATACATGAAATTGATACCTAATAATTTCAATCCTATACAATATACCTACCTAGTACCTACTATTCTAAAAAGTCATAGTATGAACCATTGACTTATTATCTTCATGGACCAATAGTCTGGGCTAACACAGGAACAAAGTAGAGTGGAAACATCGTTTGTACTGGATCGGTCACGTGACCGTTGGCAGCATGGTAGGGTGGACCGTTTTATTTTTTTTTTAAATCCGGTTGGGCGGGGTGCGGGAAAGATGGTGACATAAATAAAATGTAGTATGAAGGTATTTTAATTTTTAGTGTTTAGTACCGCCCCAAAGGATCAAATTTATTATTTTTTTCCATATAATGCCCATTTTGAAAACTAAATTTTAAAAATGAACTATGTACTCCATTTGTCCAAATAATCCGCAAATACCAGAAAAATAATTGTTTTAAATATCTAAAATACAAATTTAATCGTACCTGCTAATCAATATATTTATTTAATACCACGGACCGGACGGTACTATTAAACGTCTATTTTTTGGAAAATATTTCACATGGTAAATGCTAACATGACACTGCTTCAATCGATATCGAAAACTTTATTTTTTCCCATACAAAATCGCTCCACCCTAACATTCAGGTAAAAAAGGCGGCACCACGTGTTCGTTGGCAAGCGATGTTTCCACCCCTCAAATATCAGATTATCAGTCCATAGGATAATATGTCTATGGTATGAACTGTGTAGTAGCTCAGGACGAATATTATAAAATAAAAAAAAATATGACATGTTATTTTATGTCCGAATTTTGTAAACATTACCTGACCGCTGCATATCTACTGATCTTAGATCTATTGTCTACAATATTATCTATTGTCAGAATACCGATAACGGCGATAACACTTACTGAGCACAGGCAGTTCCTATACAAAATAAACTTAGGACCGTAGACAATACAAAAGGGGAGGTCCTTTGGTGCGGTGTGAAGGGGTTCGAGGGGAATTTTTGTCATAGCCCCACCCATTTGCGAATTCTGTTTTGCTTTTCTACGAGCCTTAACCTGGAATCCTAGAACGACTACCAGGAGTGTACGAAGACTACCACTACTATGGAGGGATGACCCAGTTAAACATGTAGATGTCAACTGGATCCAGAGAGCCTCGTGGATAGAATATCGTGGATAGAGGTGGAGAAGGCCTTCGTCCAATAGTAGATGGGACTGAGCTGATAAGAAGAAGAGAACGATTCTTCAGAAGATATTCACCAAAAATTATAACCTCTTGAATGAATTCAATTAAATCTCTATTCCACAATGAACATACTAGTAAGTGACCCCAACTTATAACACACAAGTCATTCACTACCTCAACACAACGATCGATTCCCCCTTTTAAAATCAAAGGTTCGTCCATCAGGTGTCTTAAAAAAAATAGGTAGGTGTATTATAAAATGTTGCAGGTGCTCTTGAGGGGATGGCAAGGGGAACTTATGTATAAGTATAAGAGTTATTTATATGTGTTGTATCCTACACCCCTGCTGTTAAGAATACTACAACATACAGAGACACATTGAAATAGAATACAATAATCATTCAAACAAGAATAATGATAACTTTGCAGGAGATAAATTTGGGACATGGTGTGATCAGATCACTGATCAGGGGCGATAGAATTTCAATTTTAATATTGTAACACCTATTTTATAATTAAAAAAGTACAAATTGAAACAAAAAACGACAATTAGAAAGGTTTTTTATATCTCAAAATTGAACAAGATAAATTTGGTGGACCTATACAAAACTAGGATAACCAAACTGTTTCTTTTATAATTTTTATTTATCCGTAAAAAGAGACACAAATTACAAATTGAAAACATTCCTCACATGCACATTTTGCTTTCTTTTGAGAGAAATTAAGAAATGTTTTAAGGACAACCAGGTACCACACTTTCAGACTTATGAGTACAGCCAAGCATATCTTTTCCAAGATTTTATCTAATTTCGTGCTCATATAAATGAATGCTAGACTTTTAGGGTTTTGTAAATTTATATTATCTTTCAAAGAAAAAAAATCGGGTGTCATTTCTTACGAAATTTTAAAACCGTAAAAAATTGTCAAATAATAGAGGTCTTGAAATACACCCCTGTGGTATACCACGCCAAGCAGTGATTGTACCAACAGCGACCAACATGTTACCTGTATCTTGTATCTCCCCCTGCCTCGCCCCATCTTCAACTTGAATCTTGTCTCGCCTTGTTGCCAGAACATTCCTGGCAGTCCCTTCACACATAATATACAATATACAATGCACATACATAATCAAATAATGTGGACCTATAGAACAGACATACCTATATTGAAACTCTAAAGAAAAATACATGAATGCAGCACCCAAACGTATTTTAAAAGAACAGATTCATGGTCAGTGGTTTTTGAGCTTTGAGATTTAATATTCAAATATAGATTAGGTTTGAACCTGGGTTCTGAATATCAAATGCCATACATTGGAATTTTTCATTTAGTATATTAATTGAAAAATTAGGTATTCTATATCTAGGGGTGAGCATAGTGCATTATATCACATAATACCTATATTATTACCTCTCACGTAAATCATAGGGAAAAAATCATGTCGTTAGAAATTTTTAGAACTGTTGATTCATTAAAAAAATACTGGATGCCGCAGAGCAATGTCTATCGAAGTATTTGTAAAAATAATTTGATCCTTTTTGGGTAAATCATAATTTGGGTTTATCGAAATAATCCCAAGTACATCTTTGTACACTTCGCAATGATCTAGAAAGGCTTGTGTCGTGAAGTGGAGTAAGTCGGCAATGGGGTTGACCTCACGACCACGAGTTGTACAATAGTCGATCGCGTTATTAACCCGGCTACCAACCACCTGAGAACATTTTCAGACCAGGTCATCAACACTCCATACTACATAGAAAAGCACCAACTTTCAGAATACATTAATTCAGAAATATGAACTCTTTCGACAGTTTTTTCGCCAGTATATGATTCTACGAAAAAGCTTGTTCACCTCTGATGATTATATACAAAGTCCACCCAATTTACTGTAACATATCATGGGTTATGTTGTCATGTATGTAGATAAGTACCCAACACTGCACCAATCTGTGCTTTAGTAGGTATATTATATACTGCATATATTATATTATATAGTATATATAAGCCTTATCATATTAAGCCTCCTTTTGCGCTTTATTTAGGAGGGTTGGTACATTGAAAGTTGAAACATGTAGCAAATCAGGTTAAATAGTGTTGGATCTTAACCCCATCCCATGCGAAACTTGATCAAAAAGTCCCACCAAATGATTTTTTATTATTGCAAAAAAGTGGGCGGATGTGTCTGCTTAAATTTCTTTTTTTTTTTTATATATAAAATGGCGAATATGAGAAAAAGATCAAATCACTGCGGGAAGCTTGCCCTGGTGATCAAATATTGTTTTTATTATACGAGTATGATTGTTTTATATACATCTCTGCATTTTGTTCACATATGAACTATAAATGAATAAAAATCGGACCTAATGACCCATTTTATGTGAAACATAATTTTCACCAAGTTGCAACTTTGTACCTATCTAACAAATGATTGAAAGATAAATGATTTTTTAGGATGTCTTAGGCGTTTTTTATCAACGGAATTTTTATCAATATTTCTTTATCAACGGAATTTTTAAAAATCGTATGTTTAGCGATGACAATTACAAACATATATTCTCATCAGTTATCACGGTTTTCAATTTGAAGAATGATACCACCAATATTTGTTTAGAAAATACACATCTCGTAATGTCCAAAAAAGGGGGAGGAGTATACATCTAGAGGGAGGCCTCCGTTCAATGGACCTTAATATATATAATATTATGTACCAACATAACATTCCTAATTATAATAAAATATAAATACATAGCTAACCTGATAAAATTATATGGGTAAAATTAGAGATGTTCAAATAAAATAATTACATCGATTTCTGATCTGAGATTGAATATGACAATCGAAACCCTCTCTCACTACTGCTTAATTTTAACGCACGTTTTTTAACTTCATTTGTCGTCTCCTATTGTGCCTCGTCAAATTTTAATAACTCCCCAACGTCCCAGCAAATTCAAATGTTGTACACTTATTTGCTTTAGGTGACAGTTTAAAATTGTAGTGCTGTTTTATCATGTACACATTTAGTTGGTAATTTTTAATTATGTAAGGTTTCCAATAGCTGACACTAATCAAATATTTTAACAGCTAAATAGGTACCAAAAATAATCGCAATAGAGGGCTGGCGAACAATATATGTACTCAGACTCAGCTACCAACCATCATAGCACAGCGGTAGAATAATGGGTTGTAAGGTTGGAGGTCTGGGTTCGCGGCCGCGGCAGATAGATGGACTGGAATTGGTGAATGTTACTTAAGTGTAAAGTAATCACATTAAAGCAGCCGACGATTAGTCATAAGCCTGATGGAAAGTCCATCCTTTGCTGTGTATCTGTTGAAATATAATTACTTCCACATATTTTAGTTCGAAAAGTTTCAGAATTGGACCTACTTTACACAACCCACAAATCGATGATAATAATCGAATTCGATTGAAATATTGACATCCCTATATTGAAGATGTATTAACCTTTATGATGTTTGAATGGAAGGGTGAATCAATGTATGATCCCTTATTAAGACAGTGGCGAACCCTCAAGTTATCCAACAGGTAAAGGAGGAAAAAAACTCGTGGGTCTAAGATTAAGGGGGGGGGGGGGGCACCAAAATTAGGTCATCAGGGTTCATAATATAATGTCCTATAATAAACTTTGATTTCGCTTCTGACTCTAATGAATTTATTTGTTTAAGGGGGGGGCGACAGAAAGTTAACAAACATACATAATGACATACACAAAATATATAATTCACGTTAACCTCCCAATTATTAAGAGTGTCCACAGCATGCACGCATGGTAGGTACATTACAAATCAATCAAAAAAGTGAATCCAAAACAATTAAATATACCAACACGTAGGCACCCATGTGTGTGTGCAGGTAAATATGCCATTAGCATCAAGTACCAACACTCCAACAAATGATGTACAATTATTTTACTATTTTCTGTAAAAAAAAAATATTCATTTCATAAATTTGAAAAAAAAAATTCGCCTGCAGCGCTAATTTTCCATGATAATCAAGTAGGTAAAGTAATTTTGGAAGAGAAGGCAAGACTTGAAATTGCGACGGCTTTGGAAATTCTATGTATGAGTTTCTTCGTTGTGATTTTCCTGGAAGTGTGTGTGTGTTGGTGTGTGTGTGTGTGGGGGGGGGGGGGGGGGGGGTATGCCCTTATTGTAACCGTCATCAAAAAAATATGGTCTATCCCTGATGCAATCCATATTTTTACAATAAACAGTGATTTTATGGTGCCTTCATAATCAACGTGTATTTTTATTCCTATAAAAAAATGATAACCCTCCTGAGTGAGGCTCATAATTTGACATTACCTCGGGCCTTTGGATGTCTTAATTCCACACCACTGCCTCAAGTATACCTGACCTGTAAATCCTTTATTTCGATATACCTACTATTTATGTACTATATACATATGTAATGCACTAAAGAATGCATCCTTCTTATAAAGAGATTAATGCAACCTGATGGTAATATATGCATTAATCACTTGTCTTGTACTATAGATGCAAATACCCTCTTATGAGGGTTATGTTATCTCTCTTGACAGGTGCTGGGAATAAAAGAATATCAGTGAAATAGTCACGTGAAGAGTTCAAACTCAAATGTGAACCCAAATTGTTAAGATATTCATTTTGAAAATTGAAGAAGGGGATTGAAGGGAAAAAGTGAATAGTGAAGCTTTCTTATGTGGTTTTCACGGCCGGCGTCAATAGATTAGTCTTGATCATCCGGGCTGTATGGCCGTGGTCCAATGGGATGTTTAGAATTTCCCAACGGGAACTTAGTCCAAGAGCCTCCGCTGACGAGACTGGGGGGGAAATGAAAGTGTATTAATATTCACGTATGTACTTTATTATTGTCGGTGAATTTATTATTTATTTATTTTGATTTTTTACTAATTTATCTTTACGTTTTTTTTTATTATTTCGTATTTGATGATATTTCGTTTTTAATTTTACATATATTTTGACATTTATTGCTAATTGTGGAGTATATTGGTCCCCTCATACCAGCTTAAAGCTGTATGGGGACCCGTCACCTTAATGTGTATTTTATTTAGTATATTGTAACCATTGTTTTGTAATTTGTACATATTTTCTGAATAAACTTATTATTATATTATTATTATTATTATACATACTTCTTTTATCATTCTGGAAAATATTATCAAAATATTATCCAGAGAGTTTCGCTATGTTCCTTTTAATTCCAGTTCCCATCAGGAAGAAGGAAACGTGGTAGGTATCTCTACATTCACATAATCTTGGGGAGGAAGAGGGGTGGGTGTTACGACGCTTACGAGTCGACATTGGCTGAAACTAGTTAAATTCTTTTTTTGGGCTATCTGCTGCCATCTTCGATCCGGAAGCTGGCATTGTGGTCACTAAAGCTCTGAAGGTCTTATTTTATAAAAACATAAATTTAATCATTCTTCTCAAATACACATTAAAACCAACACACATGCGTAAGAGAGAATTGGAAATAGAAAATCTTATCGTATCTTTTTCATCTGTTAACTTTACGTATTAATGGACTTGCGCCGTGTGTTCTTTAAAATAAAATAAATAAATAAAATAAAGGTTTCCCGACGACAACAATTGACTAGACTAAAGCCTGATGGTACTAGACTAGACTAAAGCCTGGTTCCAGACTATGCTAAAGCCTGGTATCCAGAGTAGACTGAAGCCTGGTACCAGGCTAGACTAAATCCTGGAACCAGACTAAGCTAAAGCCTGGTATCCAGACTTAACTTAAGCCTGCTACCAGGCTAGACTAAAGCCTGGTACCAGGCTTTAGTCAAGGAATATCTATAAAATTAATAAAAATTTTTATTCAATTAAAATTATAATTTATGAAATTATAATGAAAAATTCAAAAATTTATCGAAGAAATCGATTGAAATAAAAAATGTAATATTATTATTTCTGATCCTTTTATTTAATTTATAGATATTATTATAGGAATAAAATATATTGCATTAATTTCTAGTCTAATCCAATAATCAATTCAAGAAGATGATGAAATTGCAAAAATATCGGAAAAATTTATTATAATTATAAAATTTATCTTTAAATTATTTAAATTATTTAAAATTTTTAAAAAAGAAATTTTATCCTTATAAATGAGGTATGAACTCATAAGCATTATTTAGTTTATATTAAAATATGTTTTAGTGTATGGTTCACGGAATTTTTTAGGCTAAAGCCTGGTACAAGGCTAGACTAAAGCCTGGTATCCAGACTTGACTAAAGCCTGGTACCAGGCAAGACTAAAGCCTGGTATCCAGACATGACTAAAGCCTGGTACCAGGCAAGACTAAAGCCTGGTATCCAGACATGACTAAAGCCTGGTACCTGGGTAGACTCAAGGAATATCTATAAAATTAATAAAATATTTTATTCAATTAAAATTATAATTTATTATAATAATGAAAAATAATAAAATTTATCGAAGAAATCGTTTAAAATAAAAAATGTAATATTATTATTTATGATCCTTTTATTTAATTAATAGACATTATTATAGGAATAAAATATATTGCATTAATTTCTAGTCTAATCCAAACATCAATTCAACAAGATGATGAAATTGCAAAAATATCGGAAAAATTTATTATAATTATAAAATTCATTTTTAAATTATTTTAATTACCTATTTAATAGTTTTAAAAAAGAAATTTTATTCTTATATATGAGGTATGAACTCCTTAGCTTTATCTAGCTTATATTAAAATATAATAGATATTATTATCGAAATAAAATATATTGCATTAATTTCTAGTCTAATCCAAATAACAATTCAAGGAGATAATGAAATAGAAAAAATAACGGAAAAATTTATTATAATAATAAAATTTATTTTTACATTATTTTATTACTAAAGCCTGGTACCAGGGTAGACTAAAGCCTGGTATCCAGACTTGACTAAAGCCTGGTACCAGGGTAGAGTAAAGCCCCTATCCAGACTTGACATAAGCCTGGTACCAGGTTAGACTAAAGCCTGGTACCAGGCTAGACTAAAGCCTGGTATCCAGACTTGATTAAGCCTGGTACCAGGGTAGAGTAAAGCCCCTATCCAGACTTGACATAAGCCTGGTACCAGGTTAGACTAAAGCCTGGTACCAGGCTTGGCTAAAGCCTGGTATCCAGACTTGACTAAAGCCTGGTACCAGGGTAGACTAAAGCCTGGTACCAGGGTAGACTAAAGTCTGGTACCAGGCTTTAGTCAAGGAATATCTATAAAATTAATAAAATATTTTATTCAATTAAAATTATAATTTATGAAATTATAATGAAAAATTCAAAAATTTATCGAAGAAATCGATTGAAATAAAAAATGTAATATTATTATTTCTGATCCTTTTATTTAATTAATAGATATTATTATAGGAATAAAATATATTGCATTAATTTCTAGTCTAATCCAATAATCAATTCAAGAAGATGATGAAATTGCAAAAATATCGGAAAAATTTATTATAATTATAAAATTTATCTTTAAATTATTTTAATTATTTAAAAATTTTAAAAAAGAAATTTTATCCTAATAAATGAGGTATGAACTCATTAGCATTTTTTAGCCTAATTGAAATATGTTTTAGTGTATGGTGCACGGAATTTTTTAAACTAAAGCCTGGCACCAGGTTAGACTAGGCTTTAGTCAGGGAATATCTAAAAAATTAATGAAATATTTTATTCAATTCAAATTATAATTTATTATAATAATGAAAAATAATAAAATTTATCGAAGAAATCGATTGAAATAAAAAATGTAATATTATTTTTTCTGATCCTTTTATTTAATTAATAGATATTATTATAGGAATAAAATATATTGTATTAATTTCTAGTCTAATCCAAACATCAATTCCAGAAGATAATGAAATAGAAAAAATATCGGAAAAAATTATTATAATTATAAAATTTATTTTTAAATTATTTTAATTATTTAAATATTTTAAAAAAGAAATTTAATCCTAATAAATGAGGTATGAACTCATTAGCATTATTTAGCCTAATTGAAATATGTTTTAGTGTATGGTGCACGGAATTTTTTAAACTAAAGCCTGGCACCAGGTTAGACTAAAGCCTGGTACCAGACTTGACTAAAGCCTGGTAGCAGGGTAGACTAAAACCTGGTACCAGGCTAGACATAAGCCTGGTACCAGGCTTGACTAAAGCCTGGTATCCAGACTTGACTATAGCCTGGTACCAGGGTAGACAAAAGCCTGGTACCAGGCTAGACGTAAACCTGGTACCAGGTAGACTAAAGCCTAGTACCAGGCTTGGCTAAAGCCTGGTACCAGGCTTGACTAAAGCCTGGTACCAGGGTAGACTAAAGCCTGGTATCCAGACTTGACTAAAGCCTGGTACCAGACTTGACTAAAGCCTGGTACCAGGGTAGACTAAAGCCTGGTATCCAGACTAGACAAAAGCCTGGTACCAGCATAGACAAAACCTGGTACCAGGCTAGACTTAAGCCTGGTACCAGGCTTGACTAAAGCCTGGTATCCAGACTTGACTAAAGCCTGGTACCAGGCTAGACAAAACCTGGTACCAGGCTAAACATAAGCCTGGTACCAGGATAGACATAAGCCTGGTACCAGGTGTGATGGGAACACCCTACTACGCTAAAAATAAAAGAATACTAAACTAAACTTTTGGTGTTCAACATTACCTCCTAACTAACTGCTACCTAAATTCAAAAACTAAACCCTATTTTCTAGTTCTAAAAGCTACTTTCCCTAAGTTCATTTCTACTTTCACTCTATCACACGTTCTAATCTCACCTTTCATTCCAAACATACATTCAGACACTGAATTTGCGTAAAACGAATCGCCGCTTGTCCGCCGTTATCCTGTTTTCGTAATTCGTAGCGAAGTCTTTCTTTGTTCTACAATGTTCGTTGTAAATTGGCCTTTACGTGATCAGTCTAATGGTTAGATTTTCTTTAATTTGGACCCACATTGTGTTTTTCCGCTGAAATAAAATCTTCACCTCAATTTGGTGCATCTACTTATTATATAATACGAAACATCGACTCAATAAGTACCCCCAGCGAGTCACTGAGCTAGTAGGTACTTGTAGCTCAATACGGGGTACGTGCTACACTCATCTCCTACACATAACATTCAGGGGCGTATTCAGTAGATAAAAGTTACATTATAAAACTCATGAAGACACTCCTGAAAACAACATGGTTTTGTATTCGTTCGTGATTGTTAGTAATAATAAAATCTTACTTACCTTTCCATTCTGAAATGTCACAAAGAAAGCACATAGGAAACAAAATATTCTTTCAATTATAAACATGTATGTATCACGAACGAAATGAAATAGTAAGCTGTGGAAAAGATTAATTAAAATGTTATTTGTCTTTTGTATTACAATGTTAATGAAAGACAGAAATTAAGGTGGATTGAGTTTATAATCGTAAATAATTAGATACTTATTATATTCGAGAATAGAACTTAAACAAATGGACATTGTCAAAATTGTTTGTCATGCTGTTAGCTCAGAATTAGATTTGGCATGCTACAAGAGCCCCAACCCGCCCTTGAAATCTCGGCCAACCTATTACGAATGCCAAGTCTTTGGGTTATCGCGAAGGTG
This sequence comes from Ceraclea dissimilis, assembly GCA_963576895.1. Classification (NCBI taxonomy): domain Eukaryota; kingdom Metazoa; phylum Arthropoda; class Insecta; order Trichoptera; family Leptoceridae; genus Ceraclea; species Ceraclea dissimilis. The sequence continues at coordinate 20,748,060 of OY756362.1, forward strand.
CAAATTAAATAACATTCCAAAATGGCAAGCAACTACTGTATAATAAAATATAGGGGTGACCTCGCCTTATAAGAACCCTCACCACAAGGATTTTTAACTCAAGACATTTGAGGTTTTTTCGTGGAATGGACTTGCCGGCTTGCGCAAGTACACCTTTCCAGGTGTCATAGGTAAAGGACTAGATCATTTGTAATATATATTTTGTTAGTTCCATCCAAAAGACCCAGTACAGACGCCTTCGGATCTGGATTGGATTTGGGTATATAAATTTCTATTGGGAGGACAATAATAATAATAAAAGCATGCTTTATAAGGGCAAGGATAGAGTCAGGTATGTTAGTATATAAATTTGTATAATGCAGTGCTATAATCATATGAATAATTATTATAAGATGATGACACTATCCACTTTTGTAAATTGATGAGTAAATCTTCGCATTGGCTGAAGGTTCACAACAAAGAAATGGTAAATAATAAATAATTTGTCTCAATCCGCCTTAACCTAGTAGTAGTGTTAATACAAGTTACTAAAGTTAAAATAATAAAATAAAATAAAATTTCTCATCCTTAATCCGGTCCTGTTCTCGTTGCACTGAAGCTAAATCTAATATTAATATAATTAGGTCGGTTACTGCTTCCACCATATTCTAAATAAGAATATTTCACTCCAAAGCTAAATTAAACTATTTGAAAGGTGAAAGAAATACGAGTAATTAATTTCATAAATAAAACACTCGATAGTATTAAAACAAAAATTCCTTTCAAAATAAAGCCACATCTTATCAACGAATAAACCGCCCGAATCGCTGATAGGATATTCACTGTCCCGTGAAATATCTTCCAAGCCATCACATCTCGATTCTGGATACCTGAATCCTGATAAAAAATATATCTATTATGCATCTCACTCACACACTTACTTAAATGCATACATCATTCTTCCCTCTTCTTTCCTTCCAAATGGTACTGAAAGAAATATTTTCAAGTGTCCACCAACACGTCACCATAGTAAAACACACCATATAAACATAACTAACTCTTTGCCTATAATATATATCTACTTACTACTTATAATATTGTTATTGATTCGAACCCCATCACACAGGCTAGACTAAAGCCTGGTACCAAGGAATATCTAAAAAATTAATAAAATATTTTATTCAATTAAAATTATAATTTATGATAATAATGAAAAATAATAAAATTTATCGAAGAAATCGAATGAAATAAAAAATGTAATATTATTTTATCTGATCCTTTTATTTAATTAATAGATATTATTATAGGAATAAAATATATTGCATTAATTTCTAGTCTAATCCAAACATCAATTCAAGAAGATGATGAAATTGCAAAAATATCGGAAAAATTTATTATAATTATAAAATTTATTTTTAAATTATTTTTTTTTTTTTTATATGTTTATTTTCCGAATAAAATACATGTTTTACAATACAATATAACAACAAATGCATATAAAACAAAATTATTGTTGTATCGCACCCGGCGAAGCTGCGTAGTGCATGCTTGTGTCCGGGTTTATTTATGAAAAAATTTATAAAACAATATTATTATGGGAATAAAATATATTGCATTAATTTCTAGTCTACTCCAAACATCAATTCAAGAAGATGATGAAATTGCAAAAATATCGGAAAAATTTATTATAATTATAAAATTTATTTTTATTTATTTTTTTTTTTTTTTTATATATGTTTAATTTCCGAATAAAATACATGTTTTACAATACAATATAACAACAAATGCATATAAAACAAAATCATTGTTGTATCGCACCCGGCGAAGCTGCGTAGTGCATGCTTGTGTCCGGGTTTATTTATGAAAAAATTTTTAAAACACTATTATTATGGGAATAAAATATATTGCATTAATTTCTAGTCTAACCCAAATATCAATTCAAGAAGATAATGAAATAGAAAAAATATCGGTAAAAATTATTATAATTGTAAAATTAATTTTTAAATTATTTTAATTATTGAAAAATTTTAAAAAAGAAATTTGATCCTAATAAATGAGGTATAAACTCATTAGCATTATTTAGCTTAATTAAAATATGTTTTAGTGTATGGTGCACGGAATTTTTTAAACTAAAGCCTACTGGCACCAGGTTAGACTAAAGCCTGGTACCAGACTTGACTAAAGCCTGGTACCAGGGTAGAGTAAAACCTGGTATCCAGAATAGACTAAAGCCTGGTACCAGGGTAGACAAAACCTGGTACCAGGCTAGACTTAAGCCTGGTACCAGGCTTGACTAAAGCCTGGTATCCAGACTTGACTAAAGCCTGGTACCAGGGTAGACATAAGCCTGGTACCAGGCTAGACTAAAGCCTGGTACCAGGCTTTAGTCAAGGAATATCTAAAAAATTAATAAAATATTTTATTCAATTAAAATTTAAATTTATGATAATAATGAAAAATAATAAAATTTATCGAAGAAATCGATTGAAAAAAAAAACGTAATATTATTTTTTCTGATCCTTTTATTTAATTAATAGATATTATTATAGGAATAAAATATATTGCATTAAATTCTAGTCTAATCCAAACATCAATTCAAGAAGATGATGAAATTGCAAAAATATCGGTAAAAATTATTATAATTATAAAATTTATTTTTAAATTATTTTATTTATGAAAAAAATTTTAAAACATTATTATTATGGGAATAAAATATATTGCATTAATTTCTAGTCTAATCCAAATATCAATTCCAGAAGATAATGAAATAGAAAAAATATCGGAAAAAATTATTATAATTATAAAATTTATTTTTAATTTATTTTAATTGTTTAAAAATTAAAAAAAGAAATTTTATCCTAATAAATGAGGTATGAACTCATTAGCATTATTTAGCCTAATTGAAATATGTTTTAGTGTATGGTGCACGGAATTTTTTAAACTAAAGCCTGGCACCAGGTTAGACTAAAGCCTGGTACCAGACTTGACTAAAGCCTGGTACCAGACTTGACTAAAGCCTGGTACCAGGGTAGACAAAACCTGGTACCAGGCTAGACTTAAGCCTGGTACCAGGCAAGACTAAAGCCTGGTACCAGACTTGACTAAAGCCTGGTACCAGGGTAGACTAAAGCCTGGTATCCAGACTTGACTAAAGCCTGGTACCAAGGTAGACAAAAGCCTGGTACCAGGCTAGACGTAAACCTGGTACCAGGCAAGACTAAAGCCTGGTACCAGGCTTGGCTAAAGCCTGGTATCCAGGCTTGACTAAAGCCTGGTACCAGGCTAGACAAAACCTGGTACCAGGCTAGATTTAAGCCTGGTACCAGGCTTGACTAAAGCCTGGTACCAGGGTAGAATAAAGCCTGGTATCCAGACTTGACTAAAGCCTGGTACCAGGCTAGACAAAAGCCTGGTACCAGACTTGACTAAAGCCTGGTACAAGGGTAGACTAAAGCCTGGTATCCAGACTAGACAAAAGCCTGGTACCAGCATAGACAAAACTTGGTACCAGGCTAGACTTAAGCCTGGTACCAGGCTTGACTAAAGCCTGGTATCCAGACTTGACTAAAGCCTGGTACCCGGCTAGACAAAACCTGGTACCAGGCTAGACATAAGCCTGGTACCAGGATAGGGTACCAGGCAAGACTAAAAGGAATATCTAAAAAATTAATAAAATATTTTATTCAATTAAAATTATAATTTATGAAGCTAAATCTAATATTAATATAATTAGGTCGGTTACTGCTTCCACCATATTCTAAATAAGAATATTTCACTCCAAAGCTAAATTAAACTATTTGAAAGGTGAAAGAAATACGAGTAATTAATTTCATAAATAAAACACTCGATAGTATTAAAACAAAAATTCCTTTCAAAATAAAGCCACATCTTATCAACGAATAAACCGCCCGAATCGCTGATAGGATATTCACTGTCCCGTGAAATATCTTCCAAGCCATCACATCTCGATTCTGGATACCTGAATCCTGATAAAAAATATATCTATTATGCATCTCACTCACACACTTACTTAAATGCATACATCATTCTTCCCTCTTCTTTCCTTCCAAATGGTACTGAAAGAAATATTTTCAAGTGTCCACCAACACGTCACCATAGTAAAACACACCATATAAACATAACTAACTCTTTGCCTATAATATATATCTACTTACTACTTATAATATTGTTATTGATTCGAACCCCATCACACAGGCTAGACTAAAGCCTGGTACCAAGGAATATCTAAAAAATTAATAAAATATTTTATTCAATTAAAATTATAATTTATGATAATAATGAAAAATAATAAAATTTATCGAAGAAATCGAATGAAATAAAAAATGTAATATTATTTTATCTGATCCTTTTATTTAATTAATAGATATTATTATAGGAATAAAATATATTGCATTAATTTCTAGTCTAATCCAAACATCAATTCAAGAAGATGATGAAATTGCAAAAATATCGGAAAAATTTATTATAATTATAAAATTTATTTTTAAATTATTTTTTTTTTTTTTATATGTTTATTTTCCGAATAAAATACATGTTTTACAATACAATATAACAACAAATGCATATAAAACAAAATTATTGTTGTATCGCACCCGGCGAAGCTGCGTAGTGCATGCTTGTGTCCGGGTTTATTTATGAAAAAATTTATAAAACAATATTATTATGGGAATAAAATATATTGCATTAATTTCTAGTCTACTCCAAACATCAATTCAAGAAGATGATGAAATTGCAAAAATATCGGAAAAATTTATTATAATTATAAAATTTATTTTTATTTATTTTTTTTTTTTTTTTATATGTTTAATTTCCGAATAAAATACATGTTTTACAATACAATATAACAACAAATGCATATAAAACAAAATCATTGTTGTATCGCACCCGGCGAAGCTGCGTAGTGCATGCTTGTGTCCGGGTTTATTTATGAAAAAATTTTTAAAACACTATTATTATGGGAATAAAATATATTGCATTAATTTCTAGTCTAACCCAAATATCAATTCAAGAAGATAATGAAATAGAAAAAATATCGGTAAAAATTATTATAATTGTAAAATTAATTTTTAAATTATTTTAATTATTGAAAAATTTTAAAAAAGAAATTTGATCCTAATAAATGAGGTATAAACTCATTAGCATTATTTAGCTTAATTAAAATATGTTTTAGTGTATGGTGCACGGAATTTTTTAAACTAAAGCCTACTGGCACCAGGTTAGACTAAAGCCTGGTACCAGACTTGACTAAAGCCTGGTACCAGGGTAGAGTAAAACCTGGTATCCAGAATAGACTAAAGCCTGGTACCAGGGTAGACAAAACCTGGTACCAGGCTAGACTTAAGCCTGGTACCAGGCTTGACTAAAGCCTGGTATCCAGACTTGACTAAAGCCTGGTACCAGGGTAGACATAAGCCTGGTACCAGGCTAGACTAAAGCCTGGTACCAGGCTTTAGTCAAGGAATATCTAAAAAATTAATAAAATATTTTATTCAATTAAAATTTAAATTTATGATAATAATGAAAAATAATAAAATTTATCGAAGAAATCGATTGAAAAAAAAAACGTAATATTATTTTTTCTGATCCTTTTATTTAATTAATAGATATTATTATAGGAATAAAATATATTGCATTAAATTCTAGTCTAATCCAAACATCAATTCAAGAAGATGATGAAATTGCAAAAATATCGGTAAAAATTATTATAATTATAAAATTTATTTTTAAATTATTTTATTTATGAAAAAAATTTTAAAACATTATTATTATGGGAATAAAATATATTGCATTAATTTCTAGTCTAATCCAAATATCAATTCCAGAAGATAATGAAATAGAAAAAATATCGGAAAAAATTATTATAATTATAAAATTTATTTTTAATTTATTTTAATTGTTTAAAAATTAAAAAAAGAAATTTTATCCTAATAAATGAGGTATGAACTCATTAGCATTATTTAGCCTAATTGAAATATGTTTTAGTGTATGGTGCACGGAATTTTTTAAACTAAAGCCTGGCACCAGGTTAGACTAAAGCCTGGTACCAGACTTGACTAAAGCCTGGTACCAGACTTGACTAAAGCCTGGTACCAGGGTAGACAAAACCTGGTACCAGGCTAGACTTAAGCCTGGTACCAGGCAAGACTAAAGCCTGGTACCAGACTTGACTAAAGCCTGGTACCAGGGTAGACTAAAGCCTGGTATCCAGACTTGACTAAAGCCTGGTACCAAGGTAGACAAAAGCCTGGTACCAGGCTAGACGTAAACCTGGTACCAGGCAAGACTAAAGCCTGGTACCAGGCTTGGCTAAAGCCTGGTATCCAGGCTTGACTAAAGCCTGGTACCAGGCTAGACAAAACCTGGTACCAGGCTAGATTTAAGCCTGGTACCAGGCTTGACTAAAGCCTGGTACCAGGGTAGAATAAAGCCTGGTATCCAGACTTGACTAAAGCCTGGTACCAGGCTAGACAAAAGCCTGGTACCAGACTTGACTAAAGCCTGGTACAAGGGTAGACTAAAGCCTGGTATCCAGACTAGACAAAAGCCTGGTACCAGCATAGACAAAACTTGGTACCAGGCTAGACTTAAGCCTGGTACCAGGCTTGACTAAAGCCTGGTATCCAGACTTGACTAAAGCCTGGTACCCGGCTAGACAAAACCTGGTACCAGGCTAGACATAAGCCTGGTACCAGGATAGGGTACCAGGCAAGACTAAAAGGAATATCTAAAAAATTAATAAAATATTTTATTCAATTAAAATTATAATTTATGATAATAATGAAAAATAATAAAATTTATCGAAGAAATCGAATGAAATAAAAAATGTTATATTATTTTTTTTATAGGAATAAAATATATTGCATTAATTTCTAGTCTAATCCAAACATCAATTCAAGAAGATGATGAAATTGCAAAAATATCGGAAAAATTTATTATAATTATAAAATTTATTTTTAATTTTTTTTTTTTTTTTTTTTTTTTGTTTATTTTCCGAATAAAATACATGTTTTACAATACAATATAACAACAAATGCATATAAAACAAAATTATTGTTGTATCGCACCCGGCGAAGCTGCGTAGTGCATGCTTGTGTCCGGGTTTATTTATGAAAAAAATTTTAAAACAATATTATTATGGGAATAAAATATATTGCATTAATTTCTAGTCTACTCCAAACATCAATTCAAGAAGATGATGAAATTGCAAAAATATCGGAAAAATTTATTATAATTATAAAATTTATTTTTAATTTTTTTTTTTTATTTTTTTATATGTTTATTTTCCGAATAAAATACAAGTTTTACAATACAATATAACAACAAATGCATATAAACAAAATTATTGTTGTATCGCACCCGGCGAAGCTGCGTAGTGCATGCTTGTGTCCGGGTTTATTTATGAAAAAATTTTTAAAACAATATTATTATGGGAATAAAATATATTGCATTAATTTCTAGTCTACTCCAAACATCAATTCAAGAAGATAATGAGATAGAAAAAATATCGGTAAAAATTATTATAATTATAAAATTTATTTTTAAATTATTTTAATTATTGAAAAATTTTAAAAAAGAAATTTGATCCTAATAAATGAGGTATGAACTCATTAGCATTATTTAACGTAATTAAAATATGTTTTAGTGTATGGTGCACGGAATTTTTTAAACTAAAGCCTACTGGCACCAGGTTAGACTAAAGCCTGGTACCAGACTTGACTAAAGCCTGGTACCAGGGTAGACTAAAACCTGGTATCCAGAATAGACTAAAGCCTGGTACCAGGGTAGACAAAACCTGGTACCAGGCTAGACTTAAGCCTGGTACCAGGCTTGACTAAAGCCTGGTATCAAGACTTGACTAAAGCCTGGTACCAGGGTAGACAAAAGCCTGGTACCAGGCTAGACGTAAACCTGGTACCAGGCAAGACTAAAGCCTGGTACCAGGCTTGGCTAAAGCCTGGTATCCACACATGACTAAAGCCTGGTACCAGGCTAGACAAAACCTGGTACCAGGCTAGACTTAAGCCTGGTATCCAGACTTGACTAAAGCCTGGTACCAGGGTAGACTAAAGCCTGGTACCAGGCTAGTCAAGGAATATTTAAAAAATTAATAAAATATTTTATTTAATTAAAATTTTAATTTATGATAATAATGAAAAATAATAAAATTTATCGAAGAAATCGAATGAAATAAAAAATGTAATATAATTTTTTTTATAGGAATAAAATATATGGCATTAATTTCTAGTCTAATCCAAACATCAATTCAAGAAGATGATGAAATTGCAAAAATATCGGAAAAATTTATAATAATTATAAAATTTATTTTTAATTTTTTTTTTTTTTTTTTTTATATGTTTATTTTCCGAATAAAATACAAGTTTTACAATACAATATAACAACAAATGCATATAAACAAAATTATTGTTGTATCGCACCCGGCGAAGCTGCGTAGTGCATGCTTGTGTCCGGGTTTATTTATGAAAAAATTTTTAAAACAATATTATTATGGGAATAAAATATATTGCATTAATTTCTAGTCTACTCCAAACATCAATTCAAGAAGATGATGAAATAGAAAAAATATCGGAAAAAAATTATTATAATTATAAAATTTATTTTTAAATTATTTTAATTATTTAAAAGTTTTAAAAAACAAATTTTATTTTAATAAATGAGGTATGAACTCAATAGCATTATTTAGCCTAATTGAAATATGTTTTAGTGTATATTGCACGGAATTTTTTAAACTAAAGCCTGGCACCAGGTTAGAATAAAGCCTGGTACCAGACTTGACTAAAGCCTGGTACCAGGCTAGACAAAACCTGGTACCAGGCTAGACATAAGCCTGGTACCAGGATAGACATAAGCCTGGTACCATGCTAGACTAAAGCCTGGTATCCAGACTTGACTATAGCCTGGTACCAGGGTAGACAAAAGCCTGGTACCAGGCTAGACGTAAACCTGGTACCAGGCAAGACCAAAGCCTGGTACCAGGCTTGGCTAAAGCCTGGTATCCAGACATGACTAAAGCCTGGTACCAGGCTAGACAAAACCTGGTACCAGGCTAGACTTAAGCCTGGTATCAAGACATGACTAAAGCTTGGTACCAGGGTAGACATAAGCCTGGTACCAGGCTAGACTAAAGCCTGGTACCAGGTTCAATTAAAATTTTAATTTATGATAATAATGAAACGTAATAAAATTAATCGAAGAAATCGATTGAAATAAAAAATGTAATATTATTTTTTCTGATCCTTTTATTTAATTATAGATATTATTATAGGAATAAAATATATTGCATTAATTTCTAGTCTAATCCAAACATCAATTCAAGAAGATGATGAAATTGGAAAAATATCGGAAAAATTTATTATAATTATAAAATTTATTATTAAATTATTTTATTTATGAAAAAAATTAAAAAAAAATATTATTATGGGAATAAAATATATTGCATTAATTTCTAGTCTAACCCAAATATCAATTCAAGAAGATAATGAAATAGAAAAAATATCGGTAAAAATTATTATAATTATAAAATTTATTTTTAAATTATTTTAATTATTGAAAAATTTTAAAAAAGAAATTTGATCCTAATAAATGAGGTATGAACTCATTAGCATTATTTAGCTTAATTAAAATATGTTTTAGTGTATGGTGCACGGAATTTTTTAAACTAAAGCCTACTGGCACCAGGTTAGACTAAAGCCTGGTACCAGACTTGACTAAAGCCTGGTACCAGGGTAGACTAAAACCTGGTATCCAGAATAGACTAAAGCCTGGTTCCAGGGAAGACAAAACCTGGTACCAGGCTTGACTAAAGCCTGGTACCAGGCTTGACTAAAGCCTGGTATCCAGACTTGACTAAAGCCTGGTACCAGGATAGACAAAAGCCTGGTACCAGGCTAGACGTAAACCTGGTACCAGGCAAGACCAAAGCCTGGTACCAGGCTTGGCTAAAGCCTGGTATCCAGACATGACTAAAGCCTGGTACCAGGCTAGACAAAACCTGGTACCAGGCTAGACTTATGCCTGGTATCCAGACTTGACTAAAGCCTGGTACCAGGGTAGACATAAGCCTGGTACCAGGGTAGACTAAAGCCTGGTACCAGGCTTTAGTCAAGGAATATCTAAAAAATTAATAAAATATTTTATTCAATTACAATTATAATTTATGATAATAATGAAAAATAATAAAATTTATCGAAGAAATCGAATGAAATAAAAAATGTAATATTATTTTTTCTGATCCTTTTATTTAATTAATAGATATTATTATAGGAATAAAATATATTGCATTAATTTCTAGTCTAATCCAAACATCAATTCAAGAAGATGATGAAATTGCAAAAATATCGGAAAAATTTATTATAATTATAAAATTTATTTTTAAATTATTTTAATTATTTAAAAGTTTTAAAAAACAAATTTTATTTTAATAAATGAGGTATGAACTCAATAGCATTATTTAGCCTAATTGAAATATGTTTTAGTGTATATTGCACGGAATTTTTTAAACTAAAGCCTGGTACCAGGGTAGACAAAACCTGGTACCAGGCTTGACTAAAGCCTGGTATCCAGACTTGACTAAAGCCTGGTACCAGGATAGACATAAGCCTGGTACCAGGCTAGACTAAAGCCTGGTATCCAGACTTGACTATAGCCTGGTACCAGGGTAGACAAAAGCCTGGTACCAGGCTAGACGTAAACCTGGTACCAGGCAAGACTAAAGCCTGGTACCAGTGGTATCCAGACTTGACTAAAGCCTGGTACCAGGCTAGACAAAACCTGGTACCAGGCTAGATTTAAGCCTGGTACCAGGCTTGACTAAAGCCTGGTATCCAGACTTGACTAAAGCCTGGTACCAGGCTAGACAAAAGCCTGGTTCCAGGCTAGACAAAAGCCTGGTACCAGACTTGACTAAAGCCTGGTACCAGGGTAGACTAAAGCCTGGTATCCAGACTAGACAAAAGCCTGGTACCAGCATAGACAAAACCTGGTACCAGGCTAGACTTAAGCCTGGTACCAGGCTTGACTAAAGCCTGGTATCCAGACTTGACTAAAGCCTGGGACCAGGCTAGACAAAACCTGGTACCAGGCTAGACATAAGCCTGGTACCAGGATAGACATAAGCCTGGTACCAGGCTAGACTAAAGCCTGGTACCAGGCTTTAGTCAAGGAATATCAAAAAAATTAATAAAATATTTTATTCAATTAAAATTATAATTTATGATAATAATGAAAAATAATAAAATTTATCGAAGAAATCGAATGAAATAAAAAATGTAATATTATTTTTTCTGATCCTTTTATTTAATTAATAGATATTATTATAGGAATAAAATATATTGCATTAATTTCTAGTCTAATCCAAACATCAATTCCAGAAGATAATGAAATAGAAAAAATATCGGAAAAAATTATTATAATTATAAAATTTATTATTAAATTATTTTATTTATGAAAAAAAAATTAAAAAAATATTATTATGGGAATAAAATATATTGCATTAATTTCTAGTCTAACCCAAATATCAATTCAAGAAGATAATGAGATAGAAAAAATATCGGTAAAAATTATTATAATTATAAAATTTATTTTTAAATTATTTTAATTATTGAAAAATTTTAAAAAAGAAATTTGATCCTAATAAATGAGGTATGAACTCATTAGCATTATTTAGCTTAATTAAAATATGTTTTAGTGTATGGTGCACGGAATTTTTTAAACTAAAGCCTACTGGCACCAGGTTAGACTAAAGCCTGGTACCAGACTTGACTAAAGCCTGGTACCAGGGTAGACTAAAACCTGGTATCCAGAATAGACTAAAGCCTGGTACCAGGGTAGACAAAACCTGGTCTAGCCTGGTACCAGGCTTGACTAAAGCCTGGTATTCAGACTTGACTAAAGCCTGGTACCAGGATAGACATAAGCCTGGTACCAGGCTAGACTAAAGCCTGGTATCCAGATTTGACTATAGCCTGGTACCAGGGTAGACAAAAGCCTGGTACCAGGCTAGACGTAAACCTGGTACCAGGCAAGACTAAAGCCTGGTACCAGGCTTGGCTAAAGCCTGGTATCCAGACTTGACTTAAGCCTGGTACCAGGCTAGACAAAACCTGGTACCAGGCTAGATTTAAGCCTGGTACCAGGCTTGACTATGCCTGGTACCAGGGTAGACTAAAGCCTGGTATCCAGACTTGACTAAAGCCTGGAACCAGGCTAGACAAAAGCCTGGTACCAGACTTGACTAAAGCCTGGTACCAGGGTAGACTAAAGCCTGGTATCCAGACTAGACAAAAGCCTAGTACCAGCATAGACAAAACCTGGTACCAGGCTAGACTTAAGCCTGGTACCTGGCTTGAATAAAGCCTGGTATCCAGACTTGACTAAAGCCTGGTACCAGGCTAGACAAAACCTGGTACCAGGCTAGACATAAGCCTGGTACCAGGATAGACATAAGCCTGGTACCAGGCTAGACTAAAGCCTGGTACCAGGCTTTAGTCAAGGAATATCTAAAAAATTAATAAAATATTTTATTGAATTACAATTATAATTTATGATAATAATGAAAAATAATAAAATTTATCGAAGAAATCGAATGAAATAAAAAATGTAATATTATTTTTTCTGATCCTTTTATTTAATTAATAGATATTATTATAGGAATAAAATATATTGCATTAATTTCTAGTCTAATCCAAACATCAATTCAAGAAGATGATGAAATTGCAAAAATATCGGAAAAATTTATTATAATTATAAAATTTATTTTTAAATTTTTTTTTTTTTTTTATATGTTTATTTTCCGAATAAAATACATGTTTTACAATACAATATAACAACAAATCCATATAAAAAAAAATTATTGTTGTATCGCACCCGGCGAAGCTGCGTAGTGCATGCTTGTGTCCGGGATTATTTATGAAAAAAATTTTAAAACAGTATTAATTATTGTGGGAATAAAATATATTGCATTAATTTCTAGTCTAACCCAAATATCAACTGAAGAAGATAATGATATAGAAAAAATATCGGTAAAAATTATTATAATTATAAAATTTATTTTTAAATTATTTTGATTATTGAAAAATTTTAAAAAAGAAATTTGATCCTAATAAGTGAGGTATGAACTCATTAGCATTATTTAGCTTAATTAAAATATGTTTTAGTGTATGTTGCACGGAATTTTTTAAACTAAAGCCTACTGGCACCAGGTAAGACTAAAGCCTGGTACCAGACTTGGCCTGGTACCAGAGTAGACTAAAACCTGGTATCCAGAATAGACTAAAGCCTGGTACCAGGGTAGACAAAACCTGGTACCAGGCTAGACTTAAGCCTGGTACCAGGCTTGACTAAAGCCTGGTATCCAGACTTGACTAAAGCCTGGTACCAGGGTAGACAAAAGCCTGGTACCAGGCTAGACGTAAACCTGGTACCAGGCAAGACCAAAGCCTGGTACCAGACTTGGCTAAAGCCTGGTATCCAGACATGACTAAAGCCTGGTACCAGGCTAGACAAAACCTGGTACCAGGCTAGACTTAAGCCTGGTATCCAGACTTGACTAAAGCCTGGTACCAGGCTTTAGTCAGGGAATATCTAAAAAATTCATGAAATATTTTATTCAATTCAAATTATAATTTATTATAATAATGAAAAATAATAAAATTTATCGAAGATCTCGATTGAAATAAAAAATGTAATATTATTTTTTCTGATCCTTTTATTTAGTTATAGATATTATTATAGGAATAAAATATATTGCATTAATTTCTAGTCTAACCCAAATATCAATTCAAGAAGATAATGAAATAGAAAAAATATCGGTAAAAATTATTATAATTATAAAATTTATTTTTAAATTATTTTAATTATTGAAAAATTTTAAAAAAGAAATTTGATCCTTATAAATGAGGTATGAACTCATTAGCATTATTTAGCTTAATTAAAATATGTTTTAGTGTATGGTGCACGGATTTTTTTAAACTAAAGCCTACTGGCACCAGGTTAGACTAAAGCCTGGTACCAGACTTGACTAAAGCCTGGTACCAGGGTAGACTAAAACCTGGTATCCAGAATAGACTAAAGCCTGGTACCAGGGTAGACAAAACCTGGTACCAGGCTAGACTTAAGCCTGGTACCAGGCTTGACTAAAGCCTGGTACCAGGCTTGACTAAAGCCTGGTATCCAGACTTGAATAAAGCCTGGTACCAGGGTAGACAAAAGCCTGGTACCAGGCTAGAAGTAAACCTTGTACCAGGCAAGACTAAAGCCTGGTACCAGGCTTGGCTAAAGCCTGGTATCCAGACTTGACTAAAGCCTGGTACCAGGCTAGACAAAACCTGGTACCAGGCTAGATTTAAGCCTGGTACCAGGCTTGACTAAAGCCTGGTACCAGGGTAGACTAAAGCCTGGTATCCAGACTTGACTAAAGCCTGGAACAAGGCTAGACAAAAGCCTGGTACCAGACTTGACTAAAGCCTGGTACCAGGGTAGACTAAAGCCTGGTATCCAGACTAGACATAAGCCTGGTACCAGCATAGACAAAACCTGGTACCAGGCTAGACTTAAGCCTGGTACCAGGCTTGACTAAAGCCTGGTATCCAGACTTGACTAAAGCCTGGTACAGGCTAGACATAACCTGGTACCAGGCTAGACATAAGCCTGGTACCAGGATAGACATAAGCCTGGTACCAGGCTAGACTAAAGCCTGGTACCAGGCTTTAGTCAAGGAATATCTAAAAAATTAATAAAATATTTTATTCAATTACAATTTATGATAATAATGAAAAATAATAAAATTTATCGAAGAAATCGAATGAAATAAAAAATGTAATATTATTTTTTCTGATCCTTTTATTTAATTAATAGATATTATTATAGGAATAAAATATATTGCATTAATTTCTAGTCTAATCCAAACATCAATTCAAGAAGATGATGAAATTGCAAAAATATCGGAAAAATTTATTATAATTATAAAATTTATTATTAAATTATTTTATTCATGAAAAAAATTTAAAAAAAATATTATTAAGCATTTTTTAGCTTAATTTAAATATGTTTTAGTGTATGGTGCACGGAATTTTTTAAACTAAGGCCTACTGGCACCAGGTTAGACTAAAGCCTGGTACCAGAATAGACTAAAGCCTGGTACCAGGGTAGACAAAACCTGGTACCAGGCTTGACTAAAGCCTGGTATCCAGACTTGACTAAAGCCTGGTACCAGGGTAGACAAAAGCCTGGCACCAGGCTAGACGTAAACCAGGTACCAGGCAAGACTAAAGCCTGGTACCAGGCTTGGCTAAAGCCTGGTATCCAGACATGACTAAAGCCTGGTACCAGGCTAGACAAAACCTGGTACCAGGCTTAACCAGACTTGACTATAGCCTGGTACCAGGTTAGACATAAACCTGGTACCAGGCTAGACTAAAGCCTGGTACCAGGCTTTAGTCAGGGAATATCTAAAAAATTCATGAAATATTTTATTCAATTCAAATTATAATTTATTATAATAATGAAAAATAATAAAATTTATCGAAGATCTCGATTGAAATAAAAAATGTAATATTATTTTTTCTGATCCTTTTATTTAGTTATAGATATTATTATAGGAATAAAATATATTGCATTAATTTCTAGTCTAACCCAAATATCAATTCAAGAAGATAATGAAATAGAAAAAATATCGGTAAAAATTATTATAATTATAAAATTTATTTTTAAATTATTTTAATTATTGAAAAATTTTAAAAAAGAAATTTGATCCTTATAAATGAGGTATGAACTCATTAGCATTATTTAGCTTAATTAAAATATGTTTTAGTGTATGGTGCACGGATTTTTTTAAACTAAAGCCTACTGGCACCAGGTTAGACTAAAGCCTGGTACCAGACTTGACTAAAGCCTGGTACCAGGGTAGACTAAAACCTGGTATCCAGAATAGACTAAAGCCTGGTACCAGGGTAGACAAAACCTGGTACCAGGCTAGACTTAAGCCTGGTACCAGGCTTGACTAAAGCCTGGTACCAGGCTTGACTAAAGCCTGGTATCCAGACTTGAATAAAGCCTGGTACCAGGGTAGACAAAAGCCTGGTACCAGGCTAGAAGTAAACCTTGTACCAGGCAAGACTAAAGCCTGGTACCAGGCTTGGCTAAAGCCTGGTATCCAGACTTGACTAAAGCCTGGTACCAGGCTAGACAAAACCTGGTACCAGGCTAGATTTAAGCCTGGTACCAGGCTTGACTAAAGCCTGGTACCAGGGTAGACTAAAGCCTGGTATCCAGACTTGACTAAAGCCTGGAACAAGGCTAGACAAAAGCCTGGTACCAGACTTGACTAAAGCCTGGTACCAGGGTAGACTAAAGCCTGGTATCCAGACTAGACATAAGCCTGGTACCAGCATAGACAAAACCTGGTACCAGGCTAGACTTAAGCCTGGTACCAGGCTTGACTAAAGCCTGGTATCCAGACTTGACTAAAGCCTGGTACCAGGCTAGACATAACCTGGTACCAGGCTAGACATAAGCCTGGTACCAGGATAGACATAAGCCTGGTACCAGGCTAGACTAAAGCCTGGTACCAGGCTTTAGTCAAGGAATATCTAAAAAATTAATAAAATATTTTATTCAATTACAATTTATGATAATAATGAAAAATAATAAAATTTATCGAAGAAATCGAATGAAATAAAAAATGTAATATTATTTTTTCTGATCCTTTTATTTAATTAATAGATATTATTATAGGAATAAAATATATTGCATTAATTTCTAGTCTAATCCAAACATCAATTCAAGAAGATGATGAAATTGCAAAAATATCGGAAAAATTTATTATAATTATAAAATTTATTATTAAATTATTTTATTCATGAAAAAAATTTAAAAAAAATATTATTAAGCATTTTTTAGCTTAATTTAAATATGTTTTAGTGTATGGTGCACGGAATTTTTTAAACTAAGGCCTACTGGCACCAGGTTAGACTAAAGCCTGGTACCAGAATAGACTAAAGCCTGGTACCAGGGTAGACAAAACCTGGTACCAGGCTTGACTAAAGCCTGGTATCCAGACTTGACTAAAGCCTGGTACCAGGGTAGACAAAAGCCTGGCACCAGGCTAGACGTAAACCAGGTACCAGGCAAGACTAAAGCCTGGTACCAGGCTTGGCTAAAGCCTGGTATCCAGACATGACTAAAGCCTGGTACCAGGCTAGACAAAACCTGGTACCAGGCTTAACCAGACTTGACTATAGCCTGGTACCAGGTTAGACATAAACCTGGTACCAGGCTAGACTAAAGCCTGGTACCAGGCTTTAGTCAAGGAATATCTAAAAAATTAATAAAATATTTTATTCAATTAAAATTTAAATTTATGATAATAATGAAAAATAATAAAATTTATCGAAGAAATCGATTGAAATAAAAAATGTAATATTATTTTTTATGATCCTTTTATTTAATTAATAGATATTATTATAGGAATAAAATATATTGCATTAATTTCTAGTCTAATCCAAACATCAATTCCAGAAGATAATGAAATAGAAAAAATATCGGAAAAAATTATTATAATTATAAAATTTATTATTAAATTATTTTATTTATGGAAAAAAAATTAAAAAAATATTATTATGGGAATAAAATATATTGCATTAATTTCTAGTCTAACCCAAATATCAATTCAAGAAGATAATGAGATAGAAAAAATATCGGTAAAAATTATTATAATTATAAAATTTATTTTTAAATTATTTTAATTATTGAAAAATTTTAAAAAAGAAATTTGATCCTAATAAATGAGGTATGAACTCATTAGCATTATTTAGCTTAATTAAAATATGTTTTAGTGTATGGTGCACGGAATTTTTTAAACTAAAGCCTACTGGCACCAGGTTAGACTACAGCCTGGTACCAGACTTGACTAAAGCCTGGTACCAGGGAAGACTAAAACCTGGTACCAGGGTAGACTAAAACCTGGTATCCAGAATAGACTAAAGCCTGGTACCAGGGTAGACAAAACCTGGTACCAGGCTAGACTTAAGCCTGGTACCAGGCTTGACTAAAGCCTGGTATCCAGACTTGACTAAAGCCTGGTACCAGGGTAGACAAAAGCCTGGTACCAGGCTAGACGTAAACCTGGTACCAGGCAAGACTAAAGCCTGGTACCAGGCTAGACAAAACTTGGTACCAGGCTAGACTTAAGCCTGGTATCCAGACTTGACTAAAGCCTGGTACCAGGGTAGACATAAGCCTGGTACCAGGCTAGACTAAAGCCTGGTACCAGGCTTTAGTCAAGGAATATCAAAAAAATTAATAAAATATTTTATTCAATTAAAATTTAAATTTATGATAATAATGAAAAATAATAAAATTTATCGAAGAAATCGATTGAAATAAAAAATGTAATATTATTTTTTATGATCCTTTTATTTAATTAATAGATATTATTATAGGAATAAAATATATTGCATTAATTTCTAGTCTAATCCAAACATCAATTCCAGAAGATAATGAAATAGAAAAAATATCGGAAAAAATTATTATAATTATAAAATTTATTTTTAAATTATTTTAATTATTTAAAAGTTTTAAAAAACAAATTTTATTTTAATAAATGAGGTATGAACTCAATAGCATTATTTAGCCTAATTGAAATATGTTTTAGTGTATATTGCACGGAATTTTTTAAACTAAAGCCTGGTACCAGGGTAGACAAAACCTGGTACCAGGCTTGACTAAAGCCTGGTATCCAGACTTGACTAAAGCCTGGTACCAGGATAGACATAAGCCTGGTACCAGGCTAGACTAAAGCCTGGTATCCAGACTTGACTATAGCCTGGTACCAGGGTAGACAAAAGCCTGGTACCAGGCTAGACGTAAACCTGGTACCAGGCAAGACTAAAGCCTGGTACCAGTGGTATCCAGACTTGACTAAAGCCTGGTACCAGGCTAGACAAAACCTGGTACCAGGCTAGATTTAAGCCTGGTACCAGGCTTGACTAAAGCCTGGTACCAGGGTAGACTAAAGCCTGGTATCCAGACTTGACTAAAGCCTGGTACCAGGCTAGACAAAAGCCTGGTACCAGACTTGACTAAAGCCTGGTACCAGGGTAGACTAAAGCCTGGTATCCAGACTAGACAAAAGCCTGGTACCAGCATAGACAAAACCTGGTACCAGGCTAGACTTAAGCCTGGTACCAGGCTTGACTAAAGCCTGGTATCCAGACTTGACTAAAGCCTGGTACCAGGCTAGACAAAACCTGGTACCAGGCTAGACATAAGCCTGGTACCAGGTTAGACATAATCCTAAGGCTTTAGTCAAGGAATATCTAAAAAATTAATAAAATATTTTATTCAATTAAAATTTAAATTTATGATAATAATGAAAAATAATAAAATTTATCGAAGAAATCGATTGAAATAAAAAATGTAATATTATTTTTTATGATCCTTTTATTTAATTAATAGATATTATTATAGGAATAAAATATATTGCATTAATTTCTAGTCTAATCCAAACATCAATTATTATTAATATCGGAAAAATTTATTATAATTATAAAATTTATTATTAAATTATTTTATTTATGAAAAAAAATTTAAAAAAATATTATTATGGGAATAAAATATATTGCATTAATTTCTAGTCTAACCCAAATATCAATTCAAGAAGATAATGAGATAGAAAAAATATCGGTAAAAATTATTATAATTATAAAATTTATTTTTAAATTATTTTAATTATTGAAAAATTTTAAAAAAGAAATTTGATCCTAATAAATGAGGTATGAACTCATTAGCATTATTTAGCCTAATTGAAATATGTTTTAGTGTATATTGCACGGAATTTTTTAAACTAAAGCCTGGTACCAGGTTAGACTACAGCCTGGTACCAGACTTGACTAAAGCCTGGTACCAGGGAAGACAAAAGCCTGGTACCAGGCTAGACGTAAACCTGGTACCAGGCAAGACTAAAGCCTGGTACCAGGCTAGACAAAACTTGGTACCAGGCTAGACTTAAGCCTGGTATCCAGACTTGACTAAAGCCTGGTACCAGGGTAGACATAAGCCTGGTACCAGGCTAGACTAAAGCCTGGTACCAGGCTTTAGTCAAGGAATATCAAAAAAATTAATAAAATATTTTATTCAATTAAAATTTAAATTTATGATAATAATGAAAAATAATAAAATTTATCGAAGAAATCGATTGAAATAAAAAATGTAATATTATTTTTTATGATCCTTTTATTTAATTAATAGATATTATTATAGGAATAAAATATATTGCATTAATTTCTAGTCTAATCCAAACATCAATTCCAGAAGATAATGAAATAGAAAAAATATCGGAAAAAATTATTATAATTATAAAATTTATTTTTAAATTATTTTAATTATTTAAAAGTTTTAAAAAACAAATTTTATTTTAATAAATGAGGTATGAACTCAATAGCATTATTTAGCCTAATTGAAATATGTTTTAGTGTATATTGCACGGAATTTTTTAAACTAAAGCCTGGTACCAGGGTAGACAAAACCTGGTACCAGGCTTGACTAAAGCCTGGTATCCAGACTTGACTAAAGCCTGGTACCAGGATAGACATAAGCCTGGTACCAGGCTAGACTAAAGCCTGGTATCCAGACTTGACTATAGCCTGGTACCAGGGTAGACAAAAGCCTGGTACCAGGCTAGACGTAAACCTGGTACCAGGCAAGACTAAAGCCTGGTACCAGTGGTATCCAGACTTGACTAAAGCCTGGTACCAGGCTAGACAAAACCTGGTACCAGGCTAGATTTAAGCCTGGTACCAGGCTTGACTAAAGCCTGGTACCAGGGTAGACTAAAGCCTGGTATCCAGACTTGACTAAAGCCTGGTACCAGGCTAGACAAAAGCCTGGTACCAGACTTGACTAAAGCCTGGTACCAGGGTAGACTAAAGCCTGGTATCCAGACTAGACAAAAGCCTGGTACCAGCATAGACAAAACCTGGTACCAGGCTAGACTTAAGCCTGGTACCAGGCTTGACTAAAGCCTGGTATCCAGACTTGACTAAAGCCTGGTACCAGGCTAGACAAAACCTGGTACCAGGCTAGACATAAGCCTGGTACCAGGTTAGACATAATCCTGGTACCAGGCTAGACTAAAGCCTGGTACCAGGCTTTAGTCAAGGAATATCTAAAAAATTAATAAAATATTTTATTCAATTAAAATTTAAATTTATGATAATAATGAAAAATAATAAAATTTATCGAAGAAATCGATTGAAATAAAAAATGTAATATTATTTTTTATGATCCTTTTATTTAATTAATAGATATTATTATAGGAATAAAATATATTGCATTAATTTCTAGTCTAATCCAAACATCAATTCAAGAAGATGATGAAATTGCAAAAATATCGGAAAAATTTATTATAATTATAAAATTTATTATTAAATTATTTTATTTATGAAAAAAAATTTTAAAAAATATTATTATGGGAATAAAATATATTGCATTAATTTCTAGTCTAACCCAAATATCAATTCAAGAAGATAATGAGATAGAAAAAATATCGGTATAAATTATTATAATTATAAAATTTATTATTAAATTATTTTATTTATGAAAAAAAATTTAAAAAAATATTATTATGGGAATAAAATATATTGCATTAATTTCTAGTCTAACCCAAATATCAATTCAAGAAGATAATGAGATAGAAAAAATATCGGTAAAAATTATTATAATTATAAAATTTATTTTTAAATTATTTTAATTATTGAAAAATTTTAAAAAAGATATTTGATCCTAATAAATGAGGTATGAACTCATTAGCATTATTTAGCTTAATTAAAATATGTTTTAGTGTATGGTGCACGGAATTTTTTAAACTAAAGCCTACTGGCACCAGGTTAGACTAAAGCCTGGTACCAGACTTGACTAAAGCCTGGTAACAGGGTAGACTAAAACCTGGTACCAGGGTAGACTAAAACCTGGTATCCAGAATAGACTAAAGCCTGGTACCAGGGTAGACAAAACCTGGTACCAGGCTAGACTTAAGCCTGGTACCAGGCTTGACTAAAGCCTGGTATCCAGACTTGACTAAAGCCTGGTACCAGGGTAGACAAAAGCCTGGTACCAGGCTAGACGTAAACCTGGTACCAGGCAAGACTAAAGCCTGGTACCAGGCTAGACAAAACTTGGTACCAGGCTAGACTTAAGCCTGGTATCCAGACTTGACTAAAGCCTGGTACCAGGGTAGACATAAGCCTGGTACCAGGCTAGACTAAAGCCTGGTACCAGGCTTTAGTCAAGGAATATCAAAAAAATTAATAAAATATTTTATTCAATTAAAATTTAAATTTATGATAATAATGAAAAATAATAAAATTTATCGAAGAAATCGATTGAAATAAAAAATGTAATATTATTTTTTATGATCCTTTTATTTAATTAATAGATATTATTATAGGAATAAAATATATTGCATTAATTTCTAGTCTAATCCAAACATCAATTCCAGAAGATAATGAAATAGAAAAAATATCGGAAAAAATTATTATAATTATAAAATTTATTTTTAAATTATTTTAATTATTTAAAAGTTTTAAAAAACAAATTTTATTTTAATAAATGAGGTATGAACTCAATAGCATTATTTAGCCTAATTGAAATATGTTTTAGTGTATATTGCACGGAATTTTTTAAACTAAAGCCTGGTACCAGGGTAGACAAAACCTGGTACCAGGCTTGACTAAAGCCTGGTATCCAGACTTGACTAAAGCCTGGTACCAGGATAGACATAAGCCTGGTACCAGGCTAGACTAAAGCCTGGTATCCAGACTTGACTATAGCCTGGTACCAGGGTAGACAAAAGCCTGGTACCAGGCTAGACGTAAACCTGGTACCAGGCAAGACTAAAGCCTGGTACCAGTGGTATCCAGACTTGACTAAAGCCTGGTACCAGGCTAGACAAAACCTGGTACCAGGCTAGATTTAAGCCTGGTACCAGGCTTGACTAAAGCCTGGTACCAGGGTAGACTAAAGCCTGGTATCCAGACTTGACTAAAGCCTGGTACCAGGCTAGACAAAAGCCTGGTACCAGACTTGACTAAAGCCTGGTACCAGGGTAGACTAAAGCCTGGTATCCAGACTAGACAAAAGCCTGGTACCAGCATAGACAAAACCTGGTACCAGGCTAGACTTAAGCCTGGTACCAGGCTTGACTAAAGCCTGGTATCCAGACTTGACTAAAGCCTGGTACCAGGCTAGACAAAACCTGGTACCAGGCTAGACATAAGCCTGGTACCAGGTTAGACATAATCCTGGTACCAGGCTAGACTAAAGCCTGGTACCAGGCTTTAGTCAAGGAATATCTAAAAAATTAATAAAATATTTTATTCAATTAAAATTTAAATTTATGATAATAATGAAAAATAATAAAATTTATCGAAGAAATCGATTGAAATAAAAAATGTAATATTATTTTTTATGATCCTTTTATTTAATTAATAGATATTATTATAGGAATAAAATATATTGCATTAATTTCTAGTCTAATCCAAACATCAATTCAAGAAGATGATGAAATTGCAAAAATATCGGAAAAATTTATTATAATTATAAAATTTATTATTAAATTATTTTATTTATGAAAAAAAATTTTAAAAAATATTATTATGGGAATAAAATATATTGCATTAATTTCTAGTCTAACCCAAATATCAATTCAAGAAGATAATGAGATAGAAAAAATATCGGTATAAATTATTATAATTATAAAATTTATTATTAAATTATTTTATTTATGAAAAAAAATTTAAAAAAATATTATTATGGGAATAAAATATATTGCATTAATTTCTAGTCTAACCCAAATATCAATTCAAGAAGATAATGAGATAGAAAAAATATCGGTAAAAATTATTATAATTATAAAATTTATTTTTAAATTATTTTAATTATTGAAAAATTTTAAAAAAGATATTTGATCCTAATAAATGAGGTATGAACTCATTAGCATTATTTAGCTTAATTAAAATATGTTTTAGTGTATGGTGCACGGAATTTTTTAAACTAAAGCCTACTGGCACCAGGTTAGACTAAAGCCTGGTACCAGACTTGACTAAAGCCTGGTAACAGGGTAGACTAAAACCTGGTACCAGGGTAGACTAAAACCTGGTATCCAGAATAGACTAAAGCCTGGTACCAGGGTAGACAAAACCTGGTACCAGGCTAGACTTAAGCCTGGTACCAGGCTTGACTAAAGCCTGGTATCCAGACTTGACTAAAGCCTGGTACCAGGGTAGACAAAAGCCTGGTACCAGGCTAGACGTAAACCTGGTACCAGGCAAGACTAAAGCCTGGTACCAGGCTAGACAAAACTTGGTACCAGGCTAGACTTAAGCCTGGTATCCAGACTTGACTAAAGCCTGGTACCAGGGTAGACATAAGCCTGGTACCAGGCTAGACTAAAGCCTGGTACCAGGCTTTAGTCAAGGAATATCAAAAAAATTAATAAAATATTTTATTCAATTAAAATTTAAATTTATGATAATAATGAAAAATAATAAAATTTATCGAAGAAATCGATTGAAATAAAAAATGTAATATTATTTTTTATGATCCTTTTATTTAATTAATAGATATTATTATAGGAATAAAATATATTGCATTAATTTCTAGTCTAATCCAAACATCAATTCCAGAAGATAATGAAATAGAAAAAATATCGGAAAAAATTATTATAATTATAAAATTTATTTTTAAATTATTTTAATTATTTAAAAGTTTTAAAAAACAAATTTTATTTTAATAAATGAGGTATGAACTCAATAGCATTATTTAGCCTAATTGAAATATGTTTTAGTGTATATTGCACGGAATTTTTTAAACTAAAGCCTGGTACCAGGGTAGACAAAACCTGGTACCAGGCTTGACTAAAGCCTGGTATCCAGACTTGACTAAAGCCTGGTACCAGGATAGACATAAGCCTGGTACCAGGCTAGACTAAAGCCTGGTATCCAGACTTGACTATAGCCTGGTACCAGGGTAGACAAAAGCCTGGTACCAGGCTAGACGTAAACCTGGTACCAGGCAAGACTAAAGCCTGGTACCAGTGGTATCCAGACTTGACTAAAGCCTGGTACCAGGCTAGACAAAACCTGGTACCAGGCTAGATTTAAGCCTGGTACCAGGCTTGACTAAAGCCTGGTACCAGGGTAGACTAAAGCCTGGTATCCAGACTTGACTAAAGCCTGGTACCAGGCTAGACAAAAGCCTGGTACCAGACTTGACTAAAGCCTGGTACCAGGGTAGACTAAAGCCTGGTATCCAGACTAGACAAAAGCCTGGTACCAGCATAGACAAAACCTGGTACCAGGCTAGACTTAAGCCTGGTACCAGGCTTGACTAAAGCCTGGTATCCAGACTTGACTAAAGCCTGGTACCAGGCTAGACAAAACCTGGTACCAGGCTAGACATAAGCCTGGTACCAGGTTAGACATAATCCTGGTACCAGGCTAGACTAAAGCCTGGTACCAGGCTTTAGTCAAGGAATATCTAAAAAATTAATAAAATATTTTATTCAATTAAAATTTAAATTTATGATAATAATGAAAAATAATAAAATTTATCGAAGAAATCGATTGAAATAAAAAATGTAATATTATTTTTTATGATCCTTTTATTTAATTAATAGATATTATTATAGGAATAAAATATATTGCATTAATTTCTAGTCTAATCCAAACATCAATTCAAGAAGATGATGAAATTGCAAAAATATCGGAAAAATTTATTATAATTATAAAATTTATTATTAAATTATTTTATTTATGAAAAAAAATTTTAAAAAATATTATTATGGGAATAAAATATATTGCATTAATTTCTAGTCTAACCCAAATATCAATTCAAGAAGATAATGAGATAGAAAAAATATCGGTATAAATTATTATAATTATAAAATTTATTATTAAATTATTTTATTTATGAAAAAAAATTTAAAAAAATATTATTATGGGAATAAAATATATTGCATTAATTTCTAGTCTAACCCAAATATCAATTCAAGAAGATAATGAGATAGAAAAAATATCGGTAAAAATTATTATAATTATAAAATTTATTTTTAAATTATTTTAATTATTGAAAAATTTTAAAAAAGATATTTGATCCTAATAAATGAGGTATGAACTCATTAGCATTATTTAGCTTAATTAAAATATGTTTTAGTGTATGGTGCACGGAATTTTTTAAACTAAAGCCTACTGGCACCAGGTTAGACTAAAGCCTGGTACCAGACTTGACTAAAGCCTGGTAACAGGGTAGACTAAAACCTGGTACCAGGGTAGACTAAAACCTGGTATCCAGAATAGACTAAAGCCTGGTACCAGGGTAGACAAAACCTGGTACCAGGCTAGACTTAAGCCTGGTACCAGGCTTGACTAAAGCCTGGTATCCAGACTTGACTAAAGCCTGGTACCAGGGTAGACAAAAGCCTGGTACCAGGTTAGACTAAAGCCTGGTACCAGACTTGACTAAAGCCTGGTAACAGGCTAGACAAAACTTGGTACCAGGCTAGACTTAAGCCTGGTATCCAGACTTGACTAAAGCCTGGTACCAGGGTAGACATAAGCCTGGTACCAGGCTAGACTAAAGCCTGGTACCAGGCTTTAGTCAAGGAATATCAAAAAAATTAATAAAATATTTTATTCAATTAAAATTTAAATTTATGATAATAATGAAAAATATTAAAATTTATCGAAGAAATCGATTGAAATAAAAAATGTAATATTATTTTTTATGATCCTTTTATTTAATTAATAGATATTATTATAGGAATAAAATATATTGCATTAATTTCTAGTCTAATCCAAACATCAATTCAAGAAGATGATGAAATTGCAAAAATATCGGAAAAATTTATTATAATTATAAAATTTATTATTAAATTATTTTATTTATGAAAAAAATTTTAAAAAAATATTATTATGGGAATAAAATATATTGCATTAATTTCTAGTCTAACCCAAATATCAATTCAAGAAGATAATGAGATAGAAAAAATATCGGTATAAATTATTATAATTATAAAATTTATTATTAAATTATTTTATTTATGAAAAAAAATTTAAAAAAATATTATTATGGGAATAAAATATATTGCATTAATTTCTAGTCTAACCCAAATATCAATTCAAGAAGATAATGAGATAGAAAAAATATCGGTAAAAATTATTATAATTATAAAATTTATTTTTAAATTATTTTAATTATTGAAAAATTTTAAAAAAGATATTTGATCCTAATAAATGAGGTATGAACTCATTAGCATTATTTAGCTTAATTAAAATATGTTTTAGTGTATGGTGCACGGAATTTTTTAAACTAAAGCCTACTGGCACCAGGTTAGACTAAAGCCTGGTACCAGACTTGACTAAAGCCTGGTACCAGGGTAGACTAAAACCTGGTATCCAGAATAGACTAAAGCCTGGTACCAGGGTAGACAAAACCTGGTACCAGGCTTGACTTAAGCCTGGTACCAGGCTTGACTAAAGCCTGGTATCCAGACTTGACTAAAGCCTGGTACCAGGGTAGACAAAAGCCTGGTACCAGGCTAGACGTAAACCTGGTACCAGGCAAGACTAAAGCCTGGTACCAGGCTTGGCTAAAGCCTGGTATCCAGACATGACTAAAGCCTGGTACCAGGCTAGACAAAACCTGGTACCAGGCTAGACTTAAGCCTGGTATCCAGACTTGACTAATGCCTGGTACCAGGTTAGACATAATCCTGGTACCAGGCTAGACTTAAGCCTGGTACCAGGCTTTAGTCAAGGAATATCTAAAAAATTAATAAAATATTTTATTCAATTAAAATTTAAATTTATGATAATAATGAAAAATAATAAAATTTATCGAAGAAATCGATCGAAATAAAAAATGTAATATTATTTTTTATGATCCTTTTATTTAATTAATAGATATTATTATAGGAATAAAATATATTGCATTAATTTCTAGTCTAATCCAAACATCAATTCCAGAAGATAATGAAATAGAAAAAATATCGGAAAAAATTATTATAATTATAAAATTTATTTTTAAATTATTTTAATTATTGAAAAATTTTAAAAAAGAAATTTGATCCTAATAAATGAGGTATGAACTCATTAGCATTATTTAGCTTAATTAAAATATGTTTTAGTGTATGGTGCACGGAATTTTTTAAACTAAAGCCTACTGGCACCAGGTTAGACTAAAGCCTGGTACCAGACTTGACTAAAGCCTGGTACCAGGGTAGACTAAAACCTGGTACCAGGGTAGACTAAAACCTGGTATCCAGAATAGACTAAAGCCTGGTACCAGGGTAGACAAAACCTGGTACCAGGCTAGACTTAAGCCTGGTACCAGGCTTGACTAAAGCCTGGTATCCAGACTTGACTAAAGCCTGGTACCAGGGTAGACAAAAGCCTGGTACCAGGCTAGACGTAAACCTGGTACCAGGCAAGACTAAAGCCTGGTACCAGGCTAGACAAAACTTGGTACCAGGCTAGACTTAAGCCTGGTATCCAGACTTGACTAAAGCCTGGTACCAGGGTAGACATAAGCCTAGTACCAGGCTAGACTAAAGCCTGGTACCAGGCTTTAGTCAAGGAATATCAAAAAAATTAATAAAATATTTTATTCAATTAAAATTTAAATTTATGATAATAATGAAAAATAATAAAATTTATCGAAGAAATCGATTGAAATAAAAAATGTAATATTATTTTTTATGATCCTTTTATTTAATTAATAGATATTATTATAGGAATAAAATATATTGCATTAATTTCTAGTCTAATCCAAACATCAATTCCAGAAGATAATGAAATAGAAAAAATATCGGAAAAAATTATTATAATTATAAAATTTATTTTTAAATTATTTTAATTATTTAAAAGTTTTAAAAAACAAATTTTATTTTAATAAATGAGGTATGAACTCAATAGCATTATTTAGCCTAATTGAAATATGTTTTAGTGTATATTGCACGGAATTTTTTAAACTAAAGCCTGGTACCAGGGTAGACAAAACCTGGTACCAGGCTTGACTAAAGCCTGGTATCCAGACTTGACTAAAGCCTGGTACCAGGATAGACATAAGCCTGGTACCAGGCTAGACTAAAGCCTGGTATCCAGACTTGACATCTTCAGGGTAGACAAAAGCCTGGTACCAGGCTAGACGTAAACCTGGTACCAGGCAAGACTAAAGCCTGGTACCAGTGGTATCCAGACTTGACTAAAGCCTGGTACCAGGCTAGACAAAACCTGGTACCAGGCTAGATTTAAGCCTGGTACCAGGCTTGACTAAAGCCTGGTACCAGGGTAGACTAAAGCCTGGTATCCAGACTTGACTAAAGCCTGGTACCAGGCTAGACAAAAGCCTGGTACCAGACTTGACTAAAGCCTGGTACCAGGGTAGACTTAAGCCTGGTATCCAGACTAGACAAAAGCCTGGTACCAGCATAGACAAAACCTGGTACCAGGCTAGACTTAAGCCTGGTACCAGGCTTGACTAAAGCCTGGTATCCAGACTTGACTAAAGCCTGGTACCAGGCTAGACAAAACCTGGTACCAGGCTAGACATAAGCCTGGTACCAGGTTAGACATAATCCTGGTACCAGGCTAGACTAAAGCCTGGTACAAGGAATATCTAAAAAATTAATAAAATATTTTATTCAATTAAAATTTAAATTTATGATAATAATGAAAAATAATAAAAGTTATCGAAGAAATCGATTGAAATAAAAAATGTAATATTATTTTTTATGATCCTTTTATTTAATTAATAGATATTATTATAGGAATAAAATATATTGCATTAATTTCTAGTCTAATCCAAACATCAATTCAAGAAGATGATGAAATTGCAAAAATATCGGAAAAATTTATTATAATTATAAAATTTATTATTAAATTATTTTATTTATGAAAAAAAATTTAAAAAAATATTATTATGGGAATAAAATATATTGCATTAATTTCTAGTCTAACCCAAATATCAATTCAAGAAGATAATGAGATAGAAAAAATATCGGTAAAAATTATTATAATTATAAAATTTATTTTTAAATTATTTTAATTATTGAAAAATTTTAAAAAAGATATTTGATTCTAATAAATGAGGTATGAACTCATTAGCATTATTTAGCTTAATTAAAATATGTTTTAGTGTATGGTGCACGGAATTTTTTAAACTAAAGCCTACTGGCACCAGGTTAGACTAAAGCCTGGTACCAGACTTGACTAAAGCCTGGTACCAGGGTAGACTAAAACCTGGTACCAGGGTAGACTAAAACCTGGTATCCAGAATAGACTAAAGCCTGGTACCAGGGTAGACAAAACCTGGTACCAGGCTAGACTTAAGCCTGGTACCAGGCTTGACTAAAGCCTGGTATCCAGACTTGACTAAAGCCTGGTACCAGGGTAGACAAAAGCCTGGTACCAGGCTAGACGTAAACCTGGTACCAGGCAAGACTAAAGCCTGGTACCAGGCTAGACAAAACTTGGTACCAGGCTAGACTTAAGCCTGGTATCCAGACTTGACTAAAGCCTGGTACCAGGGTAGACATAAGCCTGGTACCAGGCTAGACTAAAGCCTGGTACCAGGCTTTAGTCAAGGAATATCAAAAAAATTAATAAAATATTTTATTCAATTAAAATTTAAATTTATGATAATAATGAAAAATATTAAAATTTATCGAAGAAATCGATTGAAATAAAAAATGTAATATTATTTTTTATGATCCTTTTATTTAATTAATAGATATTATTATAGGAATAAAATATATTGCATTAATTTCTAGTCTAATCCAAACATCAATTCAAGAAGATGATGAAATTGCAAAAATATCGGAAAAATTTATTATAATTATAAAATTTATTATTAAATTATTTTATTTATGAAAAAAATTTTAAAAAAATATTATTATGGGAATAAAATATATTGCATTAATTTCTAGTCTAACCCAAATATCAATTCAAGAAGATAATGAGATAGAAAAAATATCGGTATAAATTATTATAATTATAAAATTTATTATTAAATTATTTTATTTATGAAAAAAAAATTAAAAAAATATTATTATGGGAATAAAATATATTGCATTAATTTCTAGTCTAACCCAAATATCAATTCAAGAAGATAATGAGATAGAAAAAATATCGGTAAAAATTATTATAATTATAAAATTTATTATTAAATTATTTTATTTATGAAAAAATTTTTAAAAAAATATTATTATGGGAATAAAATATATTGCATTAATTTCTAGTCTAACCCAAATATCAATTCAAGAAGATAATGAGATAGAAAAAATATCGGTATAAATTATTATAATTATAAAATTTATTATTAAATTATTTTAATTATTGAAAAATTTTAAAAAAGATATTTGATCCTAATAAATGAGGTATGAACTCATTAGCATTATTTAGCTTAATTAAAATATGTTTTAGTGTATGGTGCACGGAATTTTTTAAACTAAAGCCTACTGGCACCAGGTTAGACTAAAGCCTGGTACCAGACTTGACTAAAGCCTGGTACCAGGGTAGACTAAAACCTGGTACCAGGGTAGACTAAAACCTGGTATCCAGAATAGACTAAAGCCTGGTACCAGGGTAGACAAAACCTGGTACCAGGCTAGACTTAAGCCTGGTACCAGGCTTGACTAAAGCCTGGTATCCAGACTTGACTAAAGCCTGGTACCAGGGTAGACAAAAGCCTGGTACCAGGCTAGACGTAAACCTGGTACCAGGCAAGACTAAAGCCTGGTACCAGGCTAGACAAAACTTGGTACCAGGCTAGACTTAAGCCTGGTATCCAGACTTGACTAAAGCCTGGTACCAGGGTAGACATAAGCCTGGTACCAGGCTAGACTAAAGCCTGGTACCAGGCTTTAGTCAAGGAATATCAAAAAAATTAATAAAATATTTTATTCAATTAAAATTTAAATTTATGATAATAATGAAAAATATTAAAATTTATCGAAGAAATCGATTGAAATAAAAAATGTAATATTATTTTTTATGATCCTTTTATTTAATTAATAGATATTATTATAGGAATAAAATATATTGCATTAATTTCTAGTCTAATCCAAACATCAATTCAAGAAGATGATGAAATTGCAAAAATATCGGAAAAATTTATTATAATTATAAAATTTATTATTAAATTATTTTATTTATGAAAAAAATTTTAAAAAAATATTATTATGGGAATAAAATATATTGCATTAATTTCTAGTCTAACCCAAATATCAATTCAAGAAGATAATGAGATAGAAAAAATATCGGTATAAATTATTATAATTATAAAATTTATTATTAAATTATTTTATTTATGAAAAAAAAATTAAAAAAATATTATTATGGGAATAAAATATATTGCATTAATTTCTAGTCTAACCCAAATATCAATTCAAGAAGATAATGAGATAGAAAAAATATCGGTAAAAATTATTATAATTATAAAATTTATTTTTAAATTATTTTAATTATTGAAAAATTTTAAAAAAGATATTTGATCCTAATAAATGAGGTATGAACTCATTAGCATTATTTAGCTTAATTAAAATATGTTTTAGTGTATGGTGCACGGAATTTTTTAAACTAAAGCCTACTGGCACCAGGTTCGACTAAAGCCTGGTACCAGACTTGACTAAAGCCTGGTACCAGGGTAGACTAAAACCTGGTATCCAGAATAGACTAAAGCCTGGTACCAGGGTAGACAAAACCTGGTACCAGGCTTGACTTAAGCCTGGTACCAGGCTTGACTAAAGCCTGGTATCCAGACTTGACTAAAGCCTGGTACCAGGGTAGACAAAAGCCTGGTACCAGGCTAGACGTAAACCTGGTACCAGGCAAGACTAAAGCCTGGTACCAGGCTTGGCTAAAGCCTGGTATCCAGACATGACTAAAGCCTGGTACCAGGCTAGACAAAACCTGGTACCAGGCTAGACTTAAGCCTGGTATCCAGACTTGACTAATGCCTGGTACCAGGTTAGACATAATCCTGGTACCAGGCTAGACTTAAGCCTGGTACCAGGCTTTAGTCAAGGAATATCTAAAAAATTAATAAAATATTTTATTCAATTAAAATTTAAATTTATGATAATAATGAAAAATAATAAAATTTATCGAAGAAATCGATCGAAATAAAAAATGTAATATTATTTTTTATGATCCTTTTATTTAATTAATAGATATTATTATAGGAATAAAATATATTGCATTAATTTCTAGTCTAATCCAAACATCAATTCCAGAAGATAATGAAATAGAAAAAATATCGGAAAAAATTATTATAATTATAAAATTTATTTTTAAATTATTTTAATTATTGAAAAATTTTAAAAAAGAAATTTGATCCTAATAAATGAGGTATGAACTCATTAGCATTATTTAGCTTAATTAAAATATGTTTTAGTGTATGGTGCACGGAATTTTTTAAACTAAAGCCTACTGGCACCAGGTTAGACTAAAGCCTGGTACCAGACTTGACTAAAGCCTGGTACCAGGGTAGACTAAAACCTGGTACCAGGGTAGACTAAAACCTGGTATCCAGAATAGACTAAAGCCTGGTACCAGGGTAGACAAAACCTGGTACCAGGCTAGACAAAACTTGGTACCAGGCTAGACTTAAGCCTGGTATCCAGACTTGACTAAAGCCTGGTACCAGGGTAGACATAAGCCTAGTACCAGGCTAGACTAAAGCCTGGTACCAGGCTTTAGTCAAGGAATATCAAAAAAATTAATAAAATATTTTATTCAATTAAAATTTAAATTTATGATAATAATGAAAAATAATAAAATTTATCGAAGAAATCGATTGAAATAAAAAATGTAATATTATTTTTTATGATCCTTTTATTTAATTAATAGATATTATTATAGGAATAAAATATATTGCATTAATTTCTAGTCTAATCCAAACATCAATTCCAGAAGATAATGAAATAGAAAAAATATCGGAAAAAATTATTATAATTATAAAATTTATTTTTAAATTATTTTAATTATTTAAAAGTTTTAAAAAACAAATTTTATTTTAATAAATGAGGTATGAACTCAATAGCATTATTTAGCCTAATTGAAATATGTTTTAGTGTATATTGCACGGAATTTTTTAAACTAAAGCCTGGTACCAGGGTAGACAAAACCTGGTACCAGGCTTGACTAAAGCCTGGTATCCAGACTTGACTAAAGCCTGGTACCAGGATAGACATAAGCCTGGTACCAGGCTAGACTAAAGCCTGGTATCCAGACTTGACTATAGCCTGGTACCAGGGTAGACAAAAGCCTGGTACCAGGCTAGACGTAAACCTGGTACCAGGCAAGACTAAAGCCTGGTACCAGTGGTATCCAGACTTGACTAAAGCCTGGTACCAGGCTAGACAAAACCTGGTACCAGGCTAGATTTAAGCCTGGTACCAGGCTTGACTAAAGCCTGGTACCAGGGTAGACTAAAGCCTGGTATCCAGACTTGACTAAAGCCTGGTACCAGGCTAGACAAAAGCCTGGTACCAGACTTGACTAAAGCCTGGTACCAGGGTAGACTTAAGCCTGGTATCCAGACTAGACAAAAGCCTGGTACCAGCATAGACAAAACCTGGTACCAGGCTAGACTTAAGCCTGGTACCAGGCTTGACTAAAGCCTGGTATCCAGACTTGACTAAAGCCTGGTACCAGGCTAGACAAAACCTGGTACCAGGCTAGACATAAGCCTGGTACCAGGTTAGACATAATCCTGGTACCAGGCTAGACTAAAGCCTGGTACCAAGGAATATCTAAAAAATTAATAAAATATTTTATTCAATTAAAATTTAAATTTATGATAATAATGAAAAATAATAAAATTTATCGAAGAAATCGATTGAAATAAAAAATGTAATATTATTTTTTATGATCCTTTTATTTAATTAATAGATATTATTATAGGAATAAAATATATTGCATTAATTTCTAGTCTAATCCAAACATCAATTCCAGAAGATAATGAAATAGAAAAAATATCGGAAAAAATTATTATATTATAAAATTTATTATTAAATTATTTTATTTATGAAAAAAAAATTTAAAAAAATATTATTATGGGAATAAAATATATTGCATTAATTTCTAGTCTAACCCATATATCAATTCAAGAAGATAATGAGATAGAAAAAATATCGGTATAAATTATTATAATTATAAAATTAATTTTTAAATTATTTTAATTATTGAAAAATTTTAAAAAAGAAATTTGATCCTAATAAATGAGGTATGAACTCATTAGCATTATTTAGCTTAATTAAAATATGTTTTAGTGTATGGTGCACGGAATTTTTTAAACTAAAGCCTACTGGCACCAGGTTAGACTAAAGCCTGGTACCAGACTTGACTAAAGCCTGGTACCAGGGTAGACTAAAACCTGGTATCCAGAATAGTCTAAAGCCTGGTACCAGGGTAGACAAAACCTGGTACCAGGCTAGACTTAAGCCTGGTACCAGGCTTGACTAAAGCCTGGTATCCAGACTTGACTAAAGCCTGGTACCAGGGTAGACAAAAGCCTGGTACCAGGCTAGACGTAAACCTGGTACCAGGCAAGACTAAAGCCTGGTACCAGGCTTGGCTAAAGCCTGGTATCCA
Source organism: Ceraclea dissimilis (assembly GCA_963576895.1). Taxonomy (NCBI): domain Eukaryota; kingdom Metazoa; phylum Arthropoda; class Insecta; order Trichoptera; family Leptoceridae; genus Ceraclea; species Ceraclea dissimilis. Next base: position 20,783,723 of record OY756362.1, read on the forward strand.
GACATGACTAAAGCCTGGTACCAGGCTAGACAAAACCTGGTACCAGGCTAGACTTAAGCCTGGTATCCAGACTTGACTAAAGCCTGGTACCAGGTTAGACATAATCCTGGTACCAGGCTTGACTAAAGCCTGGTACCAGGCTTTAGTCAAGGAATATCTAAAAAATTAATAAAATATTTTATTCAATTAAAATTTAAATTTATGATAATAATGAAAAATAATAAAATTTATCGAAGAAATCGATTGAAATAAAAAATGTAATATTATTTTTTATGATCCTTTTATTTAATTAATAGATATTATTATAGGAATAAAATATATTGCATTAATTTCTAGTCTAATCCAAACATCAATTCAAGAAGATGATGAAATTGCAAAAATATCGGAAAAATTTATTATAATTATAAAATTTATTATTAAATTATTTTATTTATGAAAAAAAATTTAAAAAAATATTATTATGGGAATAAAATATATTGCATTAATTTCTAGTCTAACCCAAATATCAATTCAAGAAGATAATGAGATAGAAAAAATATCGGTATAAATTATTATAATTATAAAATTTATTATTAAATTATTTTATTTATGAAAAAAAATTTAAAAAAATATTATTATGGGAATAAAATATATTGCATTAATTTCTAGTCTAACCCAAATATCAATTCAAGAAGATAATGAGATAGAAAAAATATCGGTAAAAATTATTATAATTATAAAATTTATTTTTAAATTATTTTAATTATTGAAAAATTTTAAAAAAGATATTTGATCCTAATAAATGAGGTATGAACTCATTAGCATTATTTAGCTTAATTAAAATATGTTTTAGTGTATGGTGCACGGAATTTTTTAAACTAAAGCCTACTGGCACCAGGTTAGACTAAAGCCTGGTACCAGACTTGACTAAAGCCTGGTACCAGGGTAGACTAAAACCTGGTACCAGGGTAGACTAAAACCTGGTATCCAGAATAGACTAAAGCCTGGTACCAGGGTAGACAAAACCTGGTACCAGGCTAGACTTAAGCCTGGTACCAGGCTTGACTAAAGCCTGGTATCCAGACTTGACTAAAGCCTGGTACCAGGGTAGACAAAAGCCTGGTACCAGGCTAGACGTAAACCTGGTACCAGGCAAGACTAAAGCCTGGTACCAGGCTAGACAAAACTTGGTACCAGGCTAGACTTAAGCCTGGTATCCAGACTTGACTAAAGCCTGGTACCAGGGTAGACATAAGCCTGGTACCAGGCTAGACTAAAGCCTGGTACCAGGCTTTAGTCAAGGAATATCAAAAAAATTAATAAAATATTTTATTCAATTAAAATTTAAATTTATGATAATAATGAAAAATAATAAAATTTATCGAAGAAATCGATTGAAATAAAAAATGTAATATTATTTTTTATGATCCTTTTATTTAATTAATAGATATTATTATAGGAATAAAATATATTGCATTAATTTCTAGTCTAATCCAAACATCAATTCCAGAAGATAATGAAATAGAAAAAATATCGGAAAAAATTATTATAATTATAAAATTTATTTTTAAATTATTTTAATTATTTAAAAGTTTTAAAAAACAAATTTTATTTTAATAAATGAGGTATGAACTCAATAGCATTATTTAGCCTAATTGAAATATGTTTTAGTGTATATTGCACGGAATTTTTTAAACTAAAGCCTGGTACCAGGGTAGACAAAACCTGGTACCAGGCTTGACTAAAGCCTGGTATCCAGACTTGACTAAAGCCTGGTACCAGGATAGACATAAGCCTGGTACCAGGCTAGACTAAAGCCTGGTATCCAGACTTGACTATAGCCTGGTACCAGGGTAGACAAAAGCCTGGTACCAGGCTAGACGTAAACCTGGTACCAGGCAAGACTAAAGCCTGGTACCAGTGGTATCCAGACTTGACTAAAGCCTGGTACCAGGCTAGACAAAACCTGGTACCAGGCTAGATTTAAGCCTGGTACCAGGCTTGACTAAAGCCTGGTACCAGGGTAGACTAAAGCCTGGTATCCAGACTTGACTAAAGCCTGGTACCAGGCTAGACAAAAGCCTGGTACCAGACTTGACTAAAGCCTGGTACCAGGGTAGACTAAAGCCTGGTATCCAGACTAGACAAAAGCCTGGTACCAGCATAGACAAAACCTGGTACCAGGCTAGACTTAAGCCTGGTACCAGGCTTGACTAAAGCCTGGTATCCAGACTTGACTAAAGCCTGGTACCAGGCTAGACAAAACCTGGTACCAGGCTAGACATAAGCCTGGTACCAGGTTAGACATAATCCTGGTACCAGGCTAGACTAAAGCCTGGTACCAGGCTTTAGTCAAGGAATATCTAAAAAATTAATAAAATATTTTATTCAATTAAAATTTAAATTTATGATAATAATGAAAAATAATAAAATTTATCGAAGAAATCGATTGAAATAAAAAATGTAATATTATTTTTTATGATCCTTTTATTTAATTAATAGATATTATTATAGGAATAAAATATATTGCATTAATTTCTAGTCTAATCCAAACATCAATTCCAGAAGATAATGAAATAGAAAAAATATCGGAAAAAATTATTATAATTATAAAATTTATTATTAAATTATTTTATTTATGAAAAAAAATTTAAAAAAATATTATTATGGGAATAAAATATATTGCATTAATTTCTAGTCTAACCCATATATCAATTCAAGAAGATAATGAGATAGAAAAAATATCGGTAAAAATTATTATAATTATAAAATTAATTTTTAAATTATTTTAATTATTGAAAAATTTTAAAAAAGAAATTTGATCCTAATAAATGAGGTATGAACTCATTAGCATTATTTAGCTTAATTAAAATATGTTTTAGTGTATGGTGCACGGAATTTTTTAAACTAAAGCCTACTGGCACCAGGTTAGACTAAAGCCTGGTACCAGACTTGACTAAAGCCTGGTACCAGGGTAGACTAAAACCTGGTATCCAGAATAGACTAAAGCCTGGTACCAGGGTAGACAAAAGCCTGGTACCAGGCTAGACGTAAACCTGGTACCAGGCAAGACTAAAGCCTGGTACCAGGCTTGGCTAAAGCCTGGTATCCAGACATGACTAAAGCCTGGTACCAGGCTAGACAAAACCTGGTACCAGGCTAGACTTAAGCCTGGTATCCAGACTTGACTAAAGCCTGGTACCAGGTTAGACATAATCCTGGTACCAGGCTTGACTAAAGCCTGGTACCAGGCTTTAGTCAAGTAATATCTAAAAAATTAATAAAATATTTTATTCAATTAAAATTTAAATTTATGATAATAATGAAAAATAATAAAATTTATCGAAGAAATCGATTGAAATAAAAAATGTAATATTATTTTTTATGATCCTTTTATTTAATTAATAGATATTATTATAGGAATAAAATATATTGCATTAATTTCTAGTCTAATCCAAACATCAATTCAAGAAGATGATGAAATTGCAAAAATATCGGAAAAATTTATTATAATTATAAAATTTATTATTAAATTATTTTATTTATGAAAAAAAATTTAAAAAAATATTATTATGGGAATAAAATATATTGCATTAATTTCTAGTCTAACCCAAATATCAATTCAAGAAGATAATGAGATAGAAAAAATATCGGTATAAATTATTATAATTATAAAATTTATTATTAAATTATTTTATTTATGAAAAAAAATTTAAAAAAATATTATTATGGGAATAAAATATATTGCATTAATTTCTAGTCTAACCCAAATATCAATTCAAGAAGATAATGAGATAGAAAAAATATCGGTAAAAATTATTATAATTATAAAATTTATTTTTAAATTATTTTAATTATTGAAAAATTTTAAAAAAGATATTTGATCCTAATAAATGAGGTATGAACTCATTAGCATTATTTAGCTTAATTAAAATATGTTTTAGTGTATGGTGCACGGAATTTTTTAAACTAAAGCCTACTGGCACCAGGTTAGACTAAAGCCTGGTACCAGACTTGACTAAAGCCTGGTACCAGGGTAGACTAAAACCTGGTACCAGGGTAGACTAAAACCTGGTATCCAGAATAGACTAAAGCCTGGTACCAGGGTAGACAAAACCTGGTACCAGGCTAGACTTAAGCCTGGTACCAGGCTTGACTAAAGCCTGGTATCCAGACTTGACTAAAGCCTGGTACCAGGGTAGACAAAAGCCTGGTACCAGGCTAGACGTAAACCTGGTACCAGGCAAGACTAAAGCCTGGTACCAGGCTAGACAAAACTTGGTACCAGGCTAGACTTAAGCCTGGTATCCAGACTTGACTAAAGCCTGGTACCAGGGTAGACATAAGCCTGGTACCAGGCTAGACTAAAGCCTGGTACCAGGCTTTAGTCAAGGAATATCAAAAAAATTAATAAAATATTTTATTCAATTAAAATTTAAATTTATGATAATAATGAAAAATAATAAAATTTATCGAAGAAATCGATTGAAATAAAAAATGTAATATTATTTTTTATGATCCTTTTATTTAATTAATAGATATTATTATAGGAATAAAATATATTGCATTAATTTCTAGTCTAATCAAAACATCAATTCAAGAAGATGATGAAATTGCAAAAATATCGGAAAAATTTATTATAATTATAAAATTTATTATTAAATTATTTTATTTATGAAAAAAATTTTAAAAAAATATTATTATGGGAATAAAATATATTGCATTAATTTCTAGTCTAACCCAAATATCAATTCAAGAAGATAATGAGATAGAAAAAATATCGGTATAAATTATTATAATTATAAAATTTATTATTAAATTATTTTATTTATGAAAAAAAATTTAAAAAAATATTATTATGGGAATAAAATATATTGCATTAATTTCTAGTCTAACCCAAATATCAATTCAAGAAGATAATGAGATAGAAAAAATATCGGTAAAAATTATTATAATTATAAAATTTATTTTTAAATTATTTTAATTATTGAAAAATTTTAAAAAAGATATTTGATCCTAATAAATGAGGTATGAACTCATTAGCATTATTTAGCTTAATTAAAATATGTTTTAGTGTATGGTGCACGGAATTTTTTAAACTAAAGCCTACTGGCACCAGGTTAGACTAAAGCCTGGTACCAGACTTGACTAAAGCCTGGTACCAGGGTAGACTAAAACCTGGTATCCAGAATAGACTAAAGCCTGGTACCAGGGTAGACAAAACCTGGTACCAGGCTTGACTTAAGCCTGGTACCAGGCTTGACTAAAGCCTGGTATCCAGACTTGACTAAAGCCTGGTACCAGGGTAGACAAAAGCCTGGTACCAGGCTAGACGTAAACCTGGTACCAGGCAAGACTAAAGCCTGGTACCAGGCTTGGCTAAAGCCTGGTATCCAGACATGACTAAAGCCTGGTACCAGGCTAGACAAAACCTGGTACCAGGCTAGACTTAAGCCTGGAATCCAGACTTGACTAATGCCTGGTAACAGGTTAGACATAATCCTGGTACCAGGCTAGACTTAAGCCTGGTACCAGGCTTTAGTCAAGGAATATCTAAAAAATTAATAAAATATTTTATTCAATTAAAATTTAAATTTATGATAATAATGAAAAATAATAAAATTTATCGAAGAAATCGATCGAAATAAAAAATGTAATATTATTTTTTATGATCCTTTTATTTAATTAATAGATATTATTATAGGAATAAAATATATTGCATTAATTTCTAGTCTAATCCAAACATCAATTCCAGAAGATAATGAAATAGAAAAAATATCGGAAAAAATTATTATAATTATAAAATTTATTTTTAAATTATTTTTATTATTTAAAAGTTTTAAAAAACAAATTTTATTTTAATAAATGAGGTATGAACTCAATAGCATTATTTAGCCTAATTGAAATATGTTTAAGTGTATATTGCACGGAATTTTTTAAACTTAAGCCTGGCACCAGGTTAGACTAAAGCCTGGTACCAGGCTAGACTTAAGCCTGGTACCAGGCTTGACTAAAGCCTGGTATCCAGACTTGACTAAAGCCTGGTACCAGGCTAGACAAAACCTGGTACCAGGCTAGACATAAGCCTGGTACCAGGATAGACATAAGCCTGGTACCAGGCTAGACTAAAGCCTGGTATCCAGACTTGACTAAAGCCTGGTACCAGGCTAGACAAAACCTGGTACCAGGCTAGACATAAGCCTGGTACCAGGATAGACATAAGCCTGGTACCAGGCTAGACTAAAGCCTGGTATCCAGACTTGACTAAAGCCTGGTACCAGGCTAGACAAAAGCCTGGTACCAGACTTGACTAAAGCCTGGTACCAGGGTAGACTAAAGCCTGGTATCCAGACTAGACAAAAGCCTGGTACCAGCATAGACAAAACCTGGTACCAGGCTAGACTTAAGCCTGGTACCAGGCTTGACTAAAGCCTGGTATCCAGACTTGACTAAAGCCTGGTACCAGGCTAGACAAAACCTGGTACCAGGCTAGACATAAGCCTGGTACCAGGATAGACATAAGCCTGGTACCAGGCTAGACTAAAGCCTGGTACCAGGCTTTAGTCAAGGAATATCAAAAAAATTAATAAAATATTTTATTCAATTAAAATTATAATTTATGATAATAATGAAAAATAATAAAATTTATCGAAGAAATCGAATGAAATAAAAAATGTAATATTATTTTTTCTGATCCTTTTATTTAATTAATAGATATTATTATAGGAATAAAATATATTGCATTAATTTCTAGTCTAATCCAAACATCAATTCAAGAAGATGATGAAATTGCAAAAATATCGGAAAAATTTATTATAATTATAAAATTTATTATTAAATTATTTTATTCATGAAAAAAATTTTAAAAAAATATTATTAAGCATTTTTTAGCTTAATTTAAATATGTTTTAGTGTATGGTGCACGGAATTTTTTAAACTAAAGCCTACTGGCACCAGGTTAGACTAAAGCCTGGTACCAGAATAGACTAAAGCCTGGTACCAGGGTAGACAAAACCTGGTACCAGGCTAGACTTAAGCCTGGTACCAGGCTTGACTAAAGCCTGGTATCCAGACTTGACTAAAGCCTGGTACCAGGGTAGACAAAAGCCTGGCACCAGGCTAGACGTAAACCAGGTACCAGGCAAGACTAAAGCCTGGTACCAGGCTTGGCTAAAGCCTGGTATCCAGACATGACTAAAGCCTGGTACCAGGCTAGACAAAACCTGGTACCAGGCTTAACCAGACTTGACTAAAGCCTGGTACCAGGTTAGACATAAGCCTGAAAAAAAATTAAAAAAATATTATTATGGGAATAAAATATATTGCATTAATTTCTAGTCTAACCCAAATATCAATTCAAGAAGATAATGAGATAGAAAAAATATCGGTAAAAATTATTATAATTATAAAATTTATTTTTAAATTATTTTAATTATTGAAAAATTTTAAAAAAGAAATTTGATCCTAATAAATGAGGTATGAACTCATTAGCATTATTAGCAATATCTAAAAAATTAATAAAATATTTTATTCAATTAAAATTTAAATTTATGATAATAATGAAAAATAATAAAATTTATGTATATATATATAAGGCTTGGCTAAAGCCTGGTATCCAGACATGACTAAAGCCTGGTACCAGGCTAGACAAAACCTGGTACCAGGCTAGACTTAAGCCTGGTATCCAGACTTGACTAATGCCTGGTACCAGGTTAGACATAATCCTGGTACCAGGCTAGACTTAAGCCTGGTACCAGGCTTTAGTCAAGGAATATCTAAAAAATTAATAAAATATTTTATTCAATTAAAATTTAAATTTATGATAATAATGAAAAATAATAAAATTTATCGAAGAAATCGATCGAAATAAAAAATGTAATATTATTTTTTATGATCCTTTTATTTAATTAATAGATATTATTATAGGAATAAAATATATTGCATTAATTTCTAGTCTAATCCAAACATCAATTCCAGAAGATAATGAAATAGAAAAAATATCGGAAAAAATTATTATAATTATAAAATTTATTTTTAAATTATTTTAATTATTTAAAAGTTTTAAAAAACAAATTTTATTTTAATAAATGAGGTATGAACTCAATAGCATTATTTAGCCTAATTGAAATATGTTTAAGTGTATATTGCACGGAATTTTTTAAACTTAAGCCTGGCACCAGGTTAGACTAAAGCCTGGTACCAGGCTAGACTTAAGCCTGGTACCAGGCTTGACTTAAGCCTGGTATCCAGACTTGACTAAAGCCTGGTACCAGGCTAGACAAAACCTGGTACCAGGCTAGACATAAGCCTGGTACCAGGATAGACATAAGCCTGGTACCAGGCTAGACCAAAGCCTGGTATCCAGACTTGACTAAAGCCTGGTACCAGGCTAGACAAAAGCCTGGTACCAGACTTGACTAAAGCCTGGTACCAGGGTAGACTAAAGCCTGGTATCCAGACTAGACAAAAGCCTGGTACCAGCATAGACAAAACCTGGTACCAGGCTAGACTTAAGCCTGGTACCAGGCTTGACTAAAGCCTGGTATCCAGACTTGACTAAAGCCTGGTACCAGGCTAGACAAAACCTGGTACCAGGCTAGACATAAGCCTGGTACCAGGATAGACATAAGCCTGGTACCAGGCTAGACTAAAGCCTGGTACCAGGCTTTAGTCAAGGAATATCAAAAAAATTAATAAAATATTTTATTCAATTAAAATTATAATTTATGATAATAATGAAAAATAATAAAATTTATCGAAGAAATCGAATGAAATAAAAAATGTAATATTATTTTTTCTGATCCTTTTATTTAATTAATAGATATTATTATAGGAATAAAATATATTGCATTAATTTCTAGTCTAATCCAAACATCAATTCAAGAAGATGATGAAATTGCAAAAATATCGGAAAAATTTATTATAATTATAAAATTTATTATTAAATTATTTTATTCATGAAAAAAATTTTAAAAAAATATTATTAAGCATTTTTTAGCTTAATTTAAATATGTTTTAGTGTATGGTGCACGGAATTTTTTAAACTAAAGCCTACTGGCACCAGGTTAGACTAAAGCCTGGTACCAGAATAGACTAAAGCCTGGTACCAGGGTAGACAAAACCTGGTACCAGGCTAGACTTAAGCCTGGTACCAGGCTTGACTAAAGCCTGGTATCCAGACTTGACTAAAGCCTGGTACCAGGGTAGACAAAAGCCTGGCACCAGGCTAGACGTAAACCAGGTACCAGGCAAGACTAAAGCCTGGTACCAGGCTTGGCTAAAGCCTGCTATCCAGACATGACTAAAGCCTGGTACCAGGCTAGACAAAACCTGGTACCAGGCTTAACCAGACTTGACTAAAGCCTGGTACCAGGTTAGACATAAGCCTGGTACCAGGCTAGACTAAAGCCTGGTACCAGGCTTTAGTCAAGGAATATCTAAAAAATTAATAAAATATTTTATTCAATTAAAATTTAAATTTATGATAATAATGAAAAATAATAAAATTTATCGAAGAAATCGATTGAAATAAAAAATGTAATATTATTTTTTATGATCCTTTTATTTAATTAATAGATATTATTATAGGAATAAAATATATTGCATTAATTTCTAGTCTAATCCAAACATCAATTCCAGAAGATAATGAAATAGAAAAAATATCGGAAAAAATTATTATAATTATAAAATTTATTATTAAATTATTTTATTTATGGAAAAAAAATTAAAAAAATATTATTATGGGAATAAAATATATTGCATTAATTTTCAGTCTAACCCAAATATCAATTCAAGAAGATAATGAGATAGAAAAAATATCGGTAAAAATTATTATAATTATAAAATTTATTTTTAAATTATTTTAATTATTGAAAAATTTAAAAAAAGAAATTTGATCCTAATAAATGAGGTATGAACTCATTAGCATTATTTAGCTTAATTAAAATATGTTTTAGTGTATGGTGCACGGAATTTTTTAAACTAAAGCCTACTGGCACCAGGTTAGACTAAAGCCTGGTACCAGACTTGACTAAAGCCTGGTACCAGGGTAGACTAAAACCTGGTACCAGGGTAGACTAAAACCTGGTATCCAGAATAGACTAAAGCCTGGTACCAGGGTAGACAAAACCTGGTACCAGGCTAGACTTAAGCCTGGTACCAGGCTTGACTAAAGCCTGGTATCCAGACTTGACTAAAGCCTGGTACCAGGGTAGACAAAAGCCTGGTACCAGGCTAGACGTAAACCTGGTACCAGGCAAGACTAAAGCCTGGTACCAGGCTAGACAAAACTTGGTACCAGGCTAGACTTAAGCCTGGTATCCAGACTTGACTAAAGCCTGGTACCAGGGTAGACATAAGCCTGGTACCAGGCTAGACTAAAGCCTGGTACCAGGCTTTAGTCAAGGAATATCAAAAAAATTAATAAAATATTTTATTCAATTAAAACTTAAATTTATGATAATAATGAAAAATAATAAAATTTATCGAAGAAATCGATTGAAATAAAAAATGTAATATTTTTTTTTATGATCCTTTTATTTAATTAATAGATATTATTATAGGAATAAAATATATTGCATTAATTTCTAGTCTAATCCAAACATCAATTCCAGAAGATAATGAAATAGAAAAAATATCGGAAAAAATTATTATAATTATAAAATTTATTTTTAAATTATTTTAATTATTTAAAAGTTTTAAAAAACAAATTTTATTTTAATAAATGAGGTATGAACTCAATAGCATTATTTAGCCTAATTGAAATATGTTTTAGTGTATATTGCACGGTATTTTTTAAACTAAAGCCTGGTACCAGGGTAGACAAAACCTGGTTCCAGGCTTGACTAAAGCCTGGTATCCAGACTTGACTAAAGCCTGGTACCGAAGATAGACATTAGCCTGGTACCAGGCTAGACTAAAGCCTGGTATCCAGACTTGACTATAGCCTGGTACCAGGGTAGACAAAAGCCTGGTACCAGGCTAGACGTAAACCTGGTACCAGGCAAGACTAAAGCCTGGTACCAGTGGTATCCAGACTTGCCAAAACCTGGCAAGCCTGGTACCAGGCTAGACAAAACCTGGTACCAGGCTAGATTTAAGCCTGGTACCAGGCTTGACTAAAGCCTGGTACCAGGGTAGACTAAAGCCTGGTATCCAGACTTGACTAAAGCCTGGTACCAGGGTAGACTAAAGCCTGGTATCCAGACTAGACAAAAGCCTGGTACCAGCATAGACAAAACCTGGTACCAGGCTAGACTTAAGCCTGGTACCAGGCTTGACTAAAGCCTGGTATCCAGACTTGACTAAAGCCTGGTACCAGGCTAGACAAAACCTGGTACCAGGCTAGACATAAGCCTGGTACCAGGTTAGACATAATCCTGGTACCAGGCTAGACTAAAGCCTGGTACCAGGCTTTAGTCAAGGAATATCTAAAAAATTAATAAAATATTTTATTCAATTAAAATTTAAATTTATGATAATAATGAAAAATAATAAAATTTATCGAAGAAATCGATTGAAATAAAAAATGTAATATTATTTTTTATGATCCTTTTATTTAATTAATAGATATAATTATAGGAATAAAATATATTGCATTAATTTCTAGTCTAATCCAAACATCAATTCCAGAAGATAATGAAATAGAAAAAATATCGGAAAAAATTATTATAATTATAAAATTTATTATTAAATTATTTTATTTATGAAAAAAAATTTAAAAAAATATTATTATGGGAATAAAATATATTGCATTAATTTCTAGTCTAACCCATATATCAATTCAAGAAGATAATGAGATAGAAAAAATATCGGTAAAAATTATTATAATTATAAAATTTATTTTTAAATTATTTTAATTATTGAAAAATTTTAAAAAAGAAATTTGATCCTAATAAGTGAGGTATGAACTCATTAGCATTATTTAGCTTAATTAAAATATGTTTTAGTGTATGGTGCACGGAATTTTTTAAACTAAAGCCTACTGGCACCAGGTAAGACTAAAGCCTGGTACCAGACTTGGCCTGGTACCAGAGTAGACTAAAACCTGGTATCCAGAATAGACTAAAGCCTGGTACCAGGGTAGACAAAACCTGGTACCAGGCTAGACTTAAGCCTGGTACCAGGCTTGACTAAAGCCTGGTACCAGGCTTGACTAAAGCCTGGTATCCAGACTTGACTAAAGCCTGGTACCAGGGTAGACAAAAGCCTGGTACCAGGCTAGACGTAAACCTGGTACCAGGCAAGACCAAAGCCTGGTACCAGGCTTGGCTAAAGCCTGGTATCCAGACATGACTAAAGCCTGGTACCAGGCTAGACAAAACCTGGTACCAGGCTAGACTTAAGCCTGGTATCCAGACTTGACTAAAGCCTGGTACCAGGCTTTAGTCAGGGAATATCTAAAAAATTAATGAAATATTTTATTCAATTCAAATTATAATTTATTATAATAATGAAAAATAATAAAATTTATCGAAGATCTCGATTGAAATAAAAAATGTAATATTATTTTTTCTGATCCTTTTATTTAGTTATAGATATTATTATAGGAATAAAATATATTGCATTAATTTCCAGTCTAACCCAAATATCAATTCAAGAAGATAATGAAATAGAAAAAATATCGGTAAAAATTATTATAATTATAAAATTTATTTTTAAATTATTTTAATTATTGAAAAATTTTAAAAAAGAAATTTGATCCTAATAAATGAGGTATGAACTCATTAGCATTATTTAGCTTAATTAAAATATGTTTTAGTGTATGGTGCACGGAATTTTTTAAACTAAAGCCTACTGGCACCAGGTTAGACTAAAGCCTGGTACCAGACTTGACTAAAGCCTGGTACCAGGGTAGACTAAAACCTGGTATCCAGAATAGACTAAAGCCTGGTACCAGGGTAGACAAAACCTGGTACCAGGCTAGACTTAAGCCTGGTACCAGGCTTGATTAAAGCCTGGTACCAGGCTTGACTAAAGCCTGGTATCCAGACTTGAATAAAGCCTGGTACCAGGGTAGACAAAAGCCTGGTACCAGGCTAGAAGTAAACCTTGTACCAGGCAAGACTAAAGCCTGGTACCAGGCTTGGCTAAAGCCTGGAATCCAGACTTGACTAAAGCCTGGTACCAGGCTAGAGAAAACCTGGTACCAGGCTAGATTTAAGCCTGGTACCAGGCTTGACTAAAGCCTGGTACCAGGGTAGACTAAAGCCTGGTATCCAGACTTGACTAAAGCCTGGAACAAGGCTAGACAAAAGCCTGGTACCAGACTTGACTAAAGCCTGGTACCAGGGTAGACTAAAGCCTGGTATCCAGACTAGACAAAAGCCTGGTACCAGCATAGACAAAACCTGGTACCAGGCTAGACTTAAGCCTGGTACCAGGCTTGACTAAAGCCTGGTATCCAGACTTGACTAAAGCCTGGTATCCAGACTTGACTATAGCCTGGTACCAGGGTAGACAAAAGCCTGGTACCAGGCTAGACGTAAACCTGGTACCAGGCAAGACTAAAGCCTGGTACCAGTGGTATCCAGACTTGACTAAAGCCTGGTACCAGGCTAGACAAAACCTGGTACCAGGCTAGATTTAAGCCTGGTACCAGGCTTGACTAAAGCCTGGTACCAGGGTAGACTTAAGCCTGGTATCCAGACTTGACTAAAGCCTGGTACCAAGCTAGACAAAAGCCTGGTACCAGGCTAGACAAAAGCTTGGTACCAGGCTTGACTAAAGCCTGGTATCCAGACTTGACTAAAGCCTGGTACCAGGCTAGACAAAACCTGGTACCAGGCTAGACATAAGCTAGACATAAGCAGGCTAGACATAATAAAATAATAAAATTTATCGAAGAAATCGAATGAAATAAAAAATGTTATAATATTTTTTCTGATCCTTTTATTTAATTAATAGATATTATTATAGGAATAAAATATATTGCATTAATTTCTAGTCTAATCCAAACATCAATTCAAGAAGATGATGAAATTGCAAAAATATCGGAAAAATTTATTATAATTATAAAATTTATTATTAAATTATTTTATTCATGAAAAAAATTTTAAAAAAATATTATTAAGCATTTTTTAGCTTAATTTAAATATGTTTTAGTGTATGGTGCACGGAATTTTTTAAACTAAAGCCTACTGGCACCAGGTTAGACTAAAGCCTGGTACCAGAATAGACTAAAGCCTGGTACCAGGCTAGACAAAACCTGGTACCAGGCTTAACCAGACTTGACTATAGCCTGGTACCAGGTTAGACATAAACCTGGTACCAGGCTAGACTAAAGCCTGGTACCAGGCTTTAGTCAAGGAATATCTAAAAAATTAATAAAATATTTTATTCAATTAAAATTTAAATTTATGATAATAATGAAAAATAATAAAATTTATCGAAGAAATCGATTGAAATAAAAAATGTAATATTATTTTTTATGATCCTTTTATTTAATTAATAGATATTATTATAGGAATAAAATATATTGCATTAATTTCTAGTCTAATCCAAACATCAATTCCAGAAGATAATGAAATAGAAAAAATATCGGAAAAAATTATTATAATTATAAAATTTATTATTAAATTATTTTATTTATGAAAAAAAATTTAAAAAAATATTATTATGGGAATAAAATATATTGCATTAATTTCTAGTCTAACCCATATATCAATTCAAGAAGATAATGAGATAGAAAAAATATCGGTAAAAATTATTATAATTATAAAATTAATTTTTAAATTATTTTAATTATTGAAAAATTTTAAAAAAGAAATTTGATCCTAATAAATGAGGTATGAACTCATTAGCATTATTTAGCTTAATTAAAATATGTTTTAGTGTATGGTGCACGGAATTTTTTAAACTAAAGCCTACTGGCACCAGGTTAGACTAAAGCCTGGTACCAGACTTGACTAAAGCCTGGTACCAGGGTAGACTAAAACCTGGTATCCAGAATAGACTAAAGCCTGGTACCAGGGTAGACAAAACCTGGTACCAGGCTAGACTTAAGCCTGGTACCAGGCTTGACTAAAGCCTGGTATCCAGACTTGACTAAAGCCTGGTACCAGGGTAGACAAAAGCCTGGTACCAGGCTAGACGTAAACCTGGTACCAGGCAAGACTAAAGCCTGGTACCAGGCTTGGCTAAAGCCTGGTATCCAGACATGACTAAAGCCTGGTACCAGGCTAGACAAAACCTGGTACCAGGCTAGACTTAAGCCTGGTATCCAGACTTGACTAAAGCCTGGTACCAGGTTAGACATAATCCTGGTACCAGGCTTGACTAAAGCCTGGTACCAGGCTTTAGTCAAGGAATATCTAAAAAATTAATAAAATATTTTATTCAATTAAAATTTAAATTTATGATAATAATGAAAAATAATAAAATTTATCGAAGAAATCGATTGAAATAAAAAATGTAATATTATTTTTTATGATCCTTTTATTTAATTAATAGATATTATTATAGGAATAAAATATATTGCATTAATTTCTAGTCTAATCCAAACATCAATTCAAGAAGATGATGAAATTGCAAAAATATCGGAAAAATTTATTATAATTATAAAATTTATTATTAAATTATTTTATTTATGAAAAAAAATTTAAAAAAATATTATTATGGGAATAAAATATATTGCATTAATTTCTAGTCTAACCCAAATATCAATTCAAGAAGATAATGAGATAGAAAAAATATCGGTATAAATTATTATAATTATAAAATTTATTATTAAATTATTTTATTTATGAAAAAAAATTTAAAAAAATATTATTATGGGAATAAAATATATTGCATTAATTTCTAGTCTAACCCAAATATCAATTCAAGAAGATAATGAGATAGAAAAAATATCGGTAAAAATTATTATAATTATAAAATTTATTTTTAAATTATTTTAATTATTGAAAAATTTTAAAAAAGATATTTGATCCTAATAAATGAGGTATGAACTCATTAGCATTATTTAGCTTAATTAAAATATGTTTTAGTGTATGGTGCACGGAATTTTTTAAACTAAAGCCTACTGGCACCAGGTTAGACTAAAGCCTGGTACCAGACTTGACTAAAGCCTGGTACCAGGGTAGACTAAAACCTGGTACCAGGGTAGACTAAAACCTGGTATCCAGAATAGACTAAAGCCTGGTACCAGGGTAGACAAAACCTGGTACCAGGCTAGACTTAAGCCTGGTACCAGGCTTGACTAAAGCCTGGTATCCAGACTTGACTAAAGCCTGGTACCAGGGTAGACAAAAGCCTGGTACCAGGCTAGACGTAAACCTGGTACCAGGCAAGACTAAAGCCTGGTACCAGGCTAGACAAAACTTGGTACCAGGCTAGACTTAAGCCTGGTATCCAGACTTGACTAAAGCCTGGTACCAGGGTAGACATAAGCCTGGTACCAGGCCTGGTACCAGGCTTTAGTCAAGGAATATCAAAAAAATTAATAAAATATTTTATTCAATTAAAATTTAAATTTATGATAATAATGAAAAATAATAAAATTTATCGAAGAAATCGATTGAAATAAAAAATGTAATATTATTTTTTATGATCCTTTTATTTAATTAATAGATATTATTATAGAAATAAAATATATTGCATTAATTTCTAGTCTAATCCAAACATCAATTCAAGAAGATGATGAAATTGCAAAAATATCGGAAAAATTTATTATAATTATAAAATTTATTATTAAATTATTTTATTTATGAAAAAAATTTTAAAAAAATATTATTATGGGAATAAAATATATTGCATTAATTTCTAGTCTAACCCAAATATCAATTCAAGAAGATAATGAGATAGAAAAAATATCGGTATAAATTATTATAATTATAAAATTTATTATTAAATTATTTTATTTATGAAAAAAAATTTAAAAAAATATTATTATGGGAATAAAATATATTGCATTAATTTCTAGTCTAACCCAAATATCAATTCAAGAAGATAATGAGATAGAAAAAATATCGGTAAAAATTATTATAATTATAAAATTTATTTTTAAATTATTTTAATTATTGAAAAATTTTAAAAAAGATATTTGATCCTAATAAATGAGGTATGAACTCATTAGCATTATTTAGCTTAATTAAAATATGTTTTAGTGTATGGTGCACGGAATTTTTTAAACTAAAGCCTACTGGCACCAGGTTAGACTAAAGCCTGGTACCAGACTTGACTAAAGCCTGGTACCAGGGTAGACAAAACCTGGTACCAGGCTTGACTTAAGCCTGGTACCAGGCTTGACTAAAGCCTGGTATCCAGACTTGACTAAAGCCTGGTACCAGGGTAGACAAAAGCCTGGTACCAGGCTAGACGTAAACCTGGTACCAGGCAAGACTAAAGCCTGGTACCAGGCTTGGCTAAAGCCTGGTATCCAGACATGACTAAAGCCTGGTACCAGGCTAGACAAAACCTGGTACCAGGCTAGACTTAAGCCTGGTATCCAGACTTGACTAATGCCTGGTACCAGGTTAGACATAATCCTGGTACCAGGCTAGACTAAAGCCTGGTACCAGGCTTTAGTCAAGGAATATCTAAAAAATTAATAAAATATTTTATTCAATTAAAATTTAAATTTATGATAATAATGAAAAATAATAAAATTTATCGAAGAAATCGATTGAAATAAAAAATGTAATATTATTTTTTATGATCCTTTTATTTAATTAATAGATATTATTATAGGAATAAAATATATTGCATTAATTTCTAGTCTAATCCAAACATCAATTCAAGAAGATGATGAAATTGCAAAAATATCGGAAAAATTTATTATAATTATAAAATTTATTATTAAATTATTTTATTTATGAAAAAAAATTTAAAAAAATATTATTATGGGAATAAAATATATTGCATTAATTTCTAGTCTAACCCAAATATCAATTCAAGAAGATAATGAGATAGAAAAAATATCGGTAAAAATTATTATAATTAAAGCCTGGTACCAGGGTAGACTAAAACCTGGTACCAGGGTAGACTAAAACCTGGTATCCAGAATAGACTAAAGCCTGGTACCAGGGTAGACAAAACCTGGTACCAGGCTAGACTTAAGCCTGGTACCAGGCTTGACTAAAGCCTGGTATCCAGACTTGACTAAAGCCTGGTACCAGGGTAGACAAAAGCCTGGTACCAGGCTAGACGTAAACCTGGTACCAGGCAAGACTAAAGCCTGGTACCAGGCTAGACAAAACTTGGTACCAGGCTAGACTTAAGCCTGGTATCCCAGACTTGACTAAAGCCTGGTACCAGGGTAGACATAAGCCTGGTACCAGGCTAGACTAAAGCCTGGTACCAGGCTTTAGTCAAGGAATATCAAAAAAATTAATAAAATATTTTATTCAATTAAAATTTAAATTTATGATAATAATGAAAAATAATAAAATTTATCGAAGAAATCGATTGAAATAAAAAATGTAATATTATTTTTTATGATCCTTTTATTTAATTAATAGATATTATTATAGGAATAAAATATATTGCATTAATTTCTAGTCTAATCCAAACATCAATTCAAGAAGATGATGAAATTGCAAAAATATCGGAAAAATTTATTATAATTATAAAATTTATTATTAAATTATTTTATTTATGAAAAAAATTTTAAAAAAATATTATTATGGGAATAAAATATATTGCATTAATTTCTAGTCTAACCCAAATATCAATTCAAGAAGATAATGAGATAGAAAAAATATCGGTATAAATTATTATAATTATAAAATTTATTATTAAATTATTTTATTTATGAAAAAAAATTTAAAAAAATATTATTATGGGAATAAAATATATTGCATTAATTTCTAGTCTAACCCAAATATCAATTCAAGAAGATAATGAGATAGAAAAAATATCGGTAAAAATTATTATAATTATAAAATTTATTTTTAAATTATTTTAATTATTGAAAAATTTTAAAAAAGATATTTGATCCTAATAAATGAGGTATGAACTCATTAGCATTATTTAGCTTAATTAAAATATGTTTTAGTGTATGGTGCACGGAATTTTTTAAACTAAAGCCTACTGGCACCAGGTTAGACTAAAGCCTGGTACCAGACTTGACTAAAGCCTGGTACCAGGGTAGACAAAACCTGGTACCAGGCTTGACTTAAGCCTGGTACCAGGCTTGACTAAAGCCTGGTATCCAGACTTGACTAAAGCCTGGTACCAGGGTAGACAAAAGCCTGGTACCAGGCTAGACGTAAACCTGGTACCAGGCAAGACTAAAGCCTGGTACCAGGCTTGGCTAAAGCCTGGTATCCAGACATGACTAAAGCCTGGTACCAGGCTAGACAAAACCTGGTACCAGGCTAGACTTAAGCCTGGTATCCAGACTTGACTAATGCCTGGTACCAGGTTAGACATAATCCTGGTACCAGGCTAGACTAAAGCCTGGTACCAGGCTTTAGTCAAGGAATATCTAAAAAATTAATAAAATATTTTATTCAATTAAAATTTAAATTTATGATAATAATGAAAAATAATAAAATTTATCGAAGAAATCGATTGAAATAAAAAATGTAATATTATTTTTTATGATCCTTTTATTTAATTAATAGATATTATTATAGGAATAAAATATATTGCATTAATTTCTAGTCTAATCCAAACATCAATTCCAGAAGATAATGAAATAGAAAAAATATCGGAAAAAATTATTATAATTATAAAATTTATTTTTAAATTATTTTAATTATTTAAAAGTTTTAAAAAACAAATTTTATTTTAATAAATGAGGTATGAACTCAATAGCATTATTTAGCCTAATTGAAATATGTTTAAGTGTATATTGCACGGAATTTTTTAAACTTAAGCCTGGCACCAGGTTAGACTAAAGCCTGGTACCAGGCTAGACTTAAGCCTGGTACCAGGCTTGACTAAAGCCTGGTATCCAGACTTGACTAAAGCCTGGTACCAGGCTAGACAAAACCTGGTACCAGACTTGACTAAAGCCTGGTACCAGGGTAGACTAAAGCCTGGTATCCAGACTAGACAAAAGCCTGGTACCAGCATAGACAAAACCTGGTACCAGGCTAGACTTAAGCCTGGTACCAGGCTTGACTAAAGCCTGGTATCCAGACTTGACTAAAGCCTGGTACCAGGCTAGACAAAACCTGGTACCAGGCTAGACAAAACCTGGTACCAGGCTAGACATAAGCCTGGTAACAGGATAGACATAAGCCTGGTACCAGGCTAGACTAAAGCCTGGTATCCAGACTTGACTAAAGCCTGGTACCAGGCTAGACAAAACCTGGTACCAGGCTAGACATAAGCCTGGTACCAGGATAGACATAAGCCTGGTACCAGGCTAGACTAAAGCCTGGTATCCAGACTTGACTAAAGCCTGGTACCAGGCTAGACAAAAGCCTGGTACCAGACTTGACTAAAGCCTGGTACCAGGGTAGACTAAAGCCTGGTATCCAGACTAGACAAAAGCCTGGTACCAGCATAGACAAAACCTGGTACCAGGCTAGACTTAAGCCTGGTACCAGGCTTGACTAAAGCCTGGTATCCAGACTTGACTAAAGCCTGGTACCAGGCTAGACAAAACCTGGTACCAGGCTAGACATAAGCCTGGTACCAGGATAGACATAAGCCTGGTACCAGGCTAGACTAAAGCCTGGTACCAGGCTTTAGTCAAGGAATATCAAAAAAATTAATAAAATATTTTATTCAATTAAAATTATAATTTATGATAATAATGAAAAATAATAAAATTTATCGAAGAAATCGAATGAAATAAAAAATGTAATATTATTTTTTCTGATCCTTTTATTTAATTAATAGATATTATTATAGGAATAAAATATATTGCATTAATTTCTAGTCTAATCCAAACATCAATTCAAGAAGATGATGAAATTGCAAAAATATCGGAA
The DNA here is from genome assembly GCA_963576895.1 of Ceraclea dissimilis. Taxonomy (NCBI): domain Eukaryota; kingdom Metazoa; phylum Arthropoda; class Insecta; order Trichoptera; family Leptoceridae; genus Ceraclea; species Ceraclea dissimilis. Next base: position 20,804,587 of record OY756362.1, read on the forward strand.
AAATTTATTATAATTATAAAATTTATTATTAAATTATTTTATTCATGAAAAAAATTTTAAAAAAATATTATTAAGCATTTTTTAGCTTAATTTAAATATGTTTTAGTGTATGGTGCACGGAATTTTTTAAACTAAAGCCTACTGGCACCAGGTTAGACTAAAGCCTGGTACCAGAATAGACTAAAGCCTGGTACCAGGGTAGACAAAACCTGGTACCAGGCTAGACTTAAGCCTGGTACCAGGCTTGACTAAAGCCTGGTATCCAGACTTGACTAAAGCCTGGTACCAGGGTAGACAAAAGCCTGGCACCAGGCTAGACGTAAACCAGGTACCAGGCAAGACTAAAGCCTGGTACCAGGCTTGGCTAAAGCCTGGTATCCAGACATGACTAAAGCCTGGTACCAGGCTAGACAAAACCTGGTACCAGGCTTAACCAGACTTGACTAAAGCCTGGTACCAGGATAGACATAAGCCTGGTACCAGGCTAGCTCAAGCCTGGTATCCAGATTTGACTATAGCCTGGTACCAGGGTAGACAAAAGCCTGGTACCAGGCTAGACGTAAACCTGGTACCAGGCAAGACTAAAGCCTGGTACCAGGCTTGGCTAAAGCCTGGTATCCAGACTTGACTAAAGCCTGGTACCAGGCTAGACAAAACCTGGTACCAGGCTAGATTTAAGCCTGGTACCAGGCTTGACTATGCCTGGTACCAGGGTAGACTAAAGCCTGGTATCCAGACTTGACTAAAGCCTGGAACCAGGCTAGACAAAAGCCTGGTACCAGACTTGACTAAAGCCTGGTACCAGGGTAGACTAAAGCCTGGTATCCAGACTAGACAAAAGCCTAGTACCAGCATAGACAAAACCTGGTACCAGGCTAGACTTAAGCCTGGTACCTGGCTTGAATAAAGCCTGGTATCCAGACTTGACTAAAGCCTGGTACCAGGCTAGACAAAACCTGGTACCAGGCTAGACATAAGCCTGGTACCAGGATAGACATAAGCCTGGTACCAGGCTAGACTAAAGCCTGGTAATTTAGTCAAGGAATATCTAAAAAATTAATAAAATATTTTATTCAATTTCAATTATAATTTATGATAATAATGAAAAATAATAAAATTTATCGAAGAAATCGAATGAAATAAAAAATGTAATATTATTTTTTCTGATCCTTTTATTTAATTAATAGATATTATTATAGGAATAAAATATATTGCATTAATTTCTAGTCTAATCCAAACATCAATTCAAGAAGATGATGAAATTGCAAAAATATCGGAAAAATTTATTATAATTATAAAATTTATTTTTAAATTATTTTTTTTTTTTATATGTTTATTTTCCGAATAAAATACATGTTTTACAATACAATATAACAACAAATCCATATAAAAAAAAATTATTGTTGTATCGCACCCGGCGAAGCTGCGTAGTGCATGCTTGTGTCCGGGATTATTTATGAAAAAATTTTTAAAACAGTATTAATTATTGTGGGAATAAAATATATTGCATTAATTTCTAGTCTAACCCAAATATCAATTGAAGAAGATAATGATATAGAAAAAATATCGGTAAAAATTATTATAATTATAAAATTTATTTTTAAATTATTTTGATTATTGAAAAATTTTAAAAAAGAAATTTGATCCTAATAAGTGAGGCATGAACTCATTAGCATTATTTAGCTTAATTAAAATATGTTTTAGTGTATGGTGCACGGAATTTTTTAAACTAAAGCCTACTGGCACCAGGTAAGACTTAAGCCTGGTACCAGACTTGGCCTGGTACCAGAGTAGACTAAAACCTGGTATCCAGAATAGACTAAAGCCTGGTACCAGGGTAGACAAAACCTGGTACCAGGCTAGACTTAAGCCTGGTACCAGGCTTGACTAAAGCCTGGTACCAGGCTTGACTAAAGCCTGGTATCCAGACTTGACTAAAGCCTGGTACCAGGGTAGACAAAAGCCTGGTACCAGGCTAGACGTAAACCTGGTACCAGGCAAGACCAAAGCCTGGTACCAGGCTTGGCTAAAGCCTGGTATCCAGACATGACTAAAGCCTGGTACCAGGCTAGACAAAACCTGGTACCAGGCTAGACTTAAGCCTGGTATCCAGACTTGACTAAAGCCTGGTACCAGGCTTTAGTCAGGGAATATCTAAAAAATTAATGAAATATTTTATTCAATTCAAATTATAATTTATTATAATAATGAAAAATAATAAAATTTATCGAAGATCTCGATTGAAATAAAAAATGTAATATTATTTTTTCTGATCCTTTTATTTAATTATAGATATTATTATAGGAATAAAATATATTGCATTAATTTCTAGTCTAACCCAAATATCAATTCAAGAAGATAATGAAATAGAAAAAATATCGGTAAAAATTATTATAATTATAAAATTTATTTTTAAATTATTTTAATTATTGAAAAATTTTAAAAAAGAAATTTGATCCTAATAAATGAGGTATGAACTCATTAGCATTATTTAGCTTAATTAAAATATGTTTTAGTGTATGGTGCACGGAATTTTTTAAACTAAAGCCTACTGGCACCAGGTTAGACTAAAGCCTGGTACCAGACTTGACTAAAGCCTGGTACCAGGGTAGACTAAAACCTGATATCCAGAATAGACTAAAGCCTGGTACCAGGGTAGACAAAACCTGGTACCAGGCTAGACTTAAGCCTGGTACCAGGCTTGATTAAAGCCTGGTACCAGGCTTGACTAAAGCCTGGTATCCAGACTTGAATAAAGCCTGGTACCAGGGTAGACAAAAGCCTGGTACCAGGCTAGAAGTAAACCTGGTACCAGGCAAGACTAAAGCCTGGTACCAGGCTTGGCTAAAGCCTGGTATCCAGACTTGACTAAAGCCTGGTACCAGGCTAGACAAAACCTGGTACCAGGCTAGATTTAAGCCTGGTACCAGGCTTGACTAAAGCCTGGTACCAGGGTAGACTAAAGCCTGGTATCCAGACTTGACTAAAGCCTGGAACCAGGGTAGACTAAAGCCTGGTATCCAGACTAGACAAAAGCCTGGTACCAGCATAGACAAAACCTGGTACCAGGCTAGACTTAAGCCTGGTACCAGGCTTGACTAAAGCCTGGTATCCAGACTTGACTAAAGCCTGGTACCAGGCTAGACAAAACCTGGTACCAGGCTAGACATAAGCCTGGTACCAGGATAGACATAAGCCTGGTACCAGGCTAGACTAAAGCCTGGTACCAGGCTTTAGTCAAGGAATATCTAAAAAATTAATAAAATATTTTATTCAATTACAATTTATGATAATAATGAAAAATAATAAAATTTATCGAAAAAATCGAATGAAATAAAAAATGTAATATTATTTTTTCTGATCCTTTTATTTAATTAATAGATATTATTATAGGAATAAAATATATTGCATTAATTTCTAGTCTAATCCAAACATCAATTCAAGAAGATGATGAAATTGCAAAAATATCGGAAAAATTTATTATAATTATAAAATTTATTTTTAAATTTTTTTTTTTTTTTTTATATGTTTATTTTCCGAATAAAATACATGTTTTACAATACAATATAACAACAAATCCATATAAAACAAAATTATTGTTGTATCGCACCCGGCGAAGCTGCGTAGTGCATGCTTGTGTCCGGGATTATTTATGAAAAAATTTTTAAAACAGTATTTATTATTGTGGGAATAAAATATATTGCATTAATTTCTAGTCTAACCCAAATATCAATTGAAGAAGATAATGAAATAGAAAAAATATCGGTAAAAATTATTATAATTATAAAATTTATTTTTAAATTATTTTGATTATTGAAAAAATTTAAAAAAGAAATTTGATCCTAATAAATGAGGTATGAACTCATTAGCATTATTTAGCTTAATTAAAATATGTTTTAGTGTATGGTGCACGGAATTTTTTAAACTAAAGCCTACTGGCACCAGGTAAGACTAAAGCCTGGTACCAGACTTGGCCTGGTACCAGAGTAGACTAAAACCTGGTATCCAGAATAGACTAAAGCCTGGTACCAGGGTAGACAAAACCTGGTACCTGGCTAGACTTAAGCCTGGTACCAGGCTTGACTAAAGCCTGGTATCCAGACTTGACTAAAGCCTGGTACCAGGGTAGACAAAAGCCTGGTACCAGGCTAGACGTAAACCTGGTACCAGGCAAGACCAAAGCCTGGTACCAGGCTTGGCTAAAGCCTGGTATCCAGACATGACTAAAGCCTGGTACCAGGCTAGACAAAACCTGGTACCAGGCTAGACTTAAGCCTGGTATCCAGACTTGACTAAAGCCTGGTACCAGGGTAGACATAAGCCTGGTACCAGGCTAGACTAAAGCCTGGTACCAGGCTTTAGTCATGGAATATCTAAAAAATTAATGAAATATTTTATTCAATTCCAATTATAATTTATTATAATAATGAAAAATAATAAAATTTATCGAAGAAATCGATTGAAATAAAAAATGTAATATTATTTTTTCTGATCCTTTTATTTAATTATAGATATTATTATAGGAATAAAATATACTGCATTAATTTCTAGTCTAATCCAAACATCAATTCAAGAAGATGATGAAATTGGAAAAATATCGGAAAAATTTATTATAATTATAAAATTTATTATTAAATTATTTTATTTAAGAAAAAATTTTAAAAAAATATTATTATGGGAATAAAATATATTGCATTAATTTCTAGTCTAACCCAAATATCAATTCAAGAAGATAATGAAATAGAAAAAATATCGGTAAAAATTATTATAATTATAAAATTTATTTTTAAATAATTTTAATTATTGAAATATTTTAAAAAAGATATTTGATCCTAATAAATGAGGTATGAACTCATTAGCATTATTTAGCTTAATTAAAATATGTTTTAGTGTATGGTGCACGGAATTTTTTAAACTAAAGCCTACTGGCACCAGGTTAGACTAAAGCCTGGTACCAGACTTGACTAAAGCCTGGTACCAGGGTAGACAAAACCTGGTTCCAGGCTAGACTTAAGCCTGGTACCAGGCTTGACTAAAGCCTGGTATCCAGACTTGACTAAAGCCTGGTACCAGGGTAGACAAAAGCCTGGCACCAGGCTAGACGTAAACCAGGTACCAGGCAAGACTAAAGCCTGGTACCAGGCTTGGCTAAAGCCTGGTATCCACACATGACTAAAGCCTGGTACCAGGCTAGACAAAACCTGGTTCCAGGCTTAACCAGACTTGACTAAAGCCTGGTACCAGGTTAGACATAAGCCTGGTACCAGGCTAGACTAAAGCCTGGTACCAGGCTTTAGTCAAGAAATATCTAAAAAATTAATAAAATATTTTATTCAATTAAAATTTAAATTTATGATAATAATGAAAAATAATAAAATTTATCGAAGAAATCGATTGAAATAAAAAATGTAATATTATTTTTTATGATCCTTTTATTTAATTAATAGATATTATTATAGGAATAAAATATATTGCATTAATTTCTAGTCTAATCTAAACATCAATTCCAGAAGATAATGAAATAGAAAAAATATCGGAAAAAATTATTATAATTATAAAATTTATTATTAAATTATTTTATTTATGAAAAAAAAATTAAAAAAATATTATTATGGGAATAAAATATATTGCATTAATTTCTAGTCTAACCCAAATATCAATTCAAGAAGATAATGAGATAGAAAAAATATCGGTAAAAATTATTATAATTATAAAATTTATTTTTAAATTATTTTAATTATTGAAAAATTTTAAAAAAGAAATTTGATCCTAATAAATGAGGTATGAACTCATTAGCATTATTTAGCTTAATTAAAATATGTTTAAGTGTATGGTGCACGGAATTTTTTAAACTAAAGCCTACTGGCACCAGGTTAGACTAAAGCCTGGTACCAGACTTGACTAAAGCCTGGTACCAGGGTAGACTAAAACCTGGTATCCAGAATAGACTAAAGCCTGGTACCAGGGTAGACAAAACCTGGTACCAGGCTAGACTTAAGCCTGGTACCAGGCTTGACTAAAGCCTGGTATCAAGACTTGACTAAAGCCTGGTACCAGGGTAGACAAAAGCCTGGTACCAGGCTAGACATAAGCCTGGTACCAGGATAGACATAAGCCTGGTACCAGGCTAGACTAAAGCCTGGTATCCAGACTTGACTATAGCCTGGTACCAGGGTAGACAAAAGCCTGGTACCAGGCTAAACGTAAACCTGGTACCAGGCAAGACTAAAGCCTGGTACCAGGCTTGGCTAAAGCCTGGTATCCAGACTTGACTAAAGCCTGGTACCAGGGTAGACAAAAGCCTGGTACCAGGCTAGACGTAAACCTGGTACCAGGCAAGACCAAAGCCTGGTACCAGGCTTGGCTAAAGCCTGGTATCCAGACATGACTAAAGCCTGGTACCAGGCTAGACAAAACCTGGTACCAGGCTAGACTTAAGCCTGGTATCCAGACTTGACTAAAGCCTGGTACCAGGCTTTAGTCAGGGAATATCTAAAAAATTAATGAAATATTTTATTCAATTCAAATTATAATTTATTATAATAATGAAAAATAATAAAATTTATCGAAGATCTCGATTGAAATAAAAAATGTAATATTATTTTTTCTGATCCTTTTATTTAATTTTAGATATTTTTATAGGAATAAAATATATTGCATTAATTTCTAGTCTAACCCAAATATCAATTCAAGAAGATAATGAAATAGAAAAAATATCGGTAAAAATTATTATAATTATAAAATTTATTTTTAAATTATTTTAATTATTGAAAAATTTTAAAAAAGAAATTTGATCCTAATAAATGAGGTATGAACTCATTAGCATTATTTAGCTTAATTAAAATATGTTTTAGTGTATGGTGCACGGAATTTTTTAAACTAAAGCCTACTGGCACCAGGTAAGACTAAAGCCTGGTACCAGACTTGGCCTGGTACCAGAGTAGACTAAAACCTGGTATCCAGAATAGACTAAAGCCTGGTACCAGGGTAGACAAAACCTGGTACCAGGCTAGACTTAAGCCTGGTACCAGGCTTGACTAAAGCCTGGTACCAGGCTTGACTAAAGCCTGGTATCCAGACTTGACTAAAGCCTGGTACCAGGGTAGACAAAAGCCTGGTACCAGGCTAGACGTAAACCTGGTACCAGGCAAGACTAAAGCCTGGTACCAGGCTAGACAAAACTTGGTACCAGGCTAGACTTAAGCCTGGTATCCAGACTTGACTAAAGCCTGGTACCAGGGTAGACATAAGCCTGGTACCAGGCTAGACTAAAGCCTGGTACCAGGCTTTAGTCAAGGAATATCTAAAAAATTAATAAAATATTTTATTCAATTAAAATTTAAATTTATGATAATAATGAAAAATAATAAAATTTATCGAAGAAATCGATTGAAATAAAAAATGTAATATTATTTTCTATGATCCTTTTATTTAATTAATAGATATTATTATAGGAATAAAATATATTGCATTAATTTCTAGTCTAATCCAAACATCAATTCCAGAAGATAATGAAATAGAAAAAATATCGGAAAAAATTATTATAATTATAAAATTTATTTTTAAATTATTTTAATTATTTAAAATTTTTAAAAAACAAATTTTATTTTAATAAATGAGGTATGAACTCAATAGCATTATTTAGCCTAATTGAAATATGTTTTAGTGTATATTGCACGGAATTTTTTAAACTAAAGCCTGGCACCAGGTTAGACTAAAGCCTGGTACCAGGCTAGACTTAAGCCTGGTACCAGGCTTGACTAAAGCCTGGTATCCAGACTTGACTAAAGCCTGGTACCAGGCTAGACAAAACCTGGTACCAGGCTAGACATAAGCCTGGTACCAGGATAGACATAAGCCTGGTACCAGGCTAGACTAAAGCCTGGTATCCAGACTTGACTATAGCCTGGTACCAGGCTAGACAAAAGCCTGGTACCAGACTTGACTAAAGCCTGGTACCAGGGTAGACTAAAGCCTGGTATCCAGACTAGACAAATGCCTGGTACCAGCATAGACAAAACCTGGTACCAGGCTAGACTTAAGCCTGGTACCAGGCTTGACTAAAGCCTGGTATCCAGACATGACTAAAGCCTGGTACCAGGCTAGACAAAACCTGGTACCAGGCTAGACATAAGCCTGGTACCAGGATAGACATAAGCCTGGTACCAGGCTAGACTCAAGGAATATCAAAAAAATTAATAAAATATTTTATTCAATTAAAATTATAATTTATGATAATAATGAAAAATAATAAAATTTATCGAAGAAATCGAATGAAATAAAAAATGTAATATTATTTTTTCTGATCCTTTTATTTAATTAATAGATATTATTATAGGAATAAAATATATTGCATTAATTTCTAGTCTAATCCAAACATCAATTCAAGAAGATGATGAAATTGCAAAAATATCGGAAAAATTTATTATAATTATAAAATTTATTATTAAATTATTTTATTTATGAAAAAAATTTTAAAAAAATATTATTATGGGAATAAAATATATTGCATTAATTTCTAGTCTAACCCAAATATCAATTCAAGAAGATAATGAGATAGAAAAAATATCGGTAAAAATTATTATAATTATAAAATTTATTTTTAAATTATTTTAATTATTGAAAAATTTTAAAAAAGAAATTTGATCCTAATAAATGAGGTATGAACTCATTAGCATTATTTAGCTTAATTAAAATATGTTTTAGTGTATGGTGCACGGAATTTTTTAAACTAAAGCCTACTGGCACCAGGTTAGACTAAAGCCTGGTACCAGACTTGACTAAAGCCTGGTACCAGGGTAGACTAAAACCTGGTATCCAGAATAGACTAAAGCCTGGTACCAGGGTAGACAAAACCTGGTACCAGGCTAGACTTAAGCCTGGTACCAGGCTTGACTAAAGCCTGGTATCCAGACTTGACTAAAGCCTGGTACCAGGGTAGACAAAAGCCTGGTACCAGGCTAGACGTAAACCTGGTACCAGGCAAGACTAAAGCCTGGTACCAGGCTTGGCTAAAGCCTGGTATCCAGACATGACTAAAGCCTGGTACCAGGCTAGACAAAACCTGGTACCAGGCTAGACTTAAGCCTGGTATCCAGACTTGACTAAAGCCTGGTACCAGGTTAGACATAAGCCTGGTACCAGGCTAGACTAAAGCCTGGTACCAGGCTTTAGTCAAGGAATATCTAAAAAATTAATAAAAAATTTTATTCAATTAAAATTTAAATTTATGATAATAATGAAAAATAATAAAATTAATCGAAGAAATCGATTGAAATAAAAAATGTTATATTTTTTTTTATGATCCTTTTATTTAATTAATAGATATTATTATAGGAATAAAATATATTGCATTAATTTCTAGTCTAATCTTAACAACAATTCAAGAAGATGATGAAATTGGAAAAATATTGGAAAAATTTATTATAATTATAAAATTTATTTTTAAATTATTTTAATTATTTAAAAGTTTTAAAAAACAAATTTTATTTTAATAAATGAGGTATGAACTCAATAGCATTATTTAGCCTAATTGAAATATGTTTAAGTGTATATTGCACGGAATTTTCTAAACTAAAGCCTGGCACCAGGTTAGACTAAAGCCTGGTATCCAGAATAGACTAAAGCCTGGTACCAGGGTAAACAAAACCTGGTACCAGGCTAGACTTAAGCCTGGTACCAGGCTTGACTAAAGCCTGGTATACAGACTTGACTAAAGCCTGGTACCAGGATAGACATAAGCCTGGTACCAGGCTAGACTAAAGCCTGGTATCCAGATTTGACTATAGCCTGGTACCAGGGTAGACAAAAGCCTGGTACCAGGCTAGACGTAAACCTGGTACCAGGCAAGACTAAAGCCTGGTACCAGGCTTGGCTAAAGCCTGGTATCCAGACTTGACTAAAGCCTGGTACCAGGCTAGACAAAACCTGGTACCAGGCTAGAGTCAAGCCTGGTACCAGGCTTGACTAAAGCCTGGTACCAGGGTAGACTAAAGCCTGGTATCCAGACTTGACTAAAGCCTGGAACCAGGCTAGACAAAAGCCTGGTACCAGACTTGACTAAAGCCTGGTACCAGGGTAGACTAAAGCCTGGTATCCAGACTAGACAAATGCCTGGTACCAGCATAGACAAAACCTGGTACCAGGCTAGACTTAAGCCTGGTACCAGGCTTGACTAAAGCCTGGTATCCAGACTTGACTAAAGCCTGGTACCAGGCTAGACAAAACCTGGTACCAGGCTAGACATAAGCCTGGTACCAGGATAGACATAAGCCTGGTACCAGGCTAGACTAAAGCCTGGTATCCAGACTTGACTATAGCCTGGTACCAGGGTAGACAAAAGCCTGGTACCAGGCTAAACGTAAACCTGGTACCAGGCAAGACTAAAGCCTGGTACCAGGCTTGGCTAAAGCCTGGTATCCAGACTTGACTAAAGCCTGGTACCAGGCTAGACAAAACCTGGTACCAGGCTAGATTTAAGCCTGGTACCAGGCTTGACTAAAGCCTGGTACCAGGGTAGACTAAAGCCTGGTATCCAGACTTGACTAAAGCCTGGTACCAGGCTAGACAAAAGCCTGGTACCAGACTTGACTAAAGCCTGGTACCAGGGTAGACTAAAGCCTGGTATCCAGACTAGACAAATGCCTGGTACCAGCATAGACAAAACCTGGTACCAGGCTAGACTTAAGCCTGGTACCAGGCTTGACTAAAGCCTGGTATCCAGACATGACTAAAGCCTGGTACCAGGCTAGACAAAACCTGGTACCAGGCTAGACATAAGCCTGGTACCAGGATAGACATAAGCCTGGTACCAGGCTAGACTCAAGGAATATCAAAAAAATTAATAAAATATTTTATTCAATTAAAATTATAATTTATGATAATAATGAAAAATAATAAAATTTATCGAAGAAATCGAATGAAATAAAAAATGTAATATTATTTTTTCTGATCCTTTTATTTAATTAATAGATATTATTATAGGAATAAAATATATTGCATTAATTTCTAGTCTAATCCAAACATCAATTCAAGAAGATGATGAAATTGCAAAAATATCGGAAAAATTTATTATAATTATAAAATTTATTATTAAATTATTTTATTTATGAAAAAAAATTTAAAAAAATATTATTATGGGAATAAAATATATTGCATTAATTTCTAGTCTAACCCAAATATCAATTCAAGAAGATAATGAGATAGAAAAAATATCGGTAAAAATTATTATAATTATAAAATTTATTTTTAAATTATTTTAATTATTGAAAAATTTTAAAAAAGAAATTTGATCCTAATAAATGAGGTATGAACTCATTAGCATTATTTAGCTTAATTAAAATATGTTTTAGTGTATGGTGCACGGAATTTTTTAAACTAAAGCCTACTGGCACCAGGTTAGACTAAAGCCTGGTACCAGACTTGACTAAAGCCTGGTACCAGGGTAGACTAAAACCTGGTATCCAGAATAGACTAAAGCCTGGTACCAGGGTAGACAAAACCTGGTACCAGGCTAGACTTAAGCCTGGTACCAGGCTTGACTAAAGCCTGGTATCCAGACTTGACTAAAGCCTGGTACCAGGGTAGACAAAAGCCTGGTACCAGGCTAGACGTAAACCTGGTACCAGGCAAGACTAAAGCCTGGTACCAGGCTTGGCTAAAGCCTGGTATCCAGACATGACTAAAGCCTGGTACCAGGCTAGACAAAACCTGGTACCAGGCTAGACTTAAGCCTGGTATCCAGACTTGACTAAAGCCTGGTACCAGGTTAGACATAAGCCTGGTACCAGGCTAGACTAAAGCCTGGTACCAGGCTTTAGTCAAGGAATATCTAAAAAATTAATAAAATATTTTATTCAATTAAAATTTAAATTTATGATAATAATGAAAAATAATAAAATTTATCGAAGAAATCGATTGAAATAAAAAATGTAATATTATTTTTTATGATCCTTTTATTTACTTAATAGATATTATTATAGGAATAAAATATATTAGATATATTATCTATATAAATTATTTTAATTATTGAAAAATTTTAAAAAAGAAATTTGATCCTAATAAATGAGGTATGAACTCATTAATATCTAGACAAATGCCTGGTACCAGCATAGACAAAACCTGGTACCAGGCTAGACTTAAGCCTGGTACCAGGCTTGACTAAAGCCTGGTATCCAGACATGACTAAAGCCTGGTACCAGGCTAGACAAAACCTGGTACCAGGCTAGACATAAGCCTGGTACCAGGATAGACATAAGCCTGGTACCAGGCTAGACTCAAGGAATATCAAAAAAATTAATAAAATATTTTATTCAATTAAAATTATAATTTATGATAATAATGAAAAATAATAAAATTTATCGAAGAAATCGAATGAAATAAAAAATGTAATATTATTTTTTCTGATCCTTTTATTTAATTAATAGATATTATTATAGGAATAAAATATATTGCATTAATTTCTAGTCTAATCCAAACATCAATTCAAGAAGATGATGAAATTGCAAAAATATCGGAAAAATTTATTATAATTATAAAATTTATTATTAAATTATTTTATTTATGAAAAAAATTTTAAAAAAATATTATTATGGGAATAAAATATATTGCATTAATTTCTAGTCTAACCCAAATATCAATTCAAGAAGATAATGAGATAGAAAAAATATCGGTAAAAATTATTATAATTATAAAATTTATTTTTAAATTATTTTAATTATTGAAAAATTTTAAAAAAGAAATTTGATCCTAATAAATGAGGTATGAACTCATTAGCATTATTTAGCTTAATTAAAATATGTTTTAGTGTATGGTGCACGGAATTTTTTAAACTAAAGCCTACTGGCACCAGGTTAGACTAAAGCCTGGTACCAGACTTGACTAAAGCCTGGTACCAGGGTAGACTAAAACCTGGTATCCAGAATAGACTAAAGCCTGGTACCAGGGTAGACAAAACCTGGTACCAGGCTAGACTTAAGCCTGGTACCAGGCTTGACTAAAGCCTGGTATCCAGACTTGACTAAAGCCTGGTACCAGGGTAGACAAAAGCCTGGTACCAGGCTAGACGTAAACCTGGTACCAGGCAAGACTAAAGCCTGGTACCAGGCTTGGCTAAAGCCTGGTATCCAGACATGACTAAAGCCTGGTACCAGGCTAGACAAAACCTGGTACCAGGCTAGACTTAAGCCTGGTATCCAGACTTGACTAAAGCCTGGTACCAGGTTAGACATAAGCCTGGTACCAGGCTAGACTAAAGCCTGGTACCAGGCTTTAGTCAAGGAATATCTAAAAAATTAATAAAATATTTTATTCAATTAAAATTTAAATTTATGATAATAATGAAAAATAATAAAATTTATCGAAGAAATCGATTGAAATAAAAAATGTAATATTATTTTTTATGATCCTTTTATTTACTTAATAGATATTATTATAGGAATAAAATATATTGCATTAATTTTTAGTCTAATCCAAACATCAATTCCAGAAGATAATGAAATAGAAAAAATATCGGAAAAATTTATTATAATTATAAAATTTATTATTAAATTATTTTATTTATGAAAAAAATTTTAAAAAAATATTATTATGGGAATAAAATATATTGCATTAATTTCTAGTCTAACCCAAATATCAATTCAAGAAGATAATGAGATAGAAAAAATATCGGTAAAAATTATTATAATTATAAAATTTATTTTTAAATTATTTTAATTATTGAAAAATTTTAAAAAAGATATTTGATCCTAATAAATGAGGTATGAACTCATTAGCATTATTTAGCTTAATTAAAATATGTTTTAGTGTATGGTGCACGGAATTTTTTAAACTAAAGCCTACTGGCACCAGGTTAGACTAAAGCCTGGTACCAGACTTGACTAAAGCCTGGTACCAGGGTAGACTAAAACCTGGTATCCAGAATAGACTAAAGCCTGGTACCAGGGTAGACAAAACCTGGTACCAGGCTAGACTTAAGCCTGGTACCAGGCTTGACTAAAGCCTGGTATCCAGACTTGACTAAAGCCTGGTACCAGGGTAGACAAAAGCCTGGTACCAGGCTAGACGTAAACCTGGTACCAGGCAAGACTAAAGCCTGGTACCAGGCTTGGCTAAAGCCTGGTATACAGACATGACTAAAGCCTGGTACCAGGCTAGACAAAACCTGGTACCAGGCTAGACTTAAGCCTGGTATCCAGACTTGACTAAAGCCTGGTACCAGGTTAGACATAAGCCTGGTACCAGGCTAGACTAAAGCCTGGTACCAGGCTTTAGTCAAGGAATATCTAAAAAATTAATAAAATATTTTATTCAATTAAAATTTAAATTTATGATAATAATGAAAAATAATAAAATTAATCGAAGAAATCGATTGAAATAAAAAATGTAATATTATTTTTTATGATCCTTTTATTTAATTAATAGATATTATTATAGGAATAAAATATATTGCATTAATTTCTAGTCTAATCCAAACATCAATTCAAGAAGATGATGAAATTGCAAAAATATCGGAAAAATTTATTATAATTATAAAATTTATTATTAAATTATTTTATTTATGAAAAAAATTTTAAAAAAATATTATTATGGGAATAAAATATATTGCATTAATTTCTAGTCTAACCCAAATATCAATTCAAGAAGATAATGAGATAGAAAAAATATCGGTATAAATTATTATAATTATAAAATTTATTATTAAATTATTTTATTTATGAAAAAAAATTTAAAAAAATATTATTATGGGAATAAAATATATTGCATTAATTTCTAGTCTAACCCAAATATCAATTCAAGAAGATAATGAGATAGAAAAAATATCGGTAAAAATTATTATAATTATAAAATTTATTTTTAAATTATTTTAATTATTGAAAAATTTTAAAAAAGAAATTTGTTCCTAATAAATGAGGTATGAACAAATTAGCATTATTTAGCTTAATTAAAATATGTTTTAGTGTATGGTGCACGGAATTTTTTAAACTAAAGCCTACTGGCACCAGGTTAGACTAAAGCCTGGTACCAGACTTGACTAAAGCCTGGTACCAGGGTAGACTAAAACCTGGTATCCAGAATAGACTAAAGCCTGGTACCAGGGTAGACAAAACCTGGTACCAGGCTTGACTTAAGCCTGGTACCAGGCTTGACTAAAGCCTGGTATCCAGACTTGACTAAAGCCTGGTACCAGGGTAGACAAAAGCCTGGTACCAGGCTAGACGTAAACCTGGTACCAGGCAAGACTAAAGCCTGGTACCAGGCTTAATTAAAGCCTGGTATCCAGACATGACTAAAGCCTGGTACCAGGCTAGACAAAACCTGGTACCAGGCTAGACTTAAGCCTGGTATCCAGACTTGACTAAAGCCTGGTACCAGGCTAGACAAAACCTGGTACCAGGCTAGACATAAGCCTGGTACCAGGATAGACATAAGCCTGGTACCAGGCTAGACTAAAGCCTGGTATCCAGACTTGACTATAGCCTGGTACCAGGGTAGACAAAAGCCTGGTACCAGGCTAGACGTAAACCTGGTACCAGGCAAGACTAAAGCCTGGTACCAGGCTTGGCTAAAGCCTGGTATCCAGACTTGACTAAAGCCTGGTACCAGGCTAGACAAAACCTGGAACCAGGCTAGATTTAAGCCTGGTACCAGGCTTGACTAAAGCCTGGTACCAGGGTAGACTAAAGCCTGGTATCCAGACTTGACTAAAGCCTGGTACCAGGCTAGACAAAAGCCTGGTACCAGACTTGACTAAAGCCTGGTACCAGGGTAGACTAAAGCCTGGTATCCAGACTAGACAAAAGCCTGGTACCAGCATAGACAAAACCTGGTACCAGGCTAGACTTAAGCCTGGTACCAGGCTTGACTAAAGCCTGGTATCCAGACATGACTAAAGCCTGGTACCAGGCTAGACAAAACCTGGTACCAGGCTAGACATAAGCCTGGTACCAGGATAGACATAAGCCTGGTACCAGGCTAGACTCAAGGAATATCAAAAAAATTAATAAAATATTTTATTCAATTAAAATTATAATTTATGATAATAATGAAAAATAATAAAATTTATCGAAGAAATCGAATGAAATAAAAAATGTAATATTATTTTTTCTGATCCTTTTATTTAATTAATAGATATTATTATAGGAATAAAATATATTGCATTAATTTCTAGTCTAATCCAAACATCAATTCAAGAAGATGATGAAATTGCAAAAATATCGGAAAAATTTATTATAATTATAAAATTTATTATTAAATTATTTTATTTATGAAAAAAATTTTAAAAAAATATTATTATGGGAATAAAATATATTGCATTAATTTCTAGTCTAACCCAAATATCAATTCAAGAAGATAATGAGATAGAAAAAATATCGGTAAAAATTATTATAATTATAAAATTTATTTTTAAATTATTTTAATTATTGAAAAATTTTAAAAAAGAAATTTGATCCTAATAAATGAGGTATGAACTCATTAGCATTATTTAGCTTAATTAAAATATGTTTTAGTGTATGGTGCACGGAATTTTTTAAACTAAAGCCTACTGGCACCAGGTTAGACTAAAGCCTGGTACCAGACTTGACTAAAGCCTGGTACCAGGGTAGACTAAAACCTGGTATCCAGAATAGACTAAAGCCTGGTACCAGGGTAGACAAAACCTGGTACCAGGCTAGACTTAAGCCTGGTACCAGGCTTGACTAAAGCCTGGTATCCAGACTTGACTAAAGCCTGGTACCAGGGTAGACAAAAGCCTGGTACCAGGCTAGACGTAAACCTGGTACCAGGCAAGACTAAAGCCTGGTACCAGGCTTGGCTAAAGCCTGGTATCCAGACATGACTAAAGCCTGGTACCAGGCTAGACAAAACCTGGTACCAGGCTAGACTTAAGCCTGGTATCCAGACTTGACTAAAGCCTGGTACCAGGTTAGACATAAGCCTGGTACCAGGCTAGACTAAAGCCTGGTACCAGGCTTTAGTCAAGGAATATCTAAAAAATTAATAAAAAATTTTATTCAATTAAAATTTAAATTTATGATAATAATGAAAAATAATAAAATTAATCGAAGAAATCGATTGAAATAAAAAATGTTATATTTTTTTTTATGATCCTTTTATTTAATTAATAGATATTATTATAGGAATAAAATATATTGCATTAATTTCTAGTCTAATCTTAACAACAATTCAAGAAGATGATGAAATTGGAAAAATATCGGAAAAATTTATTATAATTATAAAATTTATTTTTAAATTATTTTAATTATTTAAAAGTTTTAAAAAACAAATTTTATTTTAATAAATGAGGTATGAACTCAATAGCATTATTTAGCCTAATTGAAATATGTTTAAGTGTATATTGCACGGAATTTTCTAAACTAAAGCCTGGCACCAGGTTAGACTAAAGCCTGGTATCCAGAATAGACTAAAGCCTGGTACCAGGGTAAACAAAACCTGGTACCAGGCTAGACTTAAGCCTGGTACCAGGCTTGACTAAAGCCTGGTATACAGACTTGACTAAAGCCTGGTACCAGGATAGACATAAGCCTGGTACCAGGCTAGACTAAAGCCTGGTATCCAGATTTGACTATAGCCTGGTACCAGGGTAGACAAAAGCCTGGTACCAGGCTAGACGTAAACCTGGTACCAGGCAAGACTAAAGCCTGGTACCAGGCTTGGCTAAAGCCTGGTATCCAGACTTGACTAAAGCCTGGTACCAGGCTAGACAAAACCTGGTACCAGGCTAGATTTAAGCCTGGTACCAGGCTTGACTAAAGCCTGGTACCAGGGTAGACTAAAGCCTGGTATCCAGACTTGACTAAAGCCTGGAACCAGGCTAGACAAAAGCCTGGTACCAGACTTGACTAAAGCCTGGTACCAGGGTAGACTAAAGCCTGGTATCCAGACTAGACAAAAGCCTGGTACCAGCATAGACAAAACCTGGTACCAGGCTAGACTTAAGCCTGGTACCTGGCTTGACTAAAGCCTGGTATCCAGACTTGACTAAAGCCTGGTACCAGGCTAGACAAAACCTGGTACCAGGCTAGACATAAGCCTGGTACCAGGATAGACATAAGCCTGGTACCAGGCTAGACTAAAGCCTGGTACCAGGCTTTAGTCAAGGAATATCTAAAAAATTAATAAAATATTTTATTCAATTACAATTATAATTTATGATAATAATGAAAAATAATAAAATTTATCGAAGAAATCGAATGAAATAAAAAATGATATATTATTTTTTCTGATCCTTTTATTTAATTAATAGATATTATTATAGGAATAAAATATATTGCATTAATTTCTAGTCTAATCCAAACATCAATTCAAGAAGATGATGAAATTGCAAAAATATCGGAAAAATTTATTATAATTATAAAATTTATTTTTAATTTTTTTTTTTTTTTTTATATGTTTATTTTCCGAATAAAATACATGTTTTACAATACAATATAACAACAAATCCATATAAAACAAAATTATTGTTGTATCGCACCCGGCGAAGCTGCGTAGTGCATGCTTGTGTCCGGGATTATTTATGAAAAAATTTTTAAAACAGTATTAATTATTGTGGGAATAAAATATATTGCATTAATTTCTAGTCTAACCCAAATATCAATTGAAGAAGATAATGAAATAGAAAAAATATCGGTAAAAATTATTATAATTATAAAATTTATTTTTAAATTATTTTGATTATTGAAAAATTTTAAAAAAGAAATTTGATCCTAATAAGTGAGGTATGAACTCATTAGCATTATTTAGCTTAATTAAAATATGTTTTAGTGTATGGTGCACGGAATTTTTTAAACTAAAGCCTACTGGCACCAGGTAAGACTAAAGCCTGGTACCAGACTTGGCCTGGTACCAGAGTAGACTAAAACCTGGTATCCAGAATAGACTAAAGCCTGGTACCAGGGTAGACAAAACCTGGTACCAGGCTAGACTTAAGCCTGGTACCAGGCTTGACTAAAGCCTGGTACCAGGCTTGACTAAAGCCTGGTATCCAGACTTGACTAAAGCCTGGTACCAGGGTAGACAAAAGCCTGGTACCAGGCTAGACGTTAACCTGGTACCAGGCAAGACCAAAGCCTGGTACCAGGCTTGGCTAAAGCCTGGTATCCAGACATGACTAAAGCCTGGTACCAGGCTAGACAAAACCTGGTACCAGGCTAGACTTAAGCCTGGTATCCAGACTTGACTAAAGCCTGGTACCAGGCTTTAGTCAGGGAATATCTAAAAAATTAATGAAATATTTTATTCAATTCAAATTATAATTTATTATAATAATGAAAAATAATAAAATTTATCGAAGAAATCGATTGAAATAAAAAATGTAATATTATTTTTTCTGATCCTTTTATTTAATTATAGATATTATTATAGGAATAAAATATATTGCATTAATTTCTAGTCTAACCCAAATATCAATTCAAGAAGATAATGAAATAGAAAAAATATCGGTAAAAATTATTATAATTATAAAATTTATTTTTAAATTATTTTAATTATTGAAAAATTTTAAAAAAGAAATTTGATCCTAATAAATGAGGTATGAACTCATTAGCATTATTTAGCTTAATTAAAATATGTTTTAGTGTATGGTGCACGGAATTTTTTAAACTAAAGCCTACTGGCACCAGGTTAGACTAAAGCCTGGTACCAGACTTGACTAAAGCCTGGTACCAGGGTAGACTAAAACCTGGTATCCAGAATAGACTAAAGCCTGGTACCAGGGTAGACAAAACCTGGTACCAGGCTTGACTTAAGCCTGGTACCAGGCTTGACTAAAGCCTGGTATCCAGACTTGACTAAAGCCTGGTACCAGGGTAGACAAAAGCCTGGTACCAGGCTAGACGTAAACCTGGTACCAGGCAAGACTAAAGCCTGGTACCAGGCTTAATTAAAGCCTGGTATCCAGACATGACTAAAGCCTGGTACCAGGCTAGACAAAACCTGGTACCAGGCTAGACTTAAGCCTGGTATCCAGACTTGACTAAAGCCTGGTACCAGGTTAGACATAAGCCTGGTACCAGGCTAGACTAAAGCCTGGTACCAGGCTTTAGTCAAGGAATATCTAAAAAATTAATAAAATATTTTAGTCAATTAAAATTTAAATTTATGATAATAATGAAAAATAATAAAATTAATCGAAGAAATCGATTGAAATAAAAAATGTAATATTATTTTTTATGATCCTTTTATTTAATTAATAGATATTATTATAGGAATAAAATATATTGCATTAATTTCTAGTCTAATCTAAACAACAATTCAAGAAGATGATGAAATTGGAAAAATATCGGAAAAATTTATTATAATTATAAAATTTATTTTTAAATTATTTTATTTATGAAAAATTTTTTAAAATATATTATTATGGGAATAAAATATATTGCATTAATTTCTAGTCTAATCCAAACATCAATTCCAGAAGATAATGAAATAGAAAAAATATCGGAAAAAATTATTATAATTATAAAATTTATTTTTAAATTATTTTAATTATTTAAAAGTTTTAAAAAACAAATTTTATTTTAATAAATGAGGTATGAACTCAATAGCATTATTTAGCCTAATTGAAATATGTTTTAGTGTATATTGCACGGAATTTTCTAAACTAAAGCCTGGCACCAGGTTAGACTAAAGCCTGGTACCAGACTTGACTTAAGCCTGGTACCAGGGTAAACAAAACCTGGTACCAGGCTAGACTTAAGCCTGGTACCAGGCTTGACTAAAGCCTGGTATTCAGACTTGACTAAAGCCTGGTACCAGGATAGACATAAGCCTGGTACCAGGCTAGACTAAAGCCTGGTATCCAGATTTGACTATAGCCTGGTACCAGGGTAGACAAAAGCCTGGTACCAGGCTAGACGTAAACCTGGTACCAGGCAAGACTTAAGCCTGGTACCAGGCTTGGCTAAAGCCTGGTATCCAGACTTGACTAAAGCCTGGTACAAGGCTAGACAAAACCTGGTACCAGGCTAGATTTGAGCCTGGTACCAGGCTTGACTATGCCTGGTACCAGGGTAGACTAAAGCCTGGTATCCAGACTTGACTAAAGCCTGGAACCAGGCTAGACAAAAGCCTGGTACCAGACTTGACTAAAGCCTGGTACCAGGGTAGACTAAAGCCTGGTATCCAGACTAGACAAAAGCCTAGTACCAGCATAGACAAAACCTGGTACCAGGCTAGACTTAAGCCTGGTACCTGGCTTGACTAAAGCCTGGTATCCAGACTTGACTAAAGCCTGGTACCAGGCTAGACAAAACCTGGTACCAGGCTAGACATAAGCCTGGTACCAGGATAGACATAAGCCTGGTACCAGGCTAGACTAAAGCCTGGTACCAGGCTTTAGTCAAGGAATATCTAAAAAATTAATAAAATATTTTATTCAATTACAATTATAATTTATGATAATAATGAAAAATAATAAAATTTATCGAAGAAATCGAATGAAATAAAAAATATAATATTATTTTTTCTGATCCTTTTATTTAATTAATAGATATTATTATAGGAATAAAATATATTGCATTAATTTCTAGTCTAATCCAAACATCAATTCAAGAAGATGATGAAATTGCAAAAATATCGGAAAAATTTATTATAATTATAAAATTTATTTTTAAATTTTTTTTTTTTTTTTATATGTTTATTTTCCGAATAAAATACATGTTTTACAATACAATATAACAACAAATCCATATAAAAAAAAATATTGTTGTATCGCACCCGGCGAAGCTGCGTAGTGCATGCTTGTGTCCGGGATTATTTATGAAAAAATTTTTAAAACAGTATTAATTATTGTGGGAATAAAATATATTGCATTAATTTCTAGTCTAACCCAAATATCAATTGAAGAAGATAATGATATAGAAAAAATATCGGTAAAAATTATTATAATTATAAAATTTATTTTTAAATTATTTTGATTATTGAAAAATTTTAAAAAAGAAATTTGATCCTAATAAGTGAGGTATGAACTCATTAGCATTATTTAGCTTAATTAAAATATGTTTTAGTGTATTGTGCACGGAATTTTTTAAACTAAAGCCTACTGGCACCAGGTAAGACTAAAGCCTGGTACCAGACTTGACTAAAGCCTGGTACCAGGGTAGACTAAAACCTGGTATCCAGAATAGACTAAAGCCTGGTACCAGGGTAGACAAAACCTGGTACCAGGCTTGACTTAAGCCTGGTACCAGGCTTGACTAAAGCCTGGTATCCAGACTTGACTAAAGCCTGGTACCAGGGTAGACAAAAGCCTGGTACCAGGCTAGACGTAAACCTGGTACCAGGCAAGACTAAAGCCTGGTACCAGGCTTAATTAAAGCCTGGTATCCAGACATGACTAAAGCCTGGTACCAGGCTAGACAAAACCTGGTACCAGGCTAGACTTAAGCCTGGTATCCAGACTTGACTAAAGCCTGGTACCAGGCTAGACAAAACCTGGTACCAGGCTAGACATAAGCCTGGTACCAGGATAGACATAAGCCTGGTACCAGGCTAGACTAAAGCCTGGTATCCAGACTTGACTATAGCCTGGTACCAGGGTAGACAAAAGCCTGGTACCAGGCTAGACGTAAACCTGGTACCAGGCAAGACTAAAGCCTGGTACCAGGCTTGGCTAAAGCCTGGTATCCAGACTTGACTAAAGCCTGGTACCAGGCTAGACAAAACCTGGAACCAGGCTAGATTTAAGCCTGGTACCAGGCTTGACTAAAGCCTGGTACCAGGGTAGACTAAAGCCTGGTATCCAGACTTGACTAAAGCCTGGTACCAGGCTAGACAAAAGCCTGGTACCAGACTTGACTAAAGCCTGGTACCAGGGTAGACTAAAGCCTGGTATCCAGACTAGACAAAAGCCTGGTACCAGCATAGACAAAACCTGGTACCAGGCTAGACTTAAGCCTGGTACCAGGCTTGACTAAAGCCTGGTATCCAGACATGACTAAAGCCTGGTACCAGGCTAGACAAAACCTGGTACCAGGCTAGACATAAGCCTGGTACCAGGATAGACATAAGCCTGGTACCAGGCTAGACTCAAGGAATATCAAAAAAATTAATAAAATATTTTATTCAATTAAAATTATAATTTATGATAATAATGAAAAATAATAAAATTTATCGAAGAAATCGAATGAAATAAAAAATGTAATATTATTTTTTCTGATCCTTTTATTTAATTAATAGATATTATTATAGGAATAAAATATATTGCATTAATTTCTAGTCTAATCCAAACATCAATTCAAGAAGATGATGAAATTGCAAAAATATCGGAAAAATTTATTATAATTATAAAATTTATTATTAAATTATTTTATTTATGAAAAAATTTTTAAAAAAATATTATTATGGGAATAAAATATATTGCATTAATTTCTAGTCTAACCCAAATATCAATTCAAGAAGATAATGAGATAGAAAAAATATCGGTAAAAATTATTATAATTATAAAATTTATTTTTAAATTATTTTAATTATTGAAAAATTTTAAAAAAGAAATTTGATCCTAATAAATGAGGTATGAACTCATTAGCATTATTTAGCTTAATTAAAATATGTTTTAGTGTATGGTGCACGGAATTTTTTAAACTAAAGCCTACTGGCACCAGGTTAGACTAAAGCCTGGTACCAGACTTGACTAAAGCCTGGTACCAGGGTAGACTAAAACCTGGTATCCAGAATAGACTAAAGCCTGGTACCAGGGTAGACAAAACCTGGTACCAGGCTAGACTTAAGCCTGGTACCAGGCTTGACTAAAGCCTGGTATCCAGACTTGACTAAAGCCTGGTACCAGGGTAGACAAAAGCCTGGTACCAGGCTAGACGTAAACCTGGTACCAGGCAAGACTAAAGCCTGGTACCAGGCTTGGCTAAAGCCTGGTATCCAGACATGACTAAAGCCTGGTACCAGGCTAGACAAAACCTGGTACCAGGCTAGACTTAAGCCTGGTATCCAGACTTGACTAAAGCCTGGTACCAGGTTAGACATAAGCCTGGTACCAGGCTAGACTAAAGCCTGGTACCAGGCTTTAGTCAAGGAATATCTAAAAAATTAATAAAATATTTTATTCAATTAAAATTTAAATTTATGATAATAATGAAAAATAATAAAATTTATCGAAGAAATCGATTGAAATAAAAAATGTAATATTATTTTTTATGATCCTTTTATTTACTTAATAGATATTATTATAGGAATAAAATATATTGCATTAATTTTTAGTCTAATCCAAACATCAATTCCAGAAGATAATGAAATAGAAAAAATATCGGAAAAATTTATTATAATTATAAAATTTATTATTAAATTATTTTATTTATGAAAAAAATTTTAAAAAAATATTATTATGGGAATAAAATATATTGCATTAATTTCTAGTCTAACCCAAATATCAATTCAAGAAGATAATGAGATAGAAAAAATATCGGTAAAAATTATTATAATTATAAAATTTATTTTTAAATTATTTTAATTATTGAAAAATTTTAAAAAAGATATTTGATCCTAATAAATGAGGTATGAACTCATTAGCATTATTTAGCTTAATTAAAATATGTTTTAGTGTATGGTGCACGGAATTTTTTAAACTAAAGCCTACTGGCACCAGGTTAGACTAAAGCCTGGTACCAGACTTGACTAAAGCCTGGTACCAGGGTAGACTAAAACCTGGTATCCAGAATAGACTAAAGCCTGGTACCAGGGTAGACAAAACCTGGTACCAGGCTAGACTTAAGCCTGGTACCAGGCTTGACTAAAGCCTGGTATCCAGACTTGACTAAAGCCTGGTACCAGGGTAGACAAAAGCCTGGTACCAGGCTAGACGTAAACCTGGTACCAGGCAAGACTAAAGCCTGGTACCAGGCTTGGCTAAAGCCTGGTATACAGACATGACTAAAGCCTGGTACCAGGCTAGACAAAACCTGGTACCAGGCTAGACTTAAGCCTGGTATCCAGACTTGACTAAAGCCTGGTACCAGGTTAGACATAAGCCTGGTACCAGGCTAGACTAAAGCCTGGTACCAGGCTTTAGTCAAGGAATATCTAAAAAATTAATAAAATATTTTATTCAATTAAAATTTAAATTTATGATAATAATGAAAAATAATAAAATTAATCGAAGAAATCGATTGAAATAAAAAATGTAATATTATTTTTTATGATCCTTTTATTTAATTAATAGATATTATTATAGGAATAAAATATATTGCATTAATTTCTAGTCTAATCCAAACATCAATTCAAGAAGATGATGAAATTGCAAAAATATCGGAAAAATTTATTATAATTATAAAATTTATTATTAAATTATTTTATTTATGAAAAAAATTTTAAAAAAATATTATTATGGGAATAAAATATATTGCATTAATTTCTAGTCTAACCCAAATATCAATTCAAGAAGATAATGAGATAGAAAAAATATCGGTATAAATTATTATAATTATAAAATTTATTATTAAATTATTTTATTTATGAAAAAAAATTTAAAAAAATATTATTATGGGAATAAAATATATTGCATTAATTTCTAGTCTAACCCAAATATCAATTCAAGAAGATAATGAGATAGAAAAAATATCGGTAAAAATTATTATAATTATAAAATTTATTTTTAAATTATTTTAATTATTGAAAAATTTTAAAAAAGAAATTTGTTCCTAATAAATGAGGTATGAACAAATTAGCATTATTTAGCTTAATTAAAATATGTTTTAGTGTATGGTGCACGGAATTTTTTAAACTAAAGCCTACTGGCACCAGGTTAGACTAAAGCCTGGTACCAGACTTGACTAAAGCCTGGTACCAGGGTAGACTAAAACCTGGTATCCAGAATAGACTAAAGCCTGGTACCAGGGTAGACAAAACCTGGTACCAGGCTTGACTTAAGCCTGGTACCAGGCTTGACTAAAGCCTGGTATCCAGACTTGACTAAAGCCTGGTACCAGGGTAGACAAAAGCCTGGTACCAGGCTAGACGTAAACCTGGTACCAGGCAAGACTAAAGCCTGGTACCAGGCTTAATTAAAGCCTGGTATCCAGACATGACTAAAGCCTGGTACCAGGCTAGACAAAACCTGGTACCAGGCTAGACTTAAGCCTGGTATCCAGACTTGACTAAAGCCTGGTACCAGGCTAGACAAAACCTGGTACCAGGCTAGACATAAGCCTGGTACCAGGATAGACATAAGCCTGGTACCAGGCTAGACTAAAGCCTGGTATCCAGACTTGACTATAGCCTGGTACCAGGGTAGACAAAAGCCTGGTACCAGGCTAGACGTAAACCTGGTACCAGGCAAGACTAAAGCCTGGTACCAGGCTTGGCTAAAGCCTGGTATCCAGACTTGACTAAAGCCTGGTACCAGGCTAGACAAAACCTGGAACCAGGCTAGATTTAAGCCTGGTACCAGGCTTGACTAAAGCCTGGTACCAGGGTAGACTAAAGCCTGGTATCCAGACTTGACTAAAGCCTGGTACCAGGCTAGACAAAAGCCTGGTACCAGACTTGACTAAAGCCTGGTACCAGGGTAGACTAAAGCCTGGTATCCAGACTAGACAAAAGCCTGGTACCAGCATAGACAAAACCTGGTACCAGGCTAGACTTAAGCCTGGTACCAGGCTTGACTAAAGCCTGGTATCCAGACATGACTAAAGCCTGGTACCAGGCTAGACAAAACCTGGTACCAGGCTAGACATAAGCCTGGTACCAGGATAGACATAAGCCTGGTACCAGGCTAGACTCAAGGAATATCAAAAAAATTAATAAAATATTTTATTCAATTAAAATTATAATTTATGATAATAATGAAAAATAATAAAATTTATCGAAGAAATCGAATGAAATAAAAAATGTAATATTATTTTTTCTGATCCTTTTATTTAATTAATAGATATTATTATAGGAATAAAATATATTGCATTAATTTCTAGTCTAATCCAAACATCAATTCAAGAAGATGATGAAATTGCAAAAATATCGGAAAAATTTATTATAATTATAAAATTTATTATTAAATTATTTTATTTATGAAAAAAATTTTAAAAAAATATTATTATGGGAATAAAATATATTGCATTAATTTCTAGTCTAACCCAAATATCAATTCAAGAAGATAATGAGATAGAAAAAATATCGGTAAAAATTATTATAATTATAAAATTTATTTTTAAATTATTTTAATTATTGAAAAATTTTAAAAAAGAAATTTGATCCTAATAAATGAGGTATGAACTCATTAGCATTATTTAGCTTAATTAAAATATGTTTTAGTGTATGGTGCACGGAATTTTTTAAACTAAAGCCTACTGGCACCAGGTTAGACTAAAGCCTGGTACCAGACTTGACTAAAGCCTGGTACCAGGGTAGACTAAAACCTGGTATCCAGAATAGACTAAAGCCTGGTACCAGGGTAGACAAAACCTGGTACCAGGCTAGACTTAAGCCTGGTACCAGGCTTGACTAAAGCCTGGTATCCAGACTTGACTAAAGCCTGGTACCAGGGTAGACAAAAGCCTGGTACCAGGCTAGACGTAAACCTGGTACCAGGCAAGACTAAAGCCTGGTACCAGGCTTGGCTAAAGCCTGGTATCCAGACATGACTAAAGCCTGGTACCAGGCTAGACAAAACCTGGTACCAGGCTAGACTTAAGCCTGGTATCCAGACTTGACTAAAGCCTGGTACCAGGTTAGACATAAGCCTGGTACCAGGCTAGACTAAAGCCTGGTACCAGGCTTTAGTCAAGGAATATCTAAAAAATTAATAAAAAATTTTATTCAATTAAAATTTAAATTTATGATAATAATGAAAAATAATAAAATTAATCGAAGAAATCGATTGAAATAAAAAATGTTATATTTTTTTTTATGATCCTTTTATTTAATTAATAGATATTATTATAGGAATAAAATATATTGCATTAATTTCTAGTCTAATCTTAACAACAATTCAAGAAGATGATGAAATTGGAAAAATATCGGAAAAATTTATTATAATTATAAAATTTATTTTTAAATTATTTTAATTATTTAAAAGTTTTAAAAAACAAATTTTATTTTAATAAATGAGGTATGAACTCAATAGCATTATTTAGCCTAATTGAAATATGTTTAAGTGTATATTGCACGGAATTTTCTAAACTAAAGCCTGGCACCAGGTTAGACTAAAGCCTGGTATCCAGAATAGACTAAAGCCTGGTACCAGGGTAAACAAAACCTGGTACCAGGCTAGACTTAAGCCTGGTACCAGGCTTGACTAAAGCCTGGTATACAGACTTGACTAAAGCCTGGTACCAGGATAGACATAAGCCTGGTACCAGGCTAGACTAAAGCCTGGTATCCAGATTTGACTATAGCCTGGTACCAGGGTAGACAAAAGCCTGGTACCAGGCTAGACGTAAACCTGGTACCAGGCAAGACTAAAGCCTGGTACCAGGCTTGGCTAAAGCCTGGTATCCAGACTTGACTAAAGCCTGGTACCAGGCTAGACAAAACCTGGTACCAGGCTAGATTTAAGCCTGGTACCAGGCTTGACTAAAGCCTGGTACCAGGGTAGACTAAAGCCTGGTATCCAGACTTGACTAAAGCCTGGAACCAGGCTAGACAAAAGCCTGGTACCAGACTTGACTAAAGCCTGGTACCAGGGTAGACTAAAGCCTGGTATCCAGACTAGACAAAAGCCTGGTACCAGCATAGACAAAACCTGGTACCAGGCTAGACTTAAGCCTGGTACCTGGCTTGACTAAAGCCTGGTATCCAGACTTGACTAAAGCCTGGTACCAGGCTAGACAAAACCTGGTACCAGGCTAGACATAAGCCTGGTACCAGGATAGACATAAGCCTGGTACCAGGCTAGACTAAAGCCTGGTACCAGGCTTTAGTCAAGGAATATCTAAAAAATTAATAAAATATTTTATTCAATTACAATTATAATTTATGATAATAATGAAAAATAATAAAATTTATCGAAGAAATCGAATGAAATAAAAAATGATATATTATTTTTTCTGATCCTTTTATTTAATTAATAGATATTATTATAGGAATAAAATATATTGCATTAATTTCTAGTCTAATCCAAACATCAATTCAAGAAGATGATGAAATTGCAAAAATATCGGAAAAATTTATTATAATTATAAAATTTATTTTTAAATTTTTTTTTTTTTTTTATATGTTTATTTTCCGAATAAAATACATGTTTTACAATACAATATAACAACAAATCCATATAAAACAAAATTATTGTTGTATCGCACCCGGCGAAGCTGCGTAGTGCATGCTTGTGTCCGGGATTATTTATGAAAAAATTTTTAAAACAGTATTAATTATTGTGGGAATAAAATATATTGCATTAATTTCTAGTCTAACCCAAATATCAATTGAAGAAGATAATGAAATAGAAAAAATATCGGTAAAAATTATTATAATTATAAAATTTATTTTTAAATTATTTTGATTATTGAAAAATTTTAAAAAAGAAATTTGATCCTAATAAGTGAGGTATGAACTCATTAGCATTATTTAGCTTAATTAAAATATGTTTTAGTGTATGGTGCACGGAATTTTTTAAACTAAAGCCTACTGGCACCAGGTAAGACTAAAGCCTGGTACCAGACTTGGCCTGGTACCAGAGTAGACTAAAACCTGGTATCCAGAATAGACTAAAGCCTGGTACCAGGGTAGACAAAACCTGGTACCAGGCTAGACTTAAGCCTGGTACCAGGCTTGACTAAAGCCTGGTACCAGGCTTGACTAAAGCCTGGTATCCAGACTTGACTAAAGCCTGGTACCAGGGTAGACAAAAGCCTGGTACCAGGCTAGACGTTAACCTGGTACCAGGCAAGACCAAAGCCTGGTACCAGGCTTGGCTAAAGCCTGGTATCCAGACATGACTAAAGCCTGGTACCAGGCTAGACAAAACCTGGTACCAGGCTAGACTTAAGCCTGGTATCCAGACTTGACTAAAGCCTGGTACCAGGCTTTAGTCAGGGAATATCTAAAAAATTAATGAAATATTTTATTCAATTCAAATTATAATTTATTATAATAATGAAAAATAATAAAATTTATCGAAGAAATCGATTGAAATAAAAAATGTAATATTATTTTTTCTGATCCTTTTATTTAATTATAGATATTATTATAGGAATAAAATATATTGCATTAATTTCTAGTCTAACCCAAATATCAATTCAAGAAGATAATGAAATAGAAAAAATATCGGTAAAAATTATTATAATTATAAAATTTATTTTTAAATTATTTTAATTATTGAAAAATTTTAAAAAAGAAATTTGATCCTAATAAATGAGGTATGAACTCATTAGCATTATTTAGCTTAATTAAAATATGTTTTAGTGTATGGTGCACGGAATTTTTTAAACTAAAGCCTACTGGCACCAGGTTAGACTAAAGCCTGGTACCAGACTTGACTAAAGCCTGGTACCAGGGTAGACTAAAACCTGGTATCCAGAATAGACTAAAGCCTGGTACCAGGGTAGACAAAACCTGGTACCAGGCTTGACTTAAGCCTGGTACCAGGCTTGACTAAAGCCTGGTATCCAGACTTGACTAAAGCCTGGTACCAGGGTAGACAAAAGCCTGGTACCAGGCTAGACGTAAACCTGGTACCAGGCAAGACTAAAGCCTGGTACCAGGCTTAATTAAAGCCTGGTATCCAGACATGACTAAAGCCTGGTACCAGGCTAGACAAAACCTGGTACCAGGCTAGACTTAAGCCTGGTATCCAGACTTGACTAAAGCCTGGTACCAGGTTAGACATAAGCCTGGTACCAGGCTAGACTAAAGCCTGGTACCAGGCTTTAGTCAAGGAATATCTAAAAAATTAATAAAATATTTTAGTCAATTAAAATTTAAATTTATGATAATAATGAAAAATAATAAAATTAATCGAAGAAATCGATTGAAATAAAAAATGTAATATTATTTTTTATGATCCTTTTATTTAATTAATAGATATTATTATAGGAATAAAATATATTGCATTAATTTCTAGTCTAATCTAAACAACAATTCAAGAAGATGATGAAATTGGAAAAATATCGGAAAAATTTATTATAATTATAAAATTTATTTTTAAATTATTTTATTTATGAAAAATTTTTTAAAATATATTATTATGGGAATAAAATATATTGCATTAATTTCTAGTCTAATCCAAACATCAATTCCAGAAGATAATGAAATAGAAAAAATATCGGAAAAAATTATTACAATTATAAAATTTATTTTTAAATTATTTTAATTATTTAAAAGTTTTAAAAAACAAATTTTATTTTAATAAATGAGGTATGAACTCAATAGCATTATTTAGCCTAATTGAAATATGTTTTAGTGTATATTGCACGGAATTTTCTAAACTAAAGCCTGGCACCAGGTTAGACTAAAGCCTGGTACCAGACTTGACTTAAGCCTGGTACCAGGGTAAACAAAACCTGGTACCAGGCTAGACTTAAGCCTGGTACCAGGCTTGACTAAAGCCTGGTATTCAGACTTGACTAAAGCCTGGTACCAGGATAGACATAAGCCTGGTACCAGGCTAGACTAAAGCCTGGTATCCAGATTTGACTATAGCCTGGTACCAGGGTAGACAAAAGCCTGGTACCAGGCTAGACGTAAACCTGGTACCAGGCAAGACTTAAGCCTGGTACCAGGCTTGGCTAAAGCCTGGTATCCAGACTTGACTAAAGCCTGGTACAAGGCTAGACAAAACCTGGTACCAGGCTAGATTTAAGCCTGGTACCAGGCTTGACTATGCCTGGTACCAGGGTAGACTAAAGCCTGGTATCCAGACTTGACTAAAGCCTGGAACCAGGCTAGACAAAAGCCTGGTACCAGACTTGACTAAAGCCTGGTACCAGGGTAGACTAAAGCCTGGTATCCAGACTAGACAAAAGCCTAGTACCAGCATAGACAAAACCTGGTACCAGGCTAGACTTAAGCCTGGTACCTGGCTTGACTAAAGCCTGGTATCCAGACTTGACTAAAGCCTGGTACCAGGCTAGACAAAACCTGGTACCAGGCTAGACATAAGCCTGGTACCAGGATAGACATAAGCCTGGTACCAGGCTAGACTAAAGCCTGGTACCAGGCTTTAGTCAAGGAATATCTAAAAAATTAATAAAATATTTTATTCAATTACAATTATAATTTATGATAATAATGAAAAATAATAAAATTTATCGAAGAAATCGAATGAAATAAAAAATATAATATTATTTTTTCTGATCCTTTTATTTAATTAATAGATATTATTATAGGAATAAAATATATTGCATTAATTTCTAGTCTAATCCAAACATCAATTCAAGAAGATGATGAAATTGCAAAAATATCGGAAAAATTTATTATAATTATAAAATTTATTTTTAAATTTTTTTTTTTTTTTTATATGTTTATTTTCCGAATAAAATACATGTTTTACAATACAATATAACAACAAATCCATATAAAAAAAAATATTGTTGTATCGCACCCGGCGAAGCTGCGTAGTGCATGCTTGTGTCCGGGATTATTTATGAAAAAATTTTTAAAACAGTATTAATTATTGTGGGAATAAAATATATTGCATTAATTTCTAGTCTAACCCAAATATCAATTGAAGAAGATAATGATATAGAAAAAATATCGGTAAAAATTATTATAATTATAAAATTTATTTTTAAATTATTTTGATTATTGAAAAATTTTAAAAAAGAAATTTGATCCTAATAAGTGAGGTATGAACTCATTAGCATTATTTAGCTTAATTAAAATATGTTTTAGTGTATGGTGCACGGAATTTTTTAAACTAAAGCCTACTGGCACCAGGTAAGACTAAAGCCTGGTACCAGACTTGACTAAAGCCTGGTACCAGGGTAGACTAAAACCTGGTATCCAGAATAGACTAAAGCCTGGTACCAGGGTAGACAAAACCTGGTACCAGGCTTGACTTAAGCCTGGTACCAGGCTTGACTAAAGCCTGGTATCCAGACTTGACTAAAGCCTGGTACCAGGGTAGACAAAAGCCTGGTACCAGGCTAGACGTAAACCTGGTACCAGGCAAGACTAAAGCCTGGTACCAGGCTTAATTAAAGCCTGGTATCCAGACATGACTAAAGCCTGGTACCAGGCTAGACAAAACCTGGTACCAGGCTAGACTTAAGCCTGGTATCCAGACTTGACTAAAGCCTGGTACCAGGCTAGACAAAACCTGGTACCAGGCTAGACATAAGCCTGGTACCAGGATAGACATAAGCCTGGTACCAGGCTAGACTAAAGCCTGGTATCCAGACTTGACTATAGCCTGGTACCAGGGTAGACAAAAGCCTGGTACCAGGCTAGACGTAAACCTGGTACCAGGCAAGACTAAAGCCTGGTACCAGGCTTGGCTAAAGCCTGGTATCCAGACTTGACTAAAGCCTGGTACCAGGCTAGACAAAACCTGGAACCAGGCTAGATTTAAGCCTGGTACCAGGCTTGACTAAAGCCTGGTACCAGGGTAGACTAAAGCCTGGTATCCAGACTTGACTAAAGCCTGGTACCAGGCTAGACAAAAGCCTGGTACCAGACTTGACTAAAGCCTGGTACCAGGGTAGACTAAAGCCTGGTATCCAGACTAGACAAAAGCCTGGTACCAGCATAGACAAAACCTGGTACCAGGCTAGACTTAAGCCTGGTACCAGGCTTGACTAAAGCCTGGTATCCAGACATGACTAAAGCCTGGTACCAGGCTAGACAAAACCTGGTACCAGGCTAGACATAAGCCTGGTACCAGGATAGACATAAGCCTGGTACCAGGCTAGACTCAAGGAATATCAAAAAAATTAATAAAATATTTTATTCAATTAAAATTATAATTTATGATAATAATGAAAAATAATAAAATTTATCGAAGAAATCGAATGAAATAAAAAATGTAATATTATTTTTTCTGATCCTTTTATTTAATTAATAGATATTATTATAGGAATAAAATATATTGCATTAATTTCTAGTCTAATCCAAACATCAATTCAAGAAGATGATGAAATTGCAAAAATATCGGAAAAATTTATTATAATTATAAAATTTATTATTAAATTATTTTATTTATGAAAAAAATTTTAAAAAAATATTATTATGGGAATAAAATATATTGCATTAATTTCTAGTCTAACCCAAATATCAATTCAAGAAGATAATGAGATAGAAAAAATATCGGTAAAAATTATTATAATTATAAAATTTATTTTTAAATTATTTTAATTATTGAAAAATTTTAAAAAAGAAATTTGATCCTAATAAATGAGGTATGAACTCATTAGCATTATTTAGCTTAATTAAAATATGTTTTAGTGTATGGTGCACGGAATTTTTTAAACTAAAGCCTACTGGCACCAGGTTAGACTAAAGCCTGGTACCAGACTTGACTAAAGCCTGGTACCAGGGTAGACTAAAACCTGGTATCCAGAATAGACTAAAGCCTGGTACCAGGGTAGACAAAACCTGGTACCAGGCTAGACTTAAGCCTGGTACCAGGCTTGACTAAAGCCTGGTATCCAG
Organism: Ceraclea dissimilis; assembly: GCA_963576895.1. Lineage (NCBI taxonomy): Eukaryota > Metazoa > Arthropoda > Insecta > Trichoptera > Leptoceridae > Ceraclea > Ceraclea dissimilis. The sequence goes on from OY756362.1 coordinate 20,839,135, forward strand.
ACTTGACTAAAGCCTGGTACCAGGGTAGACAAAAGCCTGGTACCAGGCTAGACGTAAACCTGGTACCAGGCAAGACTAAAGCCTGGTACCAGGCTTGGCTAAAGCCTGGTATCCAGACATGACTAAAGCCTGGTACCAGGCTAGACAAAACCTGGTACCAGGCTAGACTTAAGCCTGGTATCCAGACTTGACTAAAGCCTGGTACCAGGTTAGACATAAGCCTGGTACCAGGCTAGACTAAAGCCTGGTACCAGGCTTTAGTCAAGGAATATCTAAAAAATTAATAAAAAATTTTATTCAATTAAAATTTAAATTTATGATAATAATGAAAAATAATAAAATTAATCGAAGAAATCGATTGAAATAAAAAATGTTATATTTTTTTTTATGATCCTTTTATTTAATTAATAGATATTATTATAGGAATAAAATATATTGCATTAATTTCTAGTCTAATCTTAACAACAATTCAAGAAGATGATGAAATTGGAAAAATATCGGAAAAATTTATTATAATTATAAAATTTATTTTTAAATTATTTTAATTATTTAAAAGTTTTAAAAAACAAATTTTATTTTAATAAATGAGGTATGAACTCAATAGCATTATTTAGCCTAATTGAAATATGTTTAAGTGTATATTGCACGGAATTTTCTAAACTAAAGCCTGGCACCAGGTTAGACTAAAGCCTGGTATCCAGAATAGACTAAAGCCTGGTACCAGGGTAAACAAAACCTGGTACCAGGCTAGACTTAAGCCTGGTACCAGGCTTGACTAAAGCCTGGTATACAGACTTGACTAAAGCCTGGTACCAGGATAGACATAAGCCTGGTACCAGGCTAGACTAAAGCCTGGTATCCAGATTTGACTATAGCCTGGTACCAGGGTAGACAAAAGCCTGGTACCAGGCTAGACGTAAACCTGGTACCAGGCAAGACTAAAGCCTGGTACCAGGCTTGGCTAAAGCCTGGTATCCAGACTTGACTAAAGCCTGGTACCAGGCTAGACAAAACCTGGTACCAGGCTAGATTTAAGCCTGGTACCAGGCTTGACTAAAGCCTGGTACCAGGGTAGACTAAAGCCTGGTATCCAGACTTGACTAAAGCCTGGAACCAGGCTAGACAAAAGCCTGGTACCAGACTTGACTAAAGCCTGGTACCAGGGTAGACTAAAGCCTGGTATCCAGACTAGACAAAAGCCTGGTACCAGCATAGACAAAACCTGGTACCAGGCTAGACTTAAGCCTGGTACCTGGCTTGACTAAAGCCTGGTATCCAGACTTGACTAAAGCCTGGTACCAGGCTAGACAAAACCTGGTACCAGGCTAGACATAAGCCTGGTACCAGGATAGACATAAGCCTGGTACCAGGCTAGACTAAAGCCTGGTACCAGGCTTTAGTCAAGGAATATCTAAAAAATTAATAAAATATTTTATTCAATTACAATTATAATTTATGATAATAATGAAAAATAATAAAATTTATCGAAGAAATCGAATGAAATAAAAAATGATATATTATTTTTTCTGATCCTTTTATTTAATTAATAGATATTATTATAGGAATAAAATATATTGCATTAATTTCTAGTCTAATCCAAACATCAATTCAAGAAGATGATGAAATTGCAAAAATATCGGAAAAATTTATTATAATTATAAAATTTATTTTTAAATTTTTTTTTTTTTTTTATATGTTTATTTTCCGAATAAAATACATGTTTTACAATACAATATAACAACAAATCCATATAAAACAAAATTATTGTTGTATCGCACCCGGCGAAGCTGCGTAGTGCATGCTTGTGTCCGGGATTATTTATGAAAAAATTTTTAAAACAGTATTAATTATTGTGGGAATAAAATATATTGCATTAATTTCTAGTCTAACCCAAATATCAATTGAAGAAGATAATGAAATAGAAAAAATATCGGTAAAAATTATTATAATTATAAAATTTATTTTTAAATTATTTTGATTATTGAAAAATTTTAAAAAAGAAATTTGATCCTAATAAGTGAGGTATGAACTCATTAGCATTATTTAGCTTAATTAAAATATGTTTTAGTGTATGGTGCACGGAATTTTTTAAACTAAAGCCTACTGGCACCAGGTAAGACTAAAGCCTGGTACCAGACTTGGCCTGGTACCAGAGTAGACTAAAACCTGGTATCCAGAATAGACTAAAGCCTGGTACCAGGGTAGACAAAACCTGGTACCAGGCTAGACTTAAGCCTGGTACCAGGCTTGACTAAAGCCTGGTACCAGGCTTGACTAAAGCCTGGTATCCAGACTTGACTAAAGCCTGGTACCAGGGTAGACAAAAGCCTGGTACCAGGCTAGACGTTAACCTGGTACCAGGCAAGACCAAAGCCTGGTACCAGGCTTGGCTAAAGCCTGGTATCCAGACATGACTAAAGCCTGGTACCAGGCTAGACAAAACCTGGTACCAGGCTAGACTTAAGCCTGGTATCCAGACTTGACTAAAGCCTGGTACCAGGCTTTAGTCAGGGAATATCTAAAAAATTAATGAAATATTTTATTCAATTCAAATTATAATTTATTATAATAATGAAAAATAATAAAATTTATCGAAGAAATCGATTGAAATAAAAAATGTAATATTATTTTTTCTGATCCTTTTATTTAATTATAGATATTATTATAGGAATAAAATATATTGCATTAATTTCTAGTCTAACCCAAATATCAATTCAAGAAGATAATGAAATAGAAAAAATATCGGTAAAAATTATTATAATTATAAAATTTATTTTTAAATTATTTTAATTATTGAAAAATTTTAAAAAAGAAATTTGATCCTAATAAATGAGGTATGAACTCATTAGCATTATTTAGCTTAATTAAAATATGTTTTAGTGTATGGTGCACGGAATTTTTTAAACTAAAGCCTACTGGCACCAGGTTAGACTAAAGCCTGGTACCAGACTTGACTAAAGCCTGGTACCAGGGTAGACTAAAACCTGGTATCCAGAATAGACTAAAGCCTGGTACCAGGGTAGACAAAACCTGGTACCAGGCTTGACTTAAGCCTGGTACCAGGCTTGACTAAAGCCTGGTATCCAGACTTGACTAAAGCCTGGTACCAGGGTAGACAAAAGCCTGGTACCAGGCTAGACGTAAACCTGGTACCAGGCAAGACTAAAGCCTGGTACCAGGCTTAATTAAAGCCTGGTATCCAGACATGACTAAAGCCTGGTACCAGGCTAGACAAAACCTGGTACCAGGCTAGACTTAAGCCTGGTATCCAGACTTGACTAAAGCCTGGTACCAGGTTAGACATAAGCCTGGTACCAGGCTAGACTAAAGCCTGGTACCAGGCTTTAGTCAAGGAATATCTAAAAAATTAATAAAATATTTTAGTCAATTAAAATTTAAATTTATGATAATAATGAAAAATAATAAAATTAATCGAAGAAATCGATTGAAATAAAAAATGTAATATTATTTTTTATGATCCTTTTATTTAATTAATAGATATTATTATAGGAATAAAATATATTGCATTAATTTCTAGTCTAATCTAAACAACAATTCAAGAAGATGATGAAATTGGAAAAATATCGGAAAAATTTATTATAATTATAAAATTTATTTTTAAATTATTTTATTTATGAAAAATTTTTTAAAATATATTATTATGGGAATAAAATATATTGCATTAATTTCTAGTCTAATCCAAACATCAATTCCAGAAGATAATGAAATAGAAAAAATATCGGAAAAAATTATTATAATTATAAAATTTATTTTTAAATTATTTTAATTATTTAAAAGTTTTAAAAAACAAATTTTATTTTAATAAATGAGGTATGAACTCAATAGCATTATTTAGCCTAATTGAAATATGTTTTAGTGTATATTGCACGGAATTTTCTAAACTAAAGCCTGGCACCAGGTTAGACTAAAGCCTGGTACCAGACTTGACTTAAGCCTGGTACCAGGCTTGACTAAAGCCTGGTATCCAGACTTGACTAAAGCCTGGTACCAGGCTAGACAAAACCTGGTACCAGGCTAGACATAAGCCTGGTACCAGGATAGACATAAGCCTGGTACCAGGCTAGACTAAAGCCTGGTATCCAGACTTGACTATAGCCTGGTACCAGGGTAGACAAAAGCCTGGTACCAGGCTAGACGTAAACCTGGTACCAGGCAAGACTAAAGCCTGGTACCAGGCTTGGCTAAAGCCTGGTATCCAGACTTGACTAAAGCCTGGTACCAGGCTAGACAAAACCTGGAACCAGGCTAGATTTAAGCCTGGTACCAGGCTTGACTAAAGCCTGGTACCAGGGTAGACTAAAGCCTGGTATCCAGACTTGACTAAAGCCTGGTACCAGGCTAGACAAAAGCCTGGTACCAGACTTGACTAAAGCCTGGTACCAGGGTAGACTAAAGCCTGGTATCCAGACTAGACAAAAGCCTGGTACCAGCATAGACAAAACCTGGTACCAGGCTAGACTTAAGCCTGGTACCAGGCTTGACTAAAGCCTGGTATCCAGACATGACTAAAGCCTGGTACCAGGCTAGACAAAACCTGGTACCAGGCTAGACATAAGCCTGGTACCAGGATAGACATAAGCCTGGTACCAGGCTAGACTCAAGGAATATCAAAAAAATTAATAAAATATTTTATTCAATTAAAATTATAATTTATGATAATAATGAAAAATAATAAAATTTATCGAAGAAATCGAATGAAATAAAAAATGTAATATTATTTTTTCTGATCCTTTTATTTAATTAATAGATATTATTATAGGAATAAAATATATTGCATTAATTTCTAGTCTAATCCAAACATCAATTCAAGAAGATGATGAAATTGCAAAAATATCGGAAAAATTTATTATAATTATAAAATTTATTATTAAATTATTTTATTTATGAAAAAAATTTTAAAAAAATATTATTATGGGAATAAAATATATTGCATTAATTTCTAGTCTAACCCAAATATCAATTCAGAAGATAATGAGATAGAAAAAATATCGGTAAAAATTATTATAATTATAAAATTTATTTTTAAATTATTTTAATTATTGAAAAATTTTAAAAAAGAAATTTGATCCTAATAAATGAGGTATGAACTCATTAGCATTATTTAGCTTAATTAAAATATGTTTAAGTGTATGGTGCACGGAATTTTTTAAACTAAAGCCTACTGGCACCAGGTTAGACTAAAGCCTGGTACCAGACTTGACTAAAGCCTGGTACCAGGGTAGACTAAAACCTGGTATCCAGAATAGACTAAAGCCTGGTACCAGGGTAAACAAAACCTGGTACCAGGCTAGACTTAAGCCTGGTACCAGGCTTGACTAAAGCCTGGTATACAGACTTGACTAAAGCCTGGTACCAGGATAGACATAAGCCTGGTACCAGGCTAGACTAAAGCCTGGTATCCAGATTTGACTATAGCCTGGTACCAGGGTAGACAAAAGCCTGGTACCAGGCTAGACGTAAACCTGGTACCAGGCAAGACTAAAGCCTGGTACCAGGCTTGGCTAAAGCCTGGTATCCAGACTTGACTTAAGCCTGGTACCAGGCTAGACAAAACCTGGTACCAGGCTAGACATAAGCCTGGTACCAGGATAGACATAAGCCTGGTACCAGGCTAGACTAAAGCCTGGTACCAGGCTTTAGTCAAGGAATATCTAAAAAATTAATAAAATATTTTATTCAATTACAATTATAATTTATGATAATAATGAAAAATAATAAAATTTATCGAAGAAATCGAATGAAATAAAAAATGTAATATTATTTTTTCTGATCCTTTTATTTAATTAATAGATATTATTATAGGAATAAAATATATTGCATTAATTTCTAGTCTAATCCAAACATCAATTCAAGAAGATGATGAAATTGCAAAAATATCGGAAAAATTTATTATAATTATAAAATTTATTTTTAAATTTTTTTTTTTTTTTTTATATGTTTATTTTCCGAATAAAATACATGTTTTACAATACAATATAACAACAAATCCATATAAAACAAAATTATTGTTGTATCGCACCCGGCGAAGCTGCGTAGTGCATGCTTGTGTCCGGGATTATTTATGAAAAAATTTTTAAAACAGTATTAATTATTGTGGGAATAAAATATATTGCATTAATTTCTAGTCTAACCCAAATATCAATTGAAGAAGATAATGAAATAGAAAAAATATCGGTAAAAATTATTATAATTATAAAATTTATTTTTAAATTATTTTGATTATTGAAAAATTTTAAAAAAGAAATTTGATCCTAATAAGTGAGGTATGAACTCATTAGCATTATTTAGCTTAATTAAAATATGTTTTAGTGTATGGTGCACGGAATTTTTTAAACTAAAGCCTACTGGCACCAGGTAAGACTAAAGCCTGGTACCAGACTTGGCCTGGTACCAGAGTAGACTAAAACCTGTGTGATGGGAACACCCTACTAGCTAAAAATAAAAGAATACTAAACTAAACTTTTGGTGTTCAACATTACCTCCTAAATAACTGCTACCTAAATTCAAAAAAACTAAACCCTATTGCCTAGTTCTAAAAAAGCTACTTTCCCTAAGTTCATTTCTACTTTCACTCTATCACACATTCTAATCCCACCTTTCATTCCAAACTTTCATTCAGACACTGAATTTGCGTAAAACGAATCGCCGCTTGTCCGCCGTTATCCTGTTTTCGTAATTCGTAGCGAAGTCTTTCTTTGTTCTACAATATTCGTTGTAAATTGGCCTTTACGTGATCTGTCTAATGTTTGATTTTCTTTAATTCGGACCCACATTGTGTTTTTCTGCTGAAATAAAAGTCCTACCTCAATTTGGTGTATCTAATTATTATACAATACGAAGCGTTGTCCCAGTAAGTACCTGTAGCGTCATTAAGAAACACATACTCCACGCATTTCATACATAACGCATAATATACCAGGAGCGTACCCAAAGTGTGAGAACGTTACATCATATATTTTTAACACAAATAAATTTAGAAATCTCCCTGAAAAGTGACATAAAAGTACAAGAAACAAAATACAACACAATTATAACACAATCAATAATTATTCATCTACGTAATTGAAGAGATATAGAGTTGGTAGTTGTTGGTTAGTTTTTATAAGGATAGACAGAGAGTCAAATGCCGTTAATTGAAAATTAGATATGGCATGCTTCCTAGCTCCTCCTATACGCTAGGTTTTGTCCCAAACAGCCAAAAACGTTTCTGGGCCCACATGCGTGTTACGCGGGAAGTTTTATCACATTCACTACTGTATAATAAGTTATAATACAATACGTATAGAAATCGACTTTGCTTTGGCCAATTCTGGGTCTAATGTCTCTTAATTCCACTTAAGGCTTAAATCTGATTATTCCCCGCGAAATGGTTTAGCAGTCAGATGATACTTCCACACATATTCGTGCAATCAGTAATTATAACGTAAATATTCATGCAATTAGGGATAATAATGTACTAAGAAGTTTCTACAAGTTAATCGAATTCATGCACATCATTATAAGTCATTTAGGTTATAGCATCTTGCTTATAATATGCTGAAACAAAGAATTATTGCTTAGTTGTTATTATCTCTGAAACAAAATAGTATAAATAAATTCTTAGCTTTGCTCCATCGGGCAGCATCACTGAAGTTAATTTAGTTGATAAAATAAAACTAGGATGGTATAATAGAATAATCCTGGATTAGGATTATTCTCACTACAAAATTCAGTAAACTATATAAAGTGGTAATTAAATTTCGAATATAATGTAACACAGCTTCTAAGTTCCACCACCTCCGAACTCAACCGAACTAACACTGCCCCGAGAAATATCTCTTCATCTCACACTTTAATCTCTGAAAAAAAATATTATTAACAAAAAATCATACACCACCTACTACACACACAGACACACATCTTATTCTCAATACCTGAAATCCTGATAAAAAAATATATCTATTATCCATCTCACTCTTATTATAGAAAAATCTTAATCCTATTTCATCTCCTCTTTAGTAGATTCTGAAAGAAATATGTTAAGTGGGAATCATCTCTCTATAAAGGGAACAAGTATACCTAACCTTTGCCCTATAATATATAGCTACTTACTACTTATGATATTGCTATAAAGATGGGCCTCCATCACACCCCCCTACGTGTACTGACGTTTTGATCCAATTGAAAATTTTAGCTAAATGTCAGTCCACGCCAAACGTAAAATAAAACATCTGAAAAATAATTTAATTAATTCCTTAGTCCTGCCCTGTTCATCTGAAAGAAATGTGTCGTTGTACATATTTATTATTAGTCTCGTTCTCCAACCGTCATCAGTATATTACATCGATCCACTTGAAAATGGTTACACTAAAAATAAACACATATAAATAAATGAACCCTAAAAGTTTATTATTATTTCGTGTCCTATACGCACCTTATAATTAATTACCCACTCAAGATACACTAATATTCTCGAAACTGTAAAATAATAAATCAGTCAATATTATGATTTTAGACTAGTCCCAAATCTTTTCCTAGTATTTATTTTAATATTTCCTACCCCCAATTGACGGAGCATGTTGACGTACATACCTAACATGTTGTAAGTATAGTACACATTCATATTCCGGAGTAGGTAGGTACCCTCTTGTAAAGTCAATTCCTCATCGATATGTTGTTTCAAATTCTATCGCTCTGTCAATCAACCATTGGTGAGAATCAGTGGCGAAGGGTGGATTTCTGCAGAAGGGAAGCCGGGGCTAACATTTCTTATTGGATTACGTCAGATTAGACACTATTATACCCATAATTTTTCCAAAAGGTAACTCGATGGGAATCGTGTTCTTAGGTAGCTTCGCGCCTGGTGAGAATATATCATCTATGACATAGTAATTACTTCCCGCACTATTTCCATATTCTATTTTCCAGCCATCCGTAGAACTTTCTTCTTCCTAATCCCTGAAAAACTTTCACGTCCTTGGTTGTATGGTTTTTCTGTGGTGGGTTTTGTGACAATCTACTTCAATTAATTTCGTCACAACGATGAATCTCTTCTCGATAAAAGATTACGTATAATGCATGTCTTCATTGTTCCATTCGTCCTCTTAAAGCAACGTCCATATTGGTGAATTTCCTCTGAACATCGATGAAATATCAAATCATTTATTTAATAGTAAGTTATCCTAAAATTCCATGGTATAAATCCAACGTAACATTCTTAGATAGGTGTATTTCTTGTATACCTACTACAAACTCCCCAATAGGTAACACGCATATACCTACATGTCAATACACAAATGTAGGTAGGTACCTTCCTACATAACGAGCGCACAGATCTATACCGCTGCAATCAAAGTAACAAAATTATCGTGTCATTTCATTTGTATTTGTAGTATTGCATTCTTCTTGTAAACTTTCCCCACTTTTCTTCTTCCACTTGCAGATTCACAAAATCGCAAATATTATCATACTTTGTTGCGTCCTTCACTTATAACTTACACTATTATCTTATTAATAAACTGAACAATTATAACAAAATTAATGGTCATAAATATTTTATCACGGATTTACCCTAATTACAAAATTAGCTTAAGATATTTGAATACTAAAATAATATTAATTGTAATTAAGAATACATATTACAAACAAGAAAACATCCTTGACATGGCATCCCTCTGTTGTATATCCGGTCACCTTTCCTTATCTGACATATAAAACATCTGATAGAAGCTAATTATTATTATTATTTTTTGTCCATATTTCACACTATAAATTATTGTATAACTTATTTATTTGAAACTAACAAAACGTCTTAATTATTTGATATTTACAGCGTCACTCTTAAAATAATAAACCTATAAGTACAAAATTACATTTTACTCGCCACAACAGGTCACACAGTATTAGAAAATTTCATGTCTTCTTTGTCTCGTTAATCTCCCAGTCCTACACGTGGTACGTAATAGTTCAATAATCTATTCATCCTTACCAAGTCAAAGTAGATCCACCGAACTATGTATACCTATAATAACAAGCGCACTGACACAAAACTCATATTGGTTTCGATGTTGTATTTACCTACGAGTAACTGTTGTTTATTTCTTTTGACGAACCCATCACACAAAAAAAACACAAATATTTATCTTGAAGCTGCATTCGTCTGTATTCTTGTTAATCATAACAGACCACTTCAAGTGTTACACATTTATACCTGTAGACTGTCTAACACACGAAATAATGCTATACTCTATATACCTACCTCTACTATACGTTTTTATATTATCCTGTTTTCAGATGATGAACTTACAGTCGTATCCCGCGCTACGTGTATTCGAACGTATTCCGAATAACGAACCAATATTTTCGTATTATCCTTTTTCGTATCACCAACACTAAAACATCACATCACTTAAGGGGTAAACAACGAAAATCCCCCCCCCCCCCCCTTAAATTATCAGACGATACATAATTTTACGCAATATTTTGATGTTCCTTGTACCGATCCTAAGGATAGTTTTGCCGCAAATTCCTACATACATCTTGATCTCCATGCTTCTCTGACTCCAGCAGCCCTCCTCAGCCTAAACATTGCATCCCTTCGATGGCAAGCAAAGTGACTTCTTGATTTAATCACCACCTCCCCTCAGTTTTTGAGACGTGTCATATCTTCCCATTAGTGTAGACAAGCAGATTTAAATTATCTTCATACTATTTTTTTTTTCTAACTAATTCTAAGTCTATTTTCTAAAGCTATCCGTAGTAATCCAGTAAGTATTTAAAAAAATACTTATATCCTCTGTCACGAGCACCATTTTTTGTGATGGGAACACCCTACTAGCTAAAAATAAAAGAATACTAAACTAAACTTTTGGTGTTCAACATTACCTCCTAAATAACTGCTACCTAAATTCAAAAAAACTAAACCCTATTGCCTAGTTCTAAAAAAGCTACTTTCCCTAAGTTCATTTCTACTTTCACTCTATCACACATTCTAATCCCACCTTTCATTCCAAACTTTCATTCAGACACTGAATTTGCGTAAAACGAATCGCCGCTTGTCCGCCGTTATCCTGTTTTCGTAATTCGTAGCGAAGTCTTTCTTTGTTCTACAATATTCGTTGTAAATTGGCCTTTACGTGATCTGTCTAATGTTTGATTTTCTTTAATTCGGACCCACATTGTGTTTTTCTGCTGAAATAAAAGTCCTACCTCAATTTGGTGTATCTAATTATTATACAATACGAAGCGTTGTCCCAGTAAGTACCTGTAGCGTCATTAAGAAACACATACTCCACGCATTTCATACATAACGCATAATATACCAGGAGCGTACCCAAAGTGTGAGAACGTTACATCATATATTTTTAACACAAATAAATTTAGAAATCTCCCTGAAAAGTGACATAAAAGTACAAGAAACAAAATACAACACAATTATAACACAATCAATAATTATTCATCTACGTAATTGAAGAGATATAGAGTTGGTAGTTGTTGGTTAGTTTTTATAAGGATAGACAGAGAGTCAAATGCCGTTAATTGAAAATTAGATATGGCATGCTTCCTAGCTCCTCCTATACGCTAGGTTTTGTCCCAAACAGCCAAAAACGTTTCTGGGCCCACATGCGTGTTACGCGGGAAGTTTTATCACATTCACTACTGTATAATAAGTTATAATACAATACGTATAGAAATCGACTTTGCTTTGGCCAATTCTGGGTCTAATGTCTCTTAATTCCACTTAAGGCTTAAATCTGATTATTCCCCGCGAAATGGTTTAGCAGTCAGATGATACTTCCACACATATTCGTGCAATCAGTAATTATAACGTAAATATTCATGCAATTAGGGATAATAATGTACTAAGAAGTTTCTACAAGTTAATCGAATTCATGCACATCATTATAAGTCATTTAGGTTATAGCATCTTGCTTATAATATGCTGAAACAAAGAATTATTGCTTAGTTGTTATTATCTCTGAAACAAAATAGTATAAATAAATTCTTAGCTTTGCTCCATCGGGCAGCATCACTGAAGTTAATTTAGTTGATAAAATAAAACTAGGATGGTATAATAGAATAATCCTGGATTAGGATTATTCTCACTACAAAATTCAGTAAACTATATAAAGTGGTAATTAAATTTCGAATATAATGTAACACAGCTTCTAAGTTCCACCACCTCCGAACTCAACCGAACTAACACTGCCCCGAGAAATATCTCTTCATCTCACACTTTAATCTCTGAAAAAAAATATTATTAACAAAAAATCATACACCACCTACTACACACACAGACACACATCTTATTCTCAATACCTGAAATCCTGATAAAAAAATATATCTATTATCCATCTCACTCTTATTATAGAAAAATCTTAATCCTATTTCATCTCCTCTTTAGTAGATTCTGAAAGAAATATGTTAAGTGGGAATCATCTCTCTATAAAGGGAACAAGTATACCTAACCTTTGCCCTATAATATATAGCTACTTACTACTTATGATATTGCTATAAAGATGGGCCTCCATCACACCTGGTATCCAGAATAGACTAAAGCCTGGTACCAGGGTAGACAAAACCTGGTACCAGGCTAGACTTAAGCCTGGTACCAGGCTTGACTAAAGCCTGGTACCAGGCTTGACTAAAGCCTGGTATCCAGACTTGACTAAAGCCTGGTACCAGGGTAGACAAAAGCCTGGTACCAGGCTAGACGTTAACCTGGTACCAGGCAAGACGAAAGCCTGGTACCAGGCTTGGCTAAAGCCTGGTATCCAGACATGACTAAAGCCTGGTACCAGGCTAGACAAAACCTGGTACCAGGCTAGACTTAAGCCTGGTATCCAGACTTGACTAAAGCCTGGTACCAGGCTTTAGTCAGGGAATATCTAAAAAATTAATGAAATATTTTATTCAATTCAAATTATAATTTATTATAATAATGAAAAATAATAAAATTTATCGAAGAAATCGATTGAAATAAAAAATGTAATATTATTTTTTCTGATCCTTTTATTTAATTATAGATATTATTATAGGAATAAAATATATTGCATTAATTTCTAGTCTAACCCAAATATCAATTCAAGAAGATAATGAAATAGAAAAAATATCGGTAAAAATTATTATAATTATAAAATTTATTTTTAAATTATTTTAATTATTGAAAAATTTTAAAAAAGAAATTTGATCCTAATAAATGAGGTATGAACTCATTAGCATTATTTAGCTTAATTAAAATATGTTTTAGTGTATGGTGCACGGAATTTTTTAAACTAAAGCCTACTGGCACCAGGTTAGACTAAAGCCTGGTACCAGACTTGACTAAAGCCTGGTACCAGGGTAGACTAAAACCTGGTATCCAGAATAGACTAAAGCCTGGTACCAGGGTAGACAAAACCTGGTACCAGGCTAGACTTAAGCCTGGTACCAGGCTTGACTAAAGCCTGGTACCAGGCTTGACTAAAGCCTGGTACCAGGCTTGACTAAAGCCTGGTATCCAGACTTGACTAAAGCCTGGTACCAGGGTAGACAAAAGCCTGGTACCAGGCTAGACGTAAACCTGGTACCAGGCAAGACTAAAGCCTGGTACCAGGCTAGACAAAACTTGGTACCAGGCTAGACTTAAGCCTGGTATCCAGACTTGACTAAAGCCTGGTACCAGGGTAGACATAAGCCTGGTACCAGGCTAGACTAAAGCCTGGTACCAGGCTTTAGTCAAGGAATATCTAAAAAATTAATAAAATATTTTATTCAATTAAAATTTAAATTTATGATAATAATGAAAAATAATAAAATTTATCGAAGAAATCGATTGAAATAAAAAATGTAATATTATTTTTTATGATCCTTTTATTTAATTAAAAGATATTATTATAGGAATAAAATATATTGCATTAATTTCTAGTCTAATCCAAACATCAATTCCAGAAGATAATGAAATAGAAAAAATATCGGAAAAATTTATTATAATTATAAAATTTATTTTTAAATTATTTTAATTATTTAAAAGTTTTAAAAAACAAATTTTATTTTAATAAATGAGGTATGAACTCAATAGCATTATTTAGCCTAATTGAAATATGTTTTAGTGTATATTGCACGGAATTTTTTAAACTAAAGCCTGGCACCAGGTTAGACTAAAGCCTGGTACCAGGCTAGACTTAAGCCTGGTACCAGGCTTGACTAAAGCCTGGTATCCAGACTTGACTAAAGCCTGGTACCAGGCTAGACAAAACCTGGTACCAGGCTAGACATAAGCCTGGTACCAGGATAGACATAAGCCTGGTACCAGGCTAGACTAAAGCCTGGTATCCAGACTTGACTATAGCCTGGTACCAGGGTAGACAAAAGCCTGGTACCAGGCTAGACGTAAACCTGGTACCAGGCAAGACTAAAGCCTGGTACCAGGCTTGGCTAAAGCCTGGTATCCAGACTTGACTAAAGCCTGGTACCAGGCTTTATAAAGCCTGGTACCAGGGTAGACTAAAGCCTGGTATCCAGACTTGACTAAAGCCTGGTACCAGGCTAGACAAAAGCCTGGTACCAGACTTGACTAAAGCCTGGTACCAGGGTAGACTAAAGCCTGGTATCCAGACTAGACAAAAGCCTGGTACCAGCATAGACAAAACCTGGTACCAGGCTAGACTTAAGCCTGGTACCAGGCTTGACTAAAGCCTGGTATCCAGACATGACTAAAGCCTGGTACCAGGCTAGACAAAACCTGGTACCAGGCTAGACATAAGCCTGGTACCAGGATAGACATAAGCCTGGTACCAGGCTAGACTCAAGGAATATCAAAAAAATTAATAAAATATTTTATTCAATTAAAATTATAATTTATGATAATAATGAAAAATAATAAAATTTATCGAAGAAATCGAATGAAATAAAAAATGTAATATTATTTTTTCTGATCCTTTTATTTAATTAATAGATATTATTATAGGAATAAAATATATTGCATTAATTTCTAGTCTAATCCAAACATCAATTCAAGAAGATGATGAAATTGCAAAAATATCGGAAAAATTTATTATAATTATAAAATTTATTATTAAATTATTTTATTTATGAAAAAAATTTTAAAAAAATATTATTATGGGAATAAAATATATTGCATTAATTTCTAGTCTAACCCAAATATCAATTCAAGAAGATAATGAGATAGAAAAAATATCGGTAAAAATTATTATAATTATAAAATTTATTTTTAAATTATTTTAATTATTGAAAAATTTTAAAAAAGAAATTTGATCCTAATAAATGAGGTATGAACTCATTAGCATTATTTAGCTTCATTTAAATATGTTTTAGTGTATGGTGCACGGAATTTTTTAAACTAAAGCCTACTGGCACCAGGTTAGACTAAAGCCTGGTACCAGACTTGACTAAAGCCTGGTACCAGGGTAGACTAAAACCTGGTATCCAGAATAGACTAAAGCCTGGTACCAGGGTAGACAAAACCTGGTACCAGGCTAGACTTAAGCCTGGTACCAGGCTTGACTAAAGCCTGGTATCCAGACTTGACTTAAGCCTGGTACCAGGGTAGACAAAAGCCTGGTACCAGGCTAGACGTAAACCTGGTACCAGGCAAGACTAAAGCCTGGTACCAGGCTTGGCTAAAGCCTGGTATCCAGACATGACTAAAGCCTGGTACCAGGCTAGACAAAACCTGGTACCAGGCTAGACTTAAGCCTGGTATCCAGACTTGACTAAAGCCTGGTACCAGGTTAGACATAAGCCTGGTACCAGGCTAGACTAAAGCCTGGTACCAGGCTTTAGTCAAGGAATATCTAAAAAATTAATAAAATATTTTATTCAATTAAAATTTAAATTTATGATAATAATGAAAAATAATAAAATTTATCGAAGAAATCGATTGAAATAAAAAATGTTATATTATTTTTTATGATCCTTTTATTTAATTAATAGATATTATTATAGGAATAAAATATATTGCATTAATTTTTAGTCTAATCCAAACATCAATTCCAGAAGATAATGAAATAGAAAAAATATCGGAAAAATTTATTATAATTATAAAATTTATTTTTAAATTATTTTAATTATTTAAAAGTTTTAAAAAACAAATTTTATTTTAATAAATGAGGTATGAACTCAATAGCATTATTTAGCCTAATTGAAATATGTTTTAGTGTATATTGCACGGAATTTTTTAAACTAAAGCCTGGCACCAGGTTAGACTAAAGCCTGGTACCAGGCTAGACTTAAGCCTGGTACCAGGCTTGACTAAAGCCTGGTATCCAGACTTGACTAAAGCCTGGTACCAGGCTAGACAAAACCTGGTACCAGGCTAGACATAAGCCTGGTACCAGGATAGACATAAGCCTGGTACCAGGCTAGACTAAAGCCTGGTATCCAGACTTGACTATAGCCTGGTACCAGGGTAGACAAAAGCCTGGTACCAGGCTAGACGTAAACCTGGTACCAGGCAAGACTAAAGCCTGGTACCAGGCTTGGCTAAAGCCTGGTATCCAGACTTGACTAAAGCCTGGTACCAGGCTTTATAAAGCCTGGTACCAGGGTAGACTAAAGCCTGGTATCCAGACTTGACTAAAGCCTGGTACCAGGCTAGACAAAAGCCTGGTACCAGACTTGACTAAAGCCTGGTACCAGGGTAGACTAAAGCCTGGTATCCAGACTAGACAAAAGCCTGGTACCAGCATAGACAAAACCTGGTACCAGGCTAGACTTAAGCCTGGTACCAGGCTTGACTAAAGCCTGGTATCCAGACATGACTAAAGCCTGGTACCAGGCTAGACAAAACCTGGTACCAGGCTAGACATAAGCCTGGTACCAGGATAGACATAAGCCTGGTACCAGGCTAGACTCAAGGAATATCAAAAAAATTAATAAAATATTTTATTCAATTAAAATTATAATTTATGATAATAATGAAAAATAATAAAATTTATCGAAGAAATCGAATGAAATAAAAAATGTAATATTATTTTTTCTGATCCTTTTATTTAATTAATAGATATTATTATAGGAATAAAATATATTGCATTAATTTCTAGTCTAATCCAAACATCAATTCAAGAAGATGATGAAATTGCAAAAATATCGGAAAAATTTATTATAATTATAAAATTTATTATTAAATTATTTTATTTATGAAAAAAATTTTAAAAAAATATTATTATGGGAATAAAATATATTGCATTAATTTCTAGTCTAACCCAAATATCAATTCAAGAAGATAATGAGATAGAAAAAATATCGGTAAAAATTATTATAATTATAAAATTTATTTTTAAATTATTTTAATTATTGAAAAATTTTAAAAAAGAAATTTGATCCTAATAAATGAGGTATGAACTCATTAGCATTATTTAGCTTCATTTAAATATGTTTTAGTGTATGGTGCACGGAATTTTTTAAACTAAAGCCTACTGGCACCAGGTTAGACTAAAGCCTGGTACCAGACTTGACTAAAGCCTGGTACCAGGGTAGACTAAAACCTGGTATCCAGAATAGACTAAAGCCTGGTACCAGGGTAGACAAAACCTGGTACCAGGCTAGACTTAAGCCTGGTACCAGGCTTGACTAAAGCCTGGTATCCAGACTTGACTTAAGCCTGGTACCAGGGTAGACAAAAGCCTGGTACCAGGCTAGACGTAAACCTGGTACCAGGCAAGACTAAAGCCTGGTACCAGGCTTGGCTAAAGCCTGGTATCCAGACATGACTAAAGCCTGGTACCAGGCTAGACAAAACCTGGTACCAGGCTAGACTTAAGCCTGGTATCCAGACTTGACTAAAGCCTGGTACCAGGTTAGACATAAGCCTGGTACCAGGCTAGACTAAAGCCTGGTACCAGGCTTTAGTCAAGGAATATCTAAAAAATTAATAAAATATTTTATTCAATTAAAATTTAAATTTATGATAATAATGAAAAATAATAAAATTTATCGAAGAAATCGATTGAAATAAAAAATGTTATATTATTTTTTATGATCCTTTTATTTAATTAATAGATATTATTATAGGAATAAAATATATTGCATTAATTTTTAGTCTAATCCAAACATCAATTCCAGAAGATAATGAAATAGAAAAAATATCGGAAAAATTTATTATAATTATAAAATTTATTATTAAATTATTTTATTTATGAAAAAAATTTTAAAAAAATATTATTATGGGAATAAAATATATTGCATTAATTTCTAGTCTAACCCAAATATCAATTCAAGAAGATAATGAGATAGAAAAAATATCGGTGAAAATTATTATAATTATAAAATTTATTTTTAAATTATTTTAATTATTGAAAAATTTTAAAAAAGAAATTTGATCCTAATAAATGAGGTATGAACTCATTAGCATTATTTAGCTTAATTAAAATATGTTTTAGTGTATGGTGCACGGAATTTTTTAAACTAAAGCCTACTGGCACCAGGTTAGACTAAAGCCTGGTACCAGACTTGACTAAAGCCTGGTACCAGGGTAGACTAAAACCTGGTATCCAGAATAGACTAAAGCCTGGTACCAGGGTAGACAAAACCTGGTACCAGGCTAGACTTAAGCCTGGTACCAGGCTTGACTAAAGCCTGGTATCCAGACTTGACTAAAGCCTGGTACCAGGGTAGACAAAAGCCTGGTACCAGGCTAGACGTAAACCTGGTACCAAGCAAGACTAAAGCCTGGTACCAGGCTTGGCTAAAGCCTGGAATCTAGACATGACTAAAGCCTGGTACCAGGCTAGACAAAACCTGGTACCAGGCTAGACTAAAGCCTGGTATCCAGACTTGACTAAAGCCTGGCACCAGGTTAGACTAAAGCCTGGTACCAGGCTAGACTTAAGCCTGGTACCAGGCTTGACTAAAGCCTGGTATCCAGACTTGACTAAAGCCTGGTACCAGGCTAGACAAAACCTGGTACCAGGCTAGACATAAGCCTGGTACCAGGATAGACATAAGCCTGGTACCAGGCTAGACTAAAGCCTGGTATCCAGACTTGACTATAGCCTGGTACCAGGGTAGACAAAAGCCTGGTACCAGGCTAGACGTAAACCTGGTACCAGGCAAGACTAAAGCCTGGTACCAGGCTTGGCTAAAGCCTGGTATCCAGACTTGACTAAAGCCTGGTACCAGGCTAGACTAAACCTGGTACCAGGCTAGATTTAAGCCTGGTACCAGGCTTGACTCAAGCCTGGTACCAGGGTAGACTAAAGCCTGGTATCCAGACTTGACTAAAGCCTGGTACCAGGCTAGACAAAAGCCTGGTACCAGACTTGACTAAAGCCTGGTACCAGGGTAGACTAAAGCCTGGTATCCAGACTAGACAAAAGCCTGGTACCAGCATAGACAAAACCTGGTACCAGGCTAGACTTAAGCCTGGTACCAGGATAGACATAAGCCTGGTACCAGGCTAGACTCAAGGAATATCAAAAAAATTAATAAAATATTTTATTCAATTAAAATTATAATTTATGATAATAATGAAAAATAATAAAATTTATCGAAGAAATCGAATGAAATAAAAAATGTAATATTATTTTTTCTGATCCTTTTATTTAATTAATAGATATTATTATAGGAATAAAATATATTGCATTAATTTCTAGTCTAATCCAAACATCAATTCAAGAAGATGATGAAATTGCAAAAATATCGGAAAAATTTATTATAATTATAAAATTTATTATTAAATTATTTTATTTATGAAAAAAATTTTAAAAAAATATTATTATGGGAATAAAATATATTGCATTAATTTCTAGTCTAACCCAAATATCAATTCAAGAAGATAATGAGATAGAAAAAATATCGGTAAAAATTATTATAATTATAAAATTTATTTTTAAATTATTTTAATTATTGAAAAATTTTAAAAAAGAAATTTGATCCTAACAAATGAGGTATAAACTCATTAGCATTATTTAGCTTAATTAAAATATGTTTTAGTGTATGGTGCACGGAATTTTTTAAACTAAAGCCTACTGGCACCAGGATAGACTAAAGCCTGGTACCAGACTTGACTAAAGCCTGGTACCAGGGTAGACTAAAACCTGGTATCCAGAATAGACTAAAGCCTGGTACCAGGGTAGACAAAACCTGGTACCAGGCTAGACTTAAGCCTGGTACCAGGCTTGACTAAAGCCTGGTATCCAGACTTGACTAAAGCCTGGTACCAGCATAGACAAAACCTGGTACCAGGCTAGACTTAAGCCTGGTACCAGGATAGACATAAGCCTGGTACCAGGCTTTAGTCAAGGAATATCTAAAAAATTATAAAATATTTTATTCAATTAAAATTTAAATTTATGATAATAATGAAAAATAATAAAATTTATCGAAGAAATCGATTGAAATAAAAAATGTAATATTATTTTTTATGATCCTTTTATTTAATTAATAGATATTATTATAGGAATAAAATATATTGCATTAATTTTTAGTCTAATCCAAACATCAATTCCAGAAGATAATGAAATAGAAAAAATATCGGAAAAATTTATTATAATTATAAAATTTATTATTAAATTATTTTATTTATGAAAAAAATTTTAAAAAAATATTATTATGGGAATAAAATATATTGCATTAATTTCTAGTCTAACCCAAATATCAATTCAAGAAGATAATGAGATAGAAAAAATATCGGTAAAAATTATTATAATTATAAAATTTATTTTTAAATTATTTTAATTATTGAAAAATTTTAAAAAAGAAATTTGATCCTAATAAATGAGGTATGAACTCATTAGCATTATTTAGCTTAATTAAAATATGTTTTAGTGTATGGTGCACGGAATTTTTTAAACTAAAGCCAACTGGCACCAGGTTAGACTAAAGCCTGGTACCAGACTTGACTAAAGCCTGGTACCAGGGTAGACTAAAACCTGGTATCCAGAATAGACTAAAGCCTGGTACCAGGGTAGACAAAACCTGGTACCAGGCTAGACTTAAGCCTGGTACCAGGCTTGACTAAAGCCTGGTATCCAGACTTGACTAAAGCCTGGTACCAGGGTAGACAAAAGCCTGGTACCAGGCTAGACGTAAACCTGGTACCAGGCAAGACTAAAGCCTGGTACCAGGCTTGGCTAAAGCCTGGAATCCAGACATGACTAAAGCCTGGTACCAGGCTAGACAAAACCTGGTACCAGGCTAGACTTAAGCCTGGTATCCAGACTTGACTAAAGCCTGGTACCAGGTTAGACATAAGCCTGGTACCAGGCTAGACTAAAGCCAGGTACCAGGCTTTAGTCAAGGAATATCTAAAAAATTAATAAAATATTTTATTCAATTAAAATTTAAATTTATGATAATAATGAAAAATAATAAAATTTATCGAAGAAATCGATTGAAATAAAAAATGTAATATTATTTTTTATGATCCTTTTATTTAATTAATAGATATTATTATAGGAATAAAATATATTGCATTAATTTTTAGTCTAATCCAAACATCACCAGAAGATAATGAAATAGAAAAAATATCGGAAAAAATTATTATATTGGTACCAGACTTGACTAAAGCCTGGTATCCAGAATAGACTAAAGCCTGGTACCAGGGTAGACAAAACCTGGTACCAGGCTTTAGTCAAGTCTGGATACCAGGCTTTAGTCTACCCTGGTACCAGGCTTGACTAAAGCCTGGTACCAGGCTAGACAAAACCTGGTACCAGGCTAGATTTAAGCCTGGTACCAGGCTTGACTAAAGCCTGGTACCAGGGTAGACTAAAGCCTGGTATCCAGACTTGACTAAAGCCTGGTACCAGGCTAGACAAAAGCCTGGTACCAGACTTGACTAAAGCCTGGTACCAGGGTAGACAAAAGCCTGGTACCAGACTTGACTAAAGCCTGGTACCAGGGTAGACTAAAGCCTGGTATCCAGACTAGACAAAAGCCTGGTACCAGCATAGACAAAACCTGGTACCAGGCTAGACTTAAGCCTGGTACCAGGCTTGACTAAAGCCCGGTATCCAGACTTGACTAAAGCCTGGTACCAGGCTAGACAAAACCTGGTACCAGGCTAGACATAAGCCTGGTACCAGGGTAGACAAAAGCCTGGTACCAGACTTGACTAAAGCCTGGTACCAGGGTAGACTAAAGCCTGGTATCCAGACTAGACAAAAGCCTGGTACCAGCATAGACAAAACCTGGTACCAGGCTAGACTTAAGCCTGGTACCAGGCTTGACTAAAGCCCGGTATCCAGACTTGACTAAAGCCTGGTACCAGGCTAGTATTAACTAACTATAATTAATAAAATATTTTATTCAATTAAAATTATAATTTATGATAATAATGAAAAATAATAAAATTTATCGAAGAAATCGAATGAAATAAAAAATGTAATATTATTTTTTCTGATCCTTTTATTTAATTAATAGATATTATTATAGGAATAAAATATATTGCATTAATTTCTAGTCTAATCTAAACATCAATTCAAGAAGATGATGAAATTGGAAAAATATCGGAAAAATTTATTATAATTATAAAATTTATTTATAAATTATTTTATTTATGAAAAAATTTTTAAAATATATTATTATGGGAATAAAATATATTGCATTAATTTCTAGTCTAATCCAAATATCAATTCAAGAAGATAATGAAATAGAAAAAATATCGGAAAAAATTATTATAGTTATAAAATTTATTTTAAAATTATTTTACTTATTTAAAAATTTTAAAAAAGAAATTTTATCCTTATAAATGAGTTATGATCTCATTAGCATTACT
This sequence comes from Ceraclea dissimilis, assembly GCA_963576895.1. NCBI lineage: Eukaryota > Metazoa > Arthropoda > Insecta > Trichoptera > Leptoceridae > Ceraclea > Ceraclea dissimilis. The sequence continues at coordinate 20,861,852 of OY756362.1, forward strand.
TAGCTTAATTAAAATATGTTTTAGTGTATGGTGCACGGATTTTTTTAAACTAAAGCCTGGCACCAGGTTAGACTAAAGCCTGGTATCCAGACTAGACTAAAGCCTGGTACCAGGGTAGAAAAACCTGGTACCAGGCTTGACTAAAGCCTGGTATCCAGACTTGACTAAAGCCTGGTACCAGGGTAGAAAAACCTGGTACCAGGCTTGACTAAAGCCTGGAATCCAGACTTGACTAAAGCCTGGTACCAGGGTAGACAAAAGCCTGGTACCAGGCTAGACGTAAACCTGGTACAAGGCAAGACTAAAGTTTGGTACCAGGCTTGGCTAAAGCCTGGTATCCAGACTTGACTAAAGCCTGGTACCAGGCTAGACAAAACCTGGTACCAGGTTAGACTTAAGCCTGGTATCCAGACTTGACTAAAGCCTGGTACCAGGGTAGACATAAGCCTGGTACCAGGCTAGACTAAAGCCTGGTACCAGACTTGACTAAAGCCTGGTACCAGGGTAGACATAAGCCTGGTACCAGGCTAGACTAAAGCCTGGTACCAGACTTGACTAAAGCCTGGTACCAGGGTAGACATAAGCCTGGTACCAGGCTAGACTAAAGCCTGGTACTAGACTTGACTAAAGCCTGGTACCAGACTTGACTAAAGCCTGGTACCAGGGTAGACTACTGCCTGGTATCCAGACTAGACAAAAGCCTGGTACCAGGCTAGACAAAACCTGGTACCAGGCTAGACTTAAGCCTGGTACCAGGCTTGACTAAAGCCTGGTATCCAGACTTGACTAAAGCCTGGTATCCAGACTTGACTAAAGCCTGGTACCAGGGTAGACTAAAGCCTGGTATCCAGACTTGACTAAAGCCTGGTACCAGGCTAGACAAAAGCCTGGTACCAGGCTATACGTAAACCTGGTACCAGGCAAGACTAAACCTGGTACCAGGCAAGACTAAAGCCTGGTACCAGGCTTGGCTAAAGCCTGGTATCCAGATTTGACTAAAGCCTGGTACCAGGCTTAATAAAACCTGGTACCAGGCTAGACATAAGCCTGGTACCAGGCTTGACTTAAGCCTGGTATCCAGACTTGACTAAAGCCTGGAACCAGGGTAGACATAAGCCTGGTACCAGGCTGGACATCCTGGTACAGGCTTTATTAGTCAAGGAATATCTAAAAAAATAATAAAATATTTTATTCAATTAAAATTATAATTTATTATAATAATGAAAAATAATAAAATTTATCAAAGAAATCGATTGAAATAAAAAATATAATATTATTATTTCTGATCCTTTTATTTAATTAATAGATATTATTATGGGAATAAAATATATTGCATTAATTTCTAGTCTAATCCAAATATCAATTCAAGAAGATAATTAAATAGAAAAAATATCGGAAAAAAATTTTATTATTATAAAATTTATTTTTAAATTATTTTAATAATAGAAATATTATATAAAATAAATATTATAATTGTAATTTTTTTTTCCGATATTTTTTCTATTTCATTATCTTCCTGAATTGATATTTGGATTAGACTAGAAATTAATGCAATATATTTTATTCCCATAATAATATCTATTATATATTAATATAAGCTAGATAAAGCTAAGGAGTTCATACCTCATATATAAGAAAAAAAAATCTTTTTTAAAAAATTTTTCCTAAATAAAATAATTTAGAAATAAATTTTATAAATATAATAAATTTTTCCGATATTTTTGAAATTTCATCATCGTCTTGAATTGATGTTTGGATTAGACTAGAAATTAATGCAATATATTTTATTCCTATAATAATATCTATTAATTAAATAAAAGGATCATAAATAATAATATTACATTTTTTTTCTATCGATTTCTTCGATAAATTTTATTATTTTTCATTATTATAATAAATTATAATTTTAATTGAATAAAATATTTTATTATTTTTTTAGATATTCCTTGACTAAAGCCTGGTACCAGGCTTATGTCTACCCTGGTACCAGGCTTTAGTCACGTCTGGATACCAGGCTTTAGTCAAGCCTGGTACCAGGCTTAAGTCTAGCCTGGTACCAGGTTTTGTCTACCCTGGTACCAGGCTTTAGTCTATTCTGGATACCAGGCTTTAGTCTACCCTGGTACCAGGCTTTAGTCAAGTCTGGTACCAGGCTTTAGTCTAACCTGGTGCCAGGCTTTAGTTTAAAAAAATCCGTGCACCATACACTAAAACATATTTTAATTAAGCTAAATAATGCTAATGAGTTCATACCTCATTTATTAGGATCAAATTTCTTTTTTAAAGTTTTAAATTATTAAAATAATTTCAAAATAAATTTTATAATTATAATAGTTTTTTCCGATATTTTTTCTATTTAATTATCTTCTTGAATTGATATTTGGATTAGACTAGAAATTAATGCAATATATTTTATTCCCATAATAATATCTATTAATTAAATAAAAGGATCAGAAATAATAATATTACATTTTTTATTTCAATCGATTTCTTTGATAAATTTTAGTATTTTTCATTATTATAATAGATTATAATTTTAATTGAATAAAATATTTTATTATTTTTTTAGATATTCCTTGACTAATAAAGCCTGGTACCAGGATTTAGTCCAGCCTGGTACCAGGCTTATGTCTACCCTGGTTCCAGGCTTTAGTCAAGTCTTGATACCAGGCTTAAGTCTAGCCTGGTACCAGGCTTATGTCTAGCCTGGTACCAGGTTTTATTTAGCCTGGTACCAGGCTTTAGTCAAGTCTGGATACCAAGCTTTAGCCAAGCCTGGTACCAGGCTTTAGTCTTGCCTGGTACCAGGTTTAATCTTGCCTGGTACCAGGTTTACGTATAGCCTGGTACCAGGGTAGACTAAAGCCTGGTATCCAGACTTGACTAAAGCCTGGTACCAGGGTAGACATAAGCCTGGTACCAGGCTAGACTAAAGCCTGGTACTAGACTTGACTAAAGCCTGGTACCAGACTTGACTAAAGCCTGGTACCAGGGTAGACATAAGCCTGGTACCAGGCTAGACAAAACCTGGTACCAGGCTAGACTTAAGCCTGGTACCAGGCTTGACTAAAGCCTGGTATCCAGACTTGACTAAAGCCTGGTATCCAGACTTGACTAAAGCCTGGTACCAGGGTAGACTAAAGCCTGGTATCCAGACTTGACTAAAGCCTGGTACCAGGCTAGACAAAAGCCTGGTACCAGGCTATACGTAAACCTGGTACCAGGCAAGACTAAACCTGGTACCAGGCAAGACTAAAGCCTGGTACCAGGCTTGGCTAAAGCCTGGTATCCAGATTTGACTAAAGCCTGGTACCAGGCTTAATAAAACCTGGTACCAGGCTAGACATAAGCCTGGTACCAGGCTTGACTTAAGCCTGGTATCCAGACTTGACTAAAGCCTGGAACCAGGGTAGACATAAGCCTGGTACCAGGCTGGACATCCTGGTACAGGCTTTATTAGTCAAGGAATATCTAAAAAAATAATAAAATATTTTATTCAATTAAAATTATAATTTATTATAATAATGAAAAATAATAAAATTTATCAAAGAAATCGATTGAAATAAAAAATATAATATTATTATTTCTGATCCTTTTATTTAATTAATAGATATTATTATGGGAATAAAATATATTGCATTAATTTCTAGTCTAATCCAAATATCAATTCAAGAAGATAATTAAATAGAAAAAATATCGGAAAAAAATTTTATTATTATAAAATTTATTTTTAAATTATTTTAATAATAGAAATATTATATAAAATAAATATTATAATTGTAATTTTTTTTTCCGATATTTTTTCTATTTCATTATCTTCCTGAATTGATATTTGGATTAGACTAGAAATTAATGCAATATATTTTATTCCCATAATAATATCTATTATATATTAATATAAGCTTGATAAAGCTAAGGAGTTCATACCTCATATATAAGAAAAAAAAATCTTTTTTAAAAATTTTTTCCTAAATAAAATAATTTAGAAATAAATTTTATAAATATAATAAATTTTTCCGATATTTTTGAAATTTCATCATCGTCTTGAATTGATGTTTGGATTAGACTAGAAATTAATGCAATATATTTTATTCCTATAATAATATCTATTAATTAAATAAAAGGATCATAAATAATAATATTACATTTTTTTTCTATCGATTTCTTCGATAAATTTTATTATTTTTCATTATTATAATAAATTATAATTTTAATTGAATAAAATATTTTATTATTTTTTTAGATATTCCTCCTGGTACCAGGCTTATGTCTACCCTGGTACCAGGCTTTAGTCACGTCTGGATACCAGGCTTTAGTCAAGCCTGGTACCAGGCTTAAGTCTAGCCTGGTACCAGGTTTTGTCTACCCTGGTACCAGGCTTTAGTCTATTCTGGATACCAGGCTTTAGTCTACCCTGGTACCAGGCTTTAGTCAAGTCTGGTACCAGGCTTTAGTCTAACCTGGTGCCAGGCTTTAGTTTAAAAAAATCCGTGCACCATACACTAAAACATATTTTAATTAAGCTAAATAATGCTAATGAGTTCATACCTCATTTATTAGGATCAAATTTCTTTTTTAAAGTTTTAAATTATTAAAATAATTTCAAAATAAATTTTATAATTATAATAGTTTTTTCCGATATTTTTTCTATTTAATTATCTTCTTGAATTGATATTTGGATTAGACTAGAAATTAATGCAATATATTTTATTCCCATAATAATATCTATTAATTAAATAAAAGGATCAGAAATAATAATATTACATTTTTTATTTCAATCGATTTCTTTGATAAATTTTAGTATTTTTCATTATTATAATAGATTATAATTTTAATTGAATAAAATATTTTATTATTTTTTTAGATATTCCTTGACTAATAAAGCCTGGTACCAGGATTTAGTCCAGCCTGGTACCAGGCTTATGTCTACCCTGGTTCCAGGCTTTAGTCAAGTCTGGATACCAGGCTTAAGTCTAGCCTGGTACCAGGCTTATGTCTAGCCTGGTACCAGGTTTTATTTAGCCTGGTACCAGGCTTTAGTCTTGCCTGGTACCAGGTTTAGTCTTGCCTGGTACCAGGTTTACGTATAGCCTGGTACCAGGCTTTTGTCTAGCCTGGTACCAGGCTTTAGTCAAGTCAAAAAACTTTAAAAAAGAAATTTTATCCTTATAAATGAGGTATGAACTCCTTAGCTTTATCTAGCTTATATTAAAATATAATAGATATTATTATGGGAATAAAATATATTGCATTAATTTCTAGTCCAATCCAAATATCAATTCAAGAAGATAATGAAATAGAAAAAATATCGGAAAAAATTATTATAATTAATAAATTTATTTTTAAAATATTTTAATTATTTAAAAATTTTAAAAAATAAATTTTATCCTTATAAATGAGGTATGAACTCATTAGCATTATTTAGCTTAATTAAAATATGTTTTAGTGTATGGTGCACGGAATTTTTTAAACTAAAGCCTGGCACCAGGTTAGACTAAAGCCTGGTACCAGACTTGACTAAAGCCTGGTACCAGGGTAGACTTAAGCCTGGTACCAGGCTTGACTAAAGCCTGGTATCCAGACTTGACTAAAACCTGGTACCAGGGTAGACAAAAGCCTGGTACCAGGCTAGACGTAAACCTGGTACCAGGCAAGACTAAAGCCTGGTACCAGGCTTGGCTAAAGCCTGGTATCCAGACTTGACTAAAGCCTGGTACCAGGCTAGACAAAACCTGGTACCAGGCTAGACTTAAGCCTGGTATCCAGACTTGACTAAAGCCTTTTACCAGGGTAGACATAAGCCTGGTACCAGGCTAGACTAAAGCCTGTATCCAGACTAGGCTAAAGCCTGGTACCAGACTAGACTAAAGCCTGTATCCAGACTAGGCTAAAGCCTGGTATCCGGACTAGACTAAAGCCTGGTACCAGACTAGACTAAAGCCTGGTATCCAGTCTATACTAAAGCCTGGTACCAGACTAGGCTAAAGCCTGGTATCCATTATATAATGATTAAGTTTTAATTAAGCAATACTATACTAATATTAGGGGAATAATTTTTTGTCATGTTTTAAGAATAAAAATATTATTTCACCTATGTATTTTGATTACTTTAGGGAGTCAAAAATAAATAGGAGCATCTCCTTTTTTTATTAATAAAGCTAAATTAATAATTATAGGGTTATCTATAAAATTATCCCTGGCCGCGGATGGGCCAAGCTTTATACAAATTTGCCCATTCTTCTTTAATTAATTCTTATTTTCTCATAACTTTGACCGTCATCGTAGACCTAATGAATGCAAACGACTACTTATTAATTACTAGCTGTAACCCGCGACTTCATTCTCGTATAAAGTTTGAATATTAGGCAGTGAGGGCAGAACTCCATATTGCCATATTTGACACATACATTAGAAAACATACGATTTACATTAGGATACCCGAAATAGAAAGACTTTTATAATATTCCTATCACCTACGTCCTTCACGATTCGCCTTCGGTTTCCAAATTACCTTCATTAAATACACAATTTAAGGTGGAGAAAAGGATAGGGAATTGAAGGAAAATCCCGCGGGCTTAAGGCCTTCCACATCCCCGGGTAGCTCAGGCGCATTAATAGCGACCTCTTTACCCGCACTTCTAGCAAAATATTATTAAGAGGTGGGCCCAGGGTTAGCCTTAAGGGAGCCCCCCGGCAAACCCCACCCCCGAATTACGTTCCTTCAATATCCTTGTCCAACGAGGTTACAAAATTTCACTTATTACTACAATATTTCAAACTATATCTTTACTTATATGTAAGTCTTTCGAGCTACACACACACACACACACACACACACACACACACACACACACACACAAACACACACACACACACACACACACGCACACTCACATGGAAGTACAGTAATGATAGGGAAGGAACATACCTAGATATGACAGTGTTTTTAGTTTATTCAAATTATAATTATACATAAGCATGTATTTTATTGATAGCAACACACAGCCGTTATACAACCAAAATAAGATTTATTACGAGTAACATGATTTACTTCTTATCTTTCCAAAGTATTCATATACCCAGTCTTAAAAACTTTCAACCCTATATTTTTAGGAATTTCCAAAAGCCTTTTCATAGTGGAAGATTTTCTATTTAAACCTACTATCTGTCTTCCAAATTTCTCTTCCCTGCCATGAGCGAGCCAATTATCGTATCGCCAATCGGTAGGTCAAGACTCTTTGAAGTATTCCCACAACAGTATAGAAGAATTAAGGATGAACATTGTCGGGCTTACGACCGACCTCGGCTGGCTTAAGTGATCACTTTACACTCGAGAGACATTCGCCATTTCAGTTCACCCCGGCTGGGATTCGAACCCAGACCTTCGTCTCGCTTAATAGGGATCATATCCACTACACCACGAAGAGCGACGGCTGTGTTGTCGAATTTCATGTACATTAAGTACCTCTGTATTGTTGCATTTCTTACTGTTGAAGGGAGAGGGTGGTATTTTTTATTTTTTTAACACACCCGCCATCTTTTTATTGGTTAGTCGAAGAACGTAGTTCACAATCAATTTCGCTAATGGCAGGAGAGGCAACCAAGCAGGGCCGTGCGGTGGATTTTCTCGACATGAAGCAAGTCTTAAAAATACCGCCCCTCGAGTTTGTATCAGATTTTTTTTGTTACGGGGGAGGGGGGGGGGGTCCCTAGGACGAAGTGAAAGACATGTCTAAAATTGTTGACCTCGACCAAGAACGGGGTCCCTACATTGGCGGACCAAGAGTTCAAAATAAGTACACAGTTAGTTCACTAATTGTTAACATTTATACAAAACTTTATACATACTACTATAATAACAAAAAATGTAACATTTAGAACGTTGTTTCAAATTTGATCATAACCTGTTCAGCAAAAAATATCAAGGTACAAGCACGTATCCAGACTTTTGGTTCGTGGGGGGGGGGGGAAGCATTTATTCAATCAAACAACTATGTGAAAGAAATTTTCTATGTACCTATTGGCACTGACTTTTTGCAATTTTTCTCATTCTATAGCAAATGCGCCCAAAAATTAGCGCCGCAGGCGAAATTTTTTAGAAAAGTAGGTGAAGTAATTAACCTGGTTGTTTGTATATAGTAGAAGAGATACCGTGTAAATAGCGCCGCAGGCGAAATTTTTGATTGAGTATGTATCATATATCGACATAAAAAGTCGTCGCAAAAAAAAACTGAGGCGCGCCGAGATAGTAGAGAAAAATCGTCCCATCCGTCCTGTGTCGTGTATGCGCCAGATTTCGGGAGGGGATAGATCCCAACTATCCCCCCCTTGGATACGTGCTTGGCTGCTATTATAATGAATTCAACTCATTATATTATTTTGATAAATCAGAAAAAATAATTTGGTATTAAAGAGGCTTATTAATGTATTACTACTTCCTTGTAATTTCAAAATCGACCGGGGGCGGCGTTACCAGCAGTACTTTCATTTCAAATCGCTCGTATAGAATCATAATATCATTATTTCTGGGGGGAAATTTGAATGACTTTGTTTCATATTGTCATGTCGAAATCAATGACTAAGGCAAATAAAGCGCTCAAGTGAGGCAGACACTTGCAAATTGCGATAAATCATAAATTGATCAATACCGAAATCGACCAATAAAAAAAAGGTTTTGAAAAAAAAAAATCTTATATATTATTGATTTTCAATTTGGCCGATTTTGCCGCCCCTCTGAAAGTGCCGCCTTATGCGGCTGCTTCTTTGTCTGTATGGACCGCACGGCCCTGCAACCAAGTACCATATTTATGCTATAAATACCTAACAATTACCAACGTGAATTTAACTTGAATTATTTTTGACAAGAATAAAAATTTGTAAATCTCCTTAATAATTGTGGATTTTCGGCAGCGTTGAGTATTTGACAAAACGCCGTCACAATCACATCGGAACGTTATTTTGAAAATTGTATATATACTGTTTACAAAAAACATTTCGCATTGCACCTAATTTAATTTTGTTTTAATTATATACGTACAATACAAAAAGTAGATATTCGTATACGCCACTGACTTTGCACGAGATTGTATTGATATTTTGGATAAAAATATGTGCAACAAAGGGAATTGTTGATTTATAATGATTTTTTATTTCATTTCTGATTTTATAAAACATCACTACCGCCATCTATGAATGATAAATGACCTGGGAAAGAATCTGAAAAAAATGACGATTCGCGTCCGGAGTAAACATTAATACCAGACGATTTTAGACATCCATCTATTAAATAAACTTACAAATGGAATCTCGGCTTCAACATAGGCTATTAAAATATATGATTTGTATCGTGGTTTGGTAAAATTATCAATTTTCCCAAGATACTGAATTCTATCAAGTTAGTATGAAAATGAAAGAAGCCATTTAAAGTAGTCCCATTAATATGGTTTTTAAGTTTGTTTGCGTCGTTACATAATCTAGAACTAGGATATACATCTAAGGATTATTTTTATACAATGTTTTTGCTCTACAAATACTTCTGTATGACTAAAAATGTGTCTATAATAATTAAAAAATAGTTTTGACATTTGCTCCGCGGCGCTTTCTGTCGTCGTCTGTTTTGACTCGCGTGGTGTAGGGGCTAGCGTACTTAACTTAAATTGAGTGTTATGCGATGCGAGGGTACGAGTTCGATCCCACTCCATACCCAACGCTTTTTTCTTCTTTTTTTTACTATCTTTTTGTGAAATTTGAATTGAGCAGAATCCTATATACAAAAAAATAATTTTACTAGGTAAAACAAATATATTCCTTCCTATATGCCAAAAATTTATTGCATTAGGTATTTAATTCTAAGACGATGTAACTTCACCACCCGTACACAATTTTAGCCGTTGCGAAGCACGGGAAATACAGCTAGTCATAAATAATCCAAGATTCTTTGGTTTATAAATTTAAATTATTACAGCAATCATTAGTAGTATGAATCAAGTATGGCTAGAGTAAGTAAGTATGTTTATCCTGATCATGAATGATTGTAAGATGTTGATGATTATGGTATTGTCTACTTATTTTTAGGTAGATTTCCATAAGGAACTCTACCTATTCGTTTCTCCCGTGTTGTCGCAGAATTGAAAAATTTCTACTCAGGATCACTAATTAGGACCAGGAGAACCCGAATCCGACCTTGGTTTAAAAGTTTATATATATAAGCCATATATATATATGTCCCTTTTCTTGTGCGCACGTTTGCGGCCAAACTATGCGTCGCAGAAACGTGAAACTTGGGTGGTAGATTTTTGGTAAGGGGTAGATGAACTGATAGGAGATTGGGTGAAATCCATTAAGAGGAAGGTTCACTTTTTAAGGCTTTAAATACAAAAACAATCATTCTGAGGGGATCCAATGATTGTGAGGGTCCGTGTCTGGTATCGTATGAAAGGGCATTAAATAAGGAATACAGATCAATTTACAGATTTTATCTAGCTCAATTCCTCGGACGACACTGATCGATCGAAATATCTGGTTAAGTAGTTACCGCATAGGTACTAGCGTGTTTGTTGTCTTAGAAAAGTGCTTCACGATACGAGTAGAACTCACATCTTTTTTCAAATTTCTAGTGATTAGGTACCGGTACCAATCCATATTATGTGTGGAATGAAAATAATTTGATTATTGGATTAGGTACTTCCTTTGATTATTGAAGTACTTAATCAAATATTTTTTCGTCATACGGTACTTCGATAATCAAAGAATAAACTACATCCATACTACTTCATCACTTCGCTGGTTTATTTGCTGATAATATTGTGATTGTTTTTATTGTACAGATGTACTCTTAAAATTAATAAATCACTTGAAATCTACCTATGCCTGTGGCGTGCCAAAGGAATTTTTTTATGACGATCCGATTATACATAAATATAAATGATCCAGTGAAGAACCAAACACAAAAACCTCGAAGAACTCCTTTTTTAATGCCATTGCTACAACTTGCACTAGGTCGGTATAATCAGGTACAATTAATTCAATATATTACAGGGATTCATTAAGAAATACTAATGCATGATGGAGACTTATCTCACGGAGGATTCCTTGAGGATTTGAAAGAAAAAGCATATGGGTATGACAAGACTTTCTTTTTTTTAATTATACGATATTTTCTAAACACACAAATGAACATTAAAATAGCAAAAAATAATATCAATAGAGGGCCGTACAATATACGCACGTTTCATCTCGATTCAACTACCACCCTTCATAGCACGGCGGTAGAGTACCGGCTTGTCAGGTTGGAGGTCTGGGTTCGATTCCCGAACGCGGCAGATGAATGTACTGGAATTGCTGAATGTTACTTAAGTGTAAATTGATCACATTTAGCCAGCCGCAATCAGTCATAAGCCTAGTGGAAGGTCCATCTTTTGCTGTATCCTGAAAAAAGAAAATCCTGTAATTTTTTATGTAAAAACTGTGTTATTTTTCAGGAAAAAATGTGTTGTTTTTACTTTTTTTTTGGAAAATGCGACAGTATTATGACTTTTAATATACCTACCTTCGAAGAATAAAAAAACTGGACCTGAGATGTATTTAAGGATTGAAGTGTGTCACTCTGTCCTCTCGGTCTATCCCCTGCGGCGTGACGGTATGAATAGATCCATTTTATAAAATATATCAATAAAAATTTGTATATTTATATTCACTTTTAATATCCGATAGTCGTGATTCGAAAGCAAGATACAGTGCTACCAACATACATTCAATTAGGTATTGAACATGCTTATTGTAAGATATTTGCATTCACCATTGTGCTGTACTTTCTAACTTATTTAACTGTCTATTTCTTTTGACAGAAGACATAATCGAAACTATCAATGAGCATTGAGCATACAGTAAGAAGTATAAGAAGCTTGTTAGCAAACTATGTTACTTTAATACTTACCGTACATGTACGTAGGTAATTATTTCCTTCAAAGGGCCTTTTACGAGGGAGCATCTATATTTGTAATTTGTATGCTCCTCCCTTTTTATATTGTACCTAAACGTCAGGAGATGTGTATTTCCCCAGCTTATAAATAAATAACTAAAATAAATAAAACTTTTATTAAATTATTTTTCAAATGGCGGGTTTATTGCCGTAGGCAATGTCTGCCAACCAACCACTTGTGACATCCATTTGATATACATAATACATATGAAAAATAAGAAAAATATAAATAAATATAAAAATAATATATAGAATACTAATACATACATAAAAATACACATATAAATAGATAAGTGGATGCTGGGATGAAGGACAAGGAAGGAACCACGGGATAGTCATTTAGATGGATTATTTATGGAAAAGTAATGATGCCTCAGTTTACTTTTGAAAGTAAGAATAGTTGGAGCTAGTTTGATAGGAAGTGGAAGGTTATTCCATAGTCTAGCCGCGTGTGCAGTGAAAGAAGAAGTGAAGAAAGATATATGATGTGAAGGTATGGTTAATAATTCCCAATTTATTCAATAAGACCAATATATAAATATATGACCAGTATTTTTGTACAAGAGTCGGTTATATTATATGTAGGGACTGGAAAAAATCGGTGTTATTTTTCGAGAAATGTGGTGTTATTTTTTGCAAAAAGGGGTGTTATTTTTCATAGTTTTGGCAAAATGTGGTGTTATTTTTCATACATTTATGTCATTAAAGTGGTCAATTTTGCAGGTTTTAATACAAGAATATAAAAAAAGTTGGTCGTAAACAATATTTCATACAAAAATCCCTGTAACAATAAAATTAAACAACAATATTTGAATAAAACAAAAAAATCCCCTTTTGCAAGATTTTTTCAAAGCCACATTCCTTTTGATAATGTTTCAATCACGATGTTTTCCAAAATGAAGGTCAAAATTCGCGTCAAGTATGCGAAAATTCGCGTTATTCCTATAAAAGAACACGAAATTCGCGTTATTCGCGTAAAAAGCACGAAATTCGCGAATAAATTCGTTTTATCGCGATCGCGAAATTTTCCAGTCTCTAATTATATGCAATGATTATTGGGCCCTTTAAGACCCACCCAATTATAATGCATCAGCCAAATATTCCAACCAATCAAAAACAAAATAAATTATTGAATAATTTAGAAGATTACTTTATGAATGCGGGCGGCAAAAAACAGAAGACAGACAATAAATGAATGAAACAATAAAGAAAAGAGATTAAAAAATATGTGTTCGAAAAAACAAAAATAAAAACAAAATCTGAAGAATTTTAAGGCGCAGAATCCATCAGTGCTTTGGCTGAGGTCAAGTCTTGTATACCTAATATATTATTACTGTGGTACCTACTTTGTGCAGTTTTTTTTTTGTTCCCCGAGGGTCCTTGGCTGTGAATATAAAAATATCCTCTTAAACCAGTTTTGGGAGAACTCTGCGGACGAAAGAGGTAATAAATGACAGTGGTGTAACATTTATACGGAAACTTTTGGATGCTTCTTGCAATTCAAAGTTCACTTGATTTTTTTTAAAGTTCAACGTTGACAGAATTAAACAGTTTTTTAAGGATCTGGGCTTGCATACACAAACCCAAATACTTTTCTTATGTTTTTAAAAGCCTGTATCGCAAAGTGTGGAATACATATCCACCGCCGGGGTTTGAACCTGGCACCTTTCGCTTGAGAGACTGACGCCTCAACCAACTGCGCTAACCATGTACTCAATTGATAAAGTACCTAATTTGAAATATAGGTACCCTACATTATTTTAGGTATTAGAACTGCATTGGACTCTAAGAGCTCGAGAACGTGACAGGATTGACGCATTCGAGATGTGGTGCTGGAGACGTTTGCTCCGTGTGCATTGGTCCGAGCACAGAACCAACGAATCAATCCTGAGAGAGCTCGGTGTCTCCACTCGCCTGTCCACAGTGTGTGAGCAGCGTACGCTCCGTTTCTTTGGCCATATTGTGAGAGCGGGTCCAGACAGCCTGGAGCGCCAAATCATGCTTGGGACGGTTGACGGTAGGAGGGGAAGGGGACGACTACAGATGAGGTGGACAGATGTGGTCAAAAGGATCACGGGGGCCAATTTGTACGAATCCACAAAGATGGCGCAGGACCGAGAAGAATGGGCGAGACTCATCCGTGAGCATGGGGGTCACGATCCTCGTAACCGAGGGACCGACTGAGAAGAAGAAGAGAGAACTGCATTTTTCTGCATTGCGCAGGTGGAAACTAAGTAAGTTTGTAAAATTCCTGACTTTTACAAGATACTCTAAAAAATATCGAAAATGAATAGGGGCTTTATCTCGCTGGTTGTCCTACATTTTAAAATTAAGATTAAATGGATGGATAGAGTAGGTAGTTACCTCAGTAGAGCGAAGGATGGACTTACCATCAGGCTTATGACTGATTGTCGGCTGGTTTAATGTGACCACTATGCACATAAGTAATTTTCACCAATTACAGTCCATCCATCTGCAGGAATACATCAGGAACACTGGTATTCAACTGCTTTTTTAAGCAGGCCAGCGAGTGTTTGTATTTAGGGTAAGTACCAACCCAGGCAAGGTGGTCTGATGATATTAGGAAATGTGCCGGTAGTGGATGGATGCAGTGTGCCCAACATAGAGAGCTGTGGAGGACCAAAGGGGAGGCCTATGTCCAAAAATGGACCTGAGTGGCTGCAGAAGAAGAAGAAGAAGACCAACCATCTTGGATGAATAAACTTATATAAAAAATAAAAAACAGTAATATGAGGTTAAGAAATGTGTACACCACTGTTGCTCGCTATACATACAAGATCACTTGGTATGTATTTACATACGTGCAATATACTCGTATGGTAGATATATACAGGTTACCATATTATATACTTGTATTTAATACGTGTGTAGGTAGATAATGGCTGCTATATGTACACTACACACATAATATAATAGTGGGTATACATAATGTGTGCTTGTAACGGCTGAACTGATTTACCGATCTCCACCAGACACGACTTGGCGAATACCTACCCGAGAGGGCGTGGGTTTTGCCAATCTTCAAGCAGGATCGAATTACACTAAGAAATTATCAACTTTTTAACGAATTTTACCTCCGTGGCAATATAATTTTCTTACTCATGCCACATACATTAGGAATTTCATAGTCTGAAATTGGATTGTTTTTAAAAAAAAAGAAAATTGAAAATCAAATTAAGAGTAGGCATAAGTACCGACATTTCAAAAATTTCTAAAAACGGGAGACCTTTGATCTCGACAACCGTTACTAAGTGTGCTTTGGAAAAAATAGAGTAGATACATTGAACTTTTATCTAGGAAATATCTGTAAAAGTTTTTTGATAGACGTAAAATTAACCCCAAAAAATGGTAAAAACGCAATTTTTACCATTTTATCATGCGATTGTTCACGCGATTTTGAACCCTACTGCCGTGATGGGAAATTACTGTGACGTCATTCCTGGTACCAAGCCCTTAAATTGAAAATTTACCAAATCTAAGACAATAATTTTCTTAGCTCATACCTATAAGGATTTCTTTAATTAGAACACGTCCGTACTTGAGAATCTGGTCTACATGGTCAAGCCATGTGGTTCTTGGATTTAATAATAAAATAATTTTACTATGTTTTGTATTACCTATTCCTCTAACTTCATTCGTCCGAATTAATGAAATTCTTTTCTTGTATTGGCAGGAACCAATAATGTAATTAGGTATATGGCGTCTGCCAACTTTCGATTGGTTGCTTTATGTTTGAATATGGAACGAGGAATATAAATTTTAATTAATTTAATTTGAATTTAGACAAACATAAGCGTGGCTCTTCTCCATTCTTCTCAGGTGTACCGTGTGTAGGTTGTCGATATTGTCGAGCTTTCGGTCTACTTGCTGAGGCCATCTTCAGGATTACATTAGTCTTGAAGATGGCCTCAGTAAGTAGGCCGAAAGCTGTACAAAATCGACAATCTACACACGGTACACCCGATAAGAATGGAGAAGAGAAGAGATTAACAAGGACCGTGAAAATCTACAAAGCTATAAGCGTGTCTCTTTAAATGATTTTGAACGATTACTTAATACGACTAAACATTAAATTCATGCATTAGTTCACACCTGTAAATATCTCGAGAGTTCTTAGACTAAAAATAGCTCGTCACACCCTCCCTACCCTCCATTGTAGTGATCCTTTTATTATACCTAACATTCTATCTCTTCTTCTTCCCACCAACCAGTACCACACAATGGAAGAGAATATATCCAGTATACGATTATCATATAGAACAACTATTTCTATCTTCATTTATATCTTTTGTACCAAGAATGTGATTCGAGGTCAGCAGACAGACATCCACTCATGGTCCATATTGTACAAAATTTCTAAATCAAATGCTTCTTCTTGTTTTTCAGTCGTTTTATTTACAATGCTGGACATAGGCCTCCCCTTTGACTTTCCACAAATCCCTATCTGGACATGCTGCATCCACTTGCTTCGTACGATTCGTCTCACATCTTCAGAACATCTTGCCTGAGGTCTTCCTACGCTCCTTTTGCTTGTTCTAGGTTGCCACCCGAGAATCTTTTTGGTCCATCTAGAATCTGAGCGTCTGGCAAC
Organism: Ceraclea dissimilis; assembly: GCA_963576895.1. Classification (NCBI taxonomy): domain Eukaryota; kingdom Metazoa; phylum Arthropoda; class Insecta; order Trichoptera; family Leptoceridae; genus Ceraclea; species Ceraclea dissimilis. The sequence goes on from OY756362.1 coordinate 20,878,444, forward strand.
GTGTCCCGCCAAAGGCAGCAAAAGCATTCTACAGAAAAACTGTATTTTTTGTGCATGGATTTTTTAAATTAAGCAGATCTCCAAAAGACTTGGTAAGGGTGATATGCTCTGAGCAAAAATCATTCTTTTATCACTTCAACGTCTAAGAACTTTGTATGAGAGTGTGAGCGCAAAATAAAAATAACGCTAGCAAAAAAAAACATTTTAGTTGTTGACGGATTGTCGAAAAAATATCTGCCAGAGTCACTGCGTCTTACAGCATTAATCTTACAAACTACGGGAATATCTCATCTTGCGGTAAATTTTAGATGTGTAACTAAAGAATTCTTTTTTATCGAGAAAATTTACAAAAATTAAATTTCTAACCACTAGAGTCACTAAAACATATTCTCATTTATCCATGTTTTAAGTCTTAGGATGATATCTTAAGTATAAGCTGAGGAATCTTACTTTTCCCGCGCAAATTTTCGCACGTTCAGTTACTATATACATAATATACATATGCCCTCTTAATCAGACTCTGGTCCCTTCAACGCCATTATAAATATTTACACTTTGTTAACAAAATACAGAAATATGTTAACATACGAGTAACAAGTAATAAATTCTGTAATATTTGTTCACTAGGGCGAGCTTATTGCAGCGTTTCCATCTCTGCAAGCTTACCCCAATCCCCAATACCTACGTAAAATCAAAAATAAGAACGCATATGAAATGTATAGGTATTATATGTATTGTCAAATGCCTAATGATGAGGATGAGAATCCTCAAACATCGCGCGTCATACAAGTATTCCATTTTTAACCTTTAAAAATGTACTTCCACCTTGTACCGTCGGTCGAAAAGAATCACGAAATATGTATATGAAACTAAAAAGTAGTAGTAGTTATATCTCAACAGATACACAGCAAAGGATGGACCTTCCATCAGGCTTATGACTGATTTTAAAATCTACTTCATCCTGAAGATGGCAGCAGTATCGCTGCCGAAAGCTAGAGAAAATCAACAGACACGCAGCCAACACCCGAATAACCTGGAAGGAAGAATAAAAATAATCTTACCTTATGTTTGTAATTCTTCGTACTGTAATGTTCTAGGTTGGTTGAGTTGGTTCTATATGTATATTCTATGGGTTGAGTTTATATGCAGCAGAGAGCTATGTGCATATAATCTGCAGGAATGCCAATCCTCGCACACGTGGGCGGCGTTCCCTCAGTAACGAGATGATACCATGTTGTATGGAGGATGTGGAGAGGATGGCAGGGGAGGACAGCATCTAGGGAGGGGTGATAAGGCTTGGAAGTGCACAGGGCCCTCTCCATGACTATAAAGATATTATTTAAAAATTAATCTTTATTAGCCACAGACCAAATATAAATAACAAATCAATCTCATTAGACACGGTATTATGCCAAAGGGCAGACATATTGCAAAAGCAATGTCTCACGGTCAACCTGAGAAAGGAAAAGAAATCTTATAAAAAATGCATGAAAATTTTAACGAATAAATAAAACATTACTATGTAGATGTACATATCCCCGGGTTGTGGAATAGCCTCAACTTTCTTCTAATATGTAGTTTTTCGAGAAAACACTGCAAGAATCAGACGTTCGTAAAACTTACATAAAGCATTTTACATCGTAAACGAGGAGTTAAAAACTGCTTCGATCTCTCTTGGTATGGGCTCCTGCTCAGTAAGGTGGATTACATTACATGCTATGTTATTCTATTCAAACACTGTTGTTATTTACACCAATGTAAAATGAATAAATAATTATTTTTTTCCAAAAGATATTGAGCCCCAAGCAATGACAATGATGGCATGTATCCTAGAACCGTCCCTGTTGATAATCCGGTAACTCTTGTATAGTGCAATCAACTTCGTATTGTAAGCATAAAATGCAAGTTGCGAGTATATAAACCATGTATTATATGAAAATTCTTATACATTATCTACAGCATGAATATTTTTATAAACTTAGGTTACTTAGGTACCTACTGGAATGAAGGCGAGGTAGGCAGAGAGAACAGGTCGCCAAACTTTCCTATCCTTACACACACTTTTTGCTTCCGTCACATTCGTGCAAATCGCCATGCACACTTCAAGGAATACGTTATTCATAAAAAAACCTTGTAGCCTAACATCCGACCTCTAAAAATATGACCCATCTGTTCTTTAAACGAAATGTGATTTAAATGAATGTTTTTAAGCAGCAAGGATTATTTTTCTCATGGTGCTCACGACTCTCCTATGATTTCATAACTCTATTCATGTATAAGTTTGTATGACAACTACCGCCATCTATGTAGAGCCGCATAGCAAAAATTATCATTACAAAAAAATCGTAACAATTTGTGAACGGTAATAAATATCTGAACATGTATGGAGAGTTATTTCGATAGATCTTAGGGTTCTATTTTACCTAAATTCGTTTGAGTAGACCACTTGCAACACCTTGTATATTCGGGAACCCTAAAGCAGATACAATACCAGAATTCTCTGCACAATGAAAATATACATAGTGTACACTATTGCATGCTTAACTTAAAGTATACACTCTCACAAGTATTCACATACCTTCCCAGATATATTATTATACATAAGTTTTACCATAAGCCTGAGGATCCTGCATATATTTTTAACAGGAGAGTCTTAAACATGCGAAGCATTGCATCAGGAAAAGTAAGATTACTCGGCTAATACTAAAGATACCATCCTAAGACTTAAAACATGGATAAATGAGAATATGTCTTACAGTGACTCTAGTGGTTAGAAATTTGATTTATACCACCATTATAATTCTATGTTTATACCATTTTTTTTTCTGACAAAAATATGTAATTCCAAAGTTACCTCTGAAATTAATTGAAACTCTAGATTATTCCTGTAGTTTGTAAGATATAATGCTGTAATTTGGTTGATAAAATGTTCAAGGTAAGACACTGAGGAGACGGGAAGGTTTTGAATGAAAATGTGTGTTTCTCAATAAAATAATCTAATCTACCCTGATATTGTCTCAGACTACATGAAAGCATAAAAATGGTTAGAACGTACACCAAAATACCAAAAAACAATCTCAATATAGGGCCGTGTACAATATATACAAATACATATACACGTTTCATCTCGACTCAACTAGCAGCCTTCATAGCACAGCGGTAGAGTACCGGCTTGTCAGGTTGGAGTTCTGGGTTCGATTCCCGTAGCAGATGGATAGACTGGAATTGGTGAATGTTACTTAAGTGCAATGTGATCGCATCAAGCCAGCCGACGATCAGTCATAAGCTTGATGGAAGGTCTATCCTTTGCTGTATATCTGTTGAGATATAGTTACTTGTTAATCTAATGTGAAACAAATGGGGCAAATCACCCAGTTAGGGTGGACTGCCTATAATTATAAAAAAAAAATCTAATGTGAAGTTGTATTGTACAAAAAAGGCACTGTAGCCTCCCTGTGTACCCTGTAATGAATGATGAAATAGAAAAAGAAGAAAGATATTCATAATATAATATTTAGCAAATCATTTTGAGCCGTTTAGTAACATTTATCATAAGGTTACATCTGAATCCTTGTATAATTAATACGACAAGAGATTGTAGTACAAAGGCCTCCATGTCGCATCCATTTAACAATTTAACAAGATTGTCAGAAGACACAATACACACAGAATAATGCACATTGAAAAATACTCATATACTATTGCGTATCTCGTAGGTACATGAACAGAAATATGATAGAGTAATTTATACTTGAATTATTTTTGGTTTACAAATTATCCTTGTAAAGCCTTGGAATTTTCTACATTCCGTAGTATGTATTTCACAATGCAGTATTCCCACAACAGTGTACAAGAATTAAGGATTAACATTGTCAGGCTTACGACCGACCTCGGCTGGCTTAAGTGATCAATTTGCACTCGAGAAACATTCGCCATTTCAGTTCACCCCGGCTGGGATTAGTAGTATTGTTTTATCGTAAGTACTTATTAAAAATTAAATATTATTTTTAAAAAAATACAACGGCAACCTTCAGTTACATTACTAGCTGGGGTGGAGTATTTCAAAAAGTGCTACACCCCAGCGAAAAAGTTTCATTATAAAAAACATCAACGCATAGACTCGAAACCCAAAATAGGAGAAAAAATTGTGAGCTTACCTAGATGTAAGCGAATAGGATAGTTTAGGTACAGATTTTTTGCAATACATTTCCTAGGTAAGAAATTATTTGGATTGCCCAAATTCTATATTTGTCTTCGTCTTCGCGAGAAAGAGGATTGATTAAAATGTCCAAACCGATTGGATATCCAGGGATTCGTGTCGACGACATCATGAAAATACTGTTTCTCGTTTGTACGCAATATCGTTGTCTCGCTTGAAATATTGCCGAAATAATTGCTTTATATTGCGAAATAATGTTAATCTATACTATTTGTACGAGTTGCTGCAATTATTGGTCGAAAAATTGCTCGTGTAAGTGCACCTTATCACCGGCATTGACGCGTTTTTGGTAGGCTTTTTAAGGGAAATAAGTGACTGGAAGACTGGTGTTGTGACGAGAATGAAAGTGAATAAACTAAGATAGTTTGGGCATGTTGAAAGAATGAAAGATGACAAAAAAGATATATTTGACCTGGTCCGATCCACAAGGATGGACGCGTTTTGAGTAAAAAGGAATCGTAGAGCGTGTATGACTACATGCATGAATGTGACGGAGGCTAGGAGTGAGTGTAAGAATAGGGCTGTCTGGCGCTCTGTCCTCTCTGCCTACCCTGCAAGGGACCTGGCGTGAGGGTGTAGATAGATAGGTGGACATAGATTTTTAAAACCCTAGTTTTAAATTTATTGTAAAGTGAAATGTATATGAAACGAACTCTCGAACGAATATTACGTTCATATATAATTCACATAGGTAAAACTACTTATAGTTAAGGTACCTGTGTGAATACATATGTATGTATTGTGTGTATGTATTTATTGTATGTATTGTGTATGTATGTATGTATCGTCTGATGTGATTCGTGGATCTGCTCTTAAAACAATTTATATATCTAGACTCTCTAGAGGCTGTAAAGGTCAAAAAATCCGTTGGGTTTTTTTCAAACAGTCGTATAAGTATGGAAGAGAGATACATACATATAAATACATGACGCACGATTTCGTGACGGAACTTTTAAGTAGAGATTAAAATTTAAGATTGAGACAGAGAATTGTTAAGCGATATATTTTTTTATTTAAGTGCACTTTTAGTAAACAAAATATGTACTTAGAGCAATATGTTAACATAAAAAAAACTTAATAGAAGCAAAAAAAACATTTACCTATTTATTTGCAGTATTCCTAAAGCAGTGTGAAAGAATTATTTGATATTTGATATTGTTATACATATGCCTACCTATTTCTATGTATTGTTTTCTTTACTTAATGGTGAAAATTATATTCTTTGTAATATGTTAAAGGCCATACGGCCGTTTATGAATTAATAAATAAATAAATAAATAAAGGGCTTGTCGGGATTTCAACCGACCTCGGCTGGCTTAAGTGAAACTCGAGAAACATTCACCATTTCAGTTCACCCCGGCTGGGATTCGAACCCAGACTGTTGAAGGAATACTGCATTGTATGTATATATACTATGGAATGTAGACAATTCCAACGCTTTACAAGGATAATTTGTAAAACAAAAATAATTCAATTCTGCGATTTCTGCCAGCTAATCCAAATATTTTTTTCCATTTTGCTTTTCAGAACCCTAAATGGTAGAAAAGACGTAACTATATAAGATAGTGAACTTTTTTCGCCCAAAAAGAGCCCGGTGTTCGTAAATATTGCACAAGGTATTTTTCTTTATCTTTTTCAGAAATGAGGCTCGCCATCCATACTGAATGTCACTAACTAACTATAAAACTAAACTTGAACCCATTGTGGAGTAAATGTTCCTTTACCTTTACACGTTAATTAGCTCAATTGAATCAGTGATTGCGAGAACACAATAGTTCATAATTTGTCCACTAACCATCATCCTTGTAAAATTAAGAAAAAAAATACCATAGAAGGGTAGGTAGGGAGGACATTCTGCGTAACATTCTTCTTTTTTTCCTTTCTCAGCCGTTTTAAATCCAATTCTGGACATAGGCCTCCCCTTTGACTTTCCACAGATCCCTATCCTGGGCATGCTGCATCCACATCGTCAGACCATCTTGACTTATTTCCTGAGGTCTTCCTTTCATTCATTCATTCTTTCTTCTTGTTGTTGTTCAGCCGTCCCTCCACTGCTGGATATAGGCCTCTTCTAACGTTTTCCAATTCCTTATACTTTGAGCTTTGCTCAGCCAGTTTCTTCCTGCGACTGGGACTACATCATCCACCCATCTTTTTTGGGGTCGTCCTACAGGTCTTCTGTTCTCCCATGGTCGCCATGTTAGGATTCTGGGTGTCCATCTCTCATTTTCCTGTCTCGCAACGTGGCCTGCCCATTGCCATTTCAACTTAGCAATACGCGGTCTGCTTAAACTTTTTCAGTCAAACTTTTCCTTCTCGTCAAAAATTACGACGTTTAACTGCGATTGTTTTTGAAATGAACGCTTCATTCTACATATTTGCACATTCCTAATTCAATTTGATTCTATTTTTAAAGCAAAAAAATATTTTTAAAACAAATTTGCTTTGTCATAGAATCTTCCATACAAATAGTAGGTAGGTACCTACCTGTGTATTAGTATGTATGTGTGGGTGTTTAGTATACACACTGAAGAAGGTTGTGGTGCGTCAGACAAGGATGGACACATCACGTGTGATGAGGGAAATGTACGTGCGAGACAGAGACAAGAGGATGTATGTAGATGGTATGTAAAAATACAAGTTAAGAATTCGGAGTTGAGCGGCCAGTTTAACCGAATCGATGGCGCGGATTCAATAGTTTTTCTTAAATTTACATTGGCGTAACGCAAAAATATTTATTTATTAATTTATGGTATTCTTACAAGTGTGAGGAAAGGCGGCTGCCCGAAACTGACCTGGTCCGATCATGTCGACCAGATCCTTAAGGATGGACGCGATTTGAATAAAAGGAATCGGAATGTGACGGAGGCTAGGAGTGTGTGTAAAGATAGGGCTGTCTGGCGCTCTGACCTGTCTGCCTACCCTGCAAGGGACGCGGCGTGAGGGTATAGATAGAGATATTTTTACTGAGCACCAGCACTAGCACCAGCACTATTTTTGCATAAATATTGAATGAGATAGGAACTAGCGTTTCTTTAGTATCCAAGAGATATGGAAAGGAGCAACCCTTAAAAGAAACACTAAAAAATTGCCGATTTATTGGACCGTGTTGCTCAGCTAAAATGACAGTAGGCTGGAAATACTTATAGCCAGTAAAGAAGATACTAGATGGGCACTTAGAATTCTCCAATGTAGGCCCTGAACGAAGAATGGAAGTGTTGGAAGACGTTCCAAATGTGGTCTGACGATGTAGTCCGACAAGCCGGTAGAACCTGAATACGGAGGGGGGAAGCGGAGACGAATGGAAGGAGATGAACAAGAGAAGCAACTCCAATAACGTGGCGGGTAGGTCATATGCCCATAGAAGACAAATGAGCACGGACAGTCATAAGTTGGAGACCAAGAACATTAACGAGGAGTGTGGTTATACCACCGCTACGATGAAGAGATGATCTCGTGGAACGTGTGGATGTCAATACTAGATGCGTCAGAGAGCCAAGGATAGAACATTGTGAAAAGAAATGGAGGAGGCCTTCGTCCAGGAGTGAATGGGGATAAACTAAGAAGAAAAATATGTTTTGAAAAAAATCGTACACTTAAGATTATTGCTTTAGCGCTGCTCAATAATATGTTCGGCGTCATTCTTCATGAAACACGCAATATCAGAAAATTACGGAATTCTGACAGCTCTTTCGACAAGATTGATAATATACTTAACTTACCAACAATACAAAAAAGAGGATATAAAAAAATGATCTGGGTCATGTACACCTACAGTACCTATACGAACCTAAATTATTTCTTGCACACTTCACAGAATTGTCCTCTTCTCAATGAATTGTTCTTTAAAAAAGTTTTCTAGAATTTTCTATTAAACTGTTACACCAATGATCAAATTCAAAATCCTGTAGCCGATCATGTCCATCGGGTGACGTCAGTGGCGTGCCGGCGGGGGGAGGGGGCGGGGGTACGCGCGCCGCCCGCGCAGTTTACTCCCGCAACCATTCTCGCGCAGTCTCTCGCGCTAACGTGTGCTGGTGCTACTCGCCTAACGCCTTATTTAGTAACACATCCACCATCTTGCACATATTTTTTCAGTAAGTTTTTTTTACACACATTTCCTACCTGTTACGCCCTCCCGCCAAAATTTTTAACAAGTACGGATTTTTGCAGTGAAACGCGGGTAAGTCAAAATGTTCCATTTTTAAACTTTATTCGAACCATTTTCAAACTTTACATCGGGTTCTTCCCTAATTTTCTTAAATTTTCCCCGGTTTTCAAACCGATTCGAATATAGAACCAAATTTACCATGCATTTTCTCCGATTTTTACATATTTGACCCTAAAAACTTACCAATTTTGTTACTTTCGCGTTCACCAATACGACATTAAACTATTTTTTTCTCCAAAATTTTCCGTTGTGAATACCTACCTACAATAATCTCTCGTTGCTTTTCAAAAAAACGAACGTATTCCACAGCATCATCAGAATTCGAAATATGAAAACACATTACCGGCATTTTAAATTACCTAGTAGCCGGTTTCGAGTTTTTCCGCACGTTAAAAGAATTTAAAATCGTGTAGGTATTCGAAAATAGAACGATTTGATATTTGAATCACGTGTTTTCATTTAAATATTGCATAGATTCTAAAATTCAAATTATGCCGCCGTCGATGTTGCCAGTTTTTTTTTATCTCAATGTACTCACGGATGTTTTAAAATGTTCGTCAATATATTTAAATAATTAAGTAGTATACCTATACGTGGAAAATTGTAAAATACCTATAAAGCTACATAATAAAGACATCATCAATATCTACAACATGGCGTATGATCGCTGAATAATAAAATCAATAAGCAGTTTAATGAGAAATGCGTTACATTCGTCGGTTACCTCATTTCTGAGAAAGCCGGGACCTGTTGGTTATTTAAAGCACGAATTGAATCAAATGTTAAGTAGGTTTAACAAAGCCTACAAATATATAAGGTTTTTTTTGTTTATTTTTTGTTTCAATGACTCGTTTTTACGTGAAACGCTAAAATATAGAAAGTGGTCCAACTTCGGCAACTTTCCCCTATATTATTATTAACGGTCTCAAAAGTGTTAAGCGTGTGATTGGTAGGGCCGTGGTAAATTTAATTTGTAATCAGACATTTTTTTAATATCTGACTTGCGTACCCAAATATTTTTATAGATTGTACTTCACACTAAGCTAAAAGCTTGTGTCGTGAAGTGAGGAATATGTCGTCAGGACTGAAATTTGAACTGGCACCTCCTGATAAAAAGTGTGTACTCCAAACAACTGGGCAACAGTTGTACCTAACGATTATTGTAAGAGGATGGACACGTTTTGAGTAAAAGGAATCGGAGAGCGTGTATGACAAATTGCACGAATGTGACGGAGGCTAGAAGTGTTTATAAGGGTAAAGCTGTCTGTCCCTCTGTCCTCTCTGCCTACCCTGCGAATGACGCGTCGTGAGGGTATAGATTAGATAGATAGACATTACTTTATTTTCAATTGCAACAAAAAATTAAAGGATAGCTTTAGCTACTTTACTTAAGTAGTTATATAGGTAGGTACTTAATTACTACACGCGTGAAAAGTTTTTAGTCTATTAATTCAACGTATTTAGCCTATTAATCTGTTCGAACGTAGCCAATATAAGTTTTTTTTTTATTAACGAACGCAGCCACGTTCGATTTTTTGCCTCTCTTCGCGAAATCATTACAAGGTTGACTACATTTTATTTTTACAGACTATTCACAACACAGGCGCCAACTACAAGTATAAAATTATGTAGTAATCGTGCACACACTATTACGTTGCGAAAATTATTAAGAGTAGGCATATCGACATTTCAAAAATTTCTAAAAACGGGAGACCTTAGATCTCGACAACCGTTACTAAATATGCCTTGGAAAAAATAGAGTAGATATATTGAACCTTTTTCTAGGGAATAAACGTAAAAGATTTTTTTATATCTTGTATAGATTTTTAAAAAAAAATGTGAAAACACCTCTGATCTTTTTCCGAAAGACGGAAACTCGTTTCCCGAAAGTCGTGGAGAATTATTTTTTTGCACTTAAAATATGCATTAAACAACGTTTTATAATCTGTACTATGTCCATTTTGTATATTTATATGTGTTTGTTGTTTACTTTAAGTTTAAATAAATAAATAAATAAAATCTACGGAATAACCGTAAAAGTTTTTTGATTGAAGCGAAATTAGAACCAAAAAATAGAAAAAACGCAATTTTTACCATTTTATCATGCGATTTTGAACCCTAATGCCGCGGGAAATTACCGTGACGTCGTAGTTTGGTTGGGAGCCTTAAGTCTTTCGTACAACGTGTCAAAAAAAACGAATTAATTACTTAATGAGTTATTACATGCATTCGTTCATACAACGACTAACTCTATCCGCTTTATTTTTCTTTGGAAAATTGTTTCAAAATTAGAACGTAAACACGATTCCATTTTCCCGCCTCCGATTTGAATGATTCCTTTTTTCAGTACCTATCAAATATGGACGTCAAATTACGGTAGTTTTTTAAGTACATTTTTTTCTAGCTTGTTACTTACTGTAGATTTTTTAAATTAGAATACAATTTCTGTTCGAAAAGTTATTCTAGATGTTCCTAATTTAAACATGGCTACATGAGGCAGCATTTTGGCGCCAAAACTATTGCACCCTTAGATTATATATATTGCACCATAATTCAATTATTCATCTTAATTTTTGCGCGGAAGCAAGATTTGCCAACACACTTCTCAGTATTTTCAGTCATAAAAGTTATTCATGATTGACATATAAACTCATCAGGCTAATACTGGGAAACATTCACCTATCCAGATATCACAGGATTAGGCTCAGCTGCGCGGGGCCTAAAATACAAACATTGTGCCTGAAATATCAGTATTTGAAATCTTCTTACAATATTTTTGCATTTTTATGTACAAATTTTCAGCCAAATCTAATTTATCTAAATTATTTATTAGTGATTTTTGTATTGTATTATACTTGATAATACTAAAATGCCAACATTTTTTTTTTATTTCACCTGCTAATTCTGTATATTTAGAATTTTTCCTGCGACAATTGTTTGAATGTTAAATGTATTTGGTACAGCGATGTCAATTAAATTAGTGATTGTTTAAAATTCTTGTTAAGTACAATATTTGTATTGAATTGTTAAATTAATACTGATTATTAAAACTTTACTGGTTTGTGTTCCGCATAATTTAATTCAAAAACACGTGTTCAATATTGCTAAATACATAAATAATAATTTTATTCATGTCTGACGGCTAAAATAGGAAAATGGCGCCATATTTAGTCACAATAAAACCGGTAAGCCAATAGAATCGTGAGAACAAGTATACACTAATTAGGTATTGGTGGATTCAAACATCATTCGACATTTAAACATAATATTTCAAATTCGATTTTTATTCCATTTTGAATTCTTTTGTTTACTATAGTTCCGTTTTGATTTTGAAAAATATTATACATAATTCCATTTGACAAAGATACAAATTCAAAATTAAGTCAATTTATAGGCACGATAGTGTCAAAAACGTCATATTTTTATAATTCTCATTTCACCAACTGTCAACAATTGATCATAATTGTCACATACTCGTACCTGTACACAAATTATTTCATGATTCTACCATTTTCATGGCTCGTTTCCACGAGGGCGGTAAATGTATAGGTAGGTCCTCTATGAAGAAGACTTTCAAATATCGTTCTATTTTGTGACGTTTGTAATTCGAATTTCGAATGAATTTAAATTTACTTGCGTTTCTTTTGTACAGAGTACCTGTCACTTCTTTGAGAAAATGTCTGATTATTTGACGTTTTTGTCTGTGCTTATGTCCCTGTATTGTTTGATTACTTGTACGTTCAATAATTCACTTTGTTTGGGTCCATTCACTCGTGATTTGTGGTCGATTGTTCAATGCCTAATTAATATTCAACGCGTATAGATGTTGTCCGCTAAATTTCACGGAAAGGACGACATGTGTTTGCCAAGCGATGGTTTAAATAAGAAATTCCTATGACAATCATGTCGGTGGTTGCTTGACAAACAATCGGAATAACAAATACCTCTTGTTAGTAACGAAACACATAATATAACCAAGTGCCACATAGTCAAAGATGATATGAACATTGCATGAGTTTCTTTAATAAATTTCTCTTAAACCCTCATTAATATCTAACTTCAAATTTTTGTTCCATTTCGAATTCTTTTGTTTGATTATTTTGCATTCTGATTTTCGAATGTCAAATTCAAATATCATTCTATTTTCTGACGTTTGTAATTCGAATGAATTTAAATACTCGCCTTTTGTTTCTACAGAGCACCCGTCATCAGTCCTTGCACTTTCTCAGTTTAGCCATTCCAAGAAAATATCTCGCAGACGTTTCTGCTTTAGGATAATGGAAAAATTGCAAACTACCATAAAATTTCAAAACTTGCATCAGCAATAGAATTGTCGTCGACAAGATAAGATGAATTCAATTCTCCATAAAAGCATTGGATATTATTCGAGACATTAACTAACAGGAAAATGTCTAAAATATTTCTGGACCTGTATTTTTAAGCATCACAATAGAGCAGACAAGTGTTCATAATGAGACAGGTATGGAACCTTGATATTCTACCTGACTTTTTGTTGTATTATACGAGACCCTATTCAATGTTGTTCTCCCCCTCATCATCTCACATGCGGTCCATTTCTGAGAAATATTATTCACCTACGTAGCTATTATCTTATTTTTTTACACCACCGGTACAGACAGGTAAATTTAGTCAGGTAATAATTAGCGGAGGGGAACCAAGATCTGATAATGGTCTGTCACAAACAAGATTCACAAAATTTAGTGTTCATTTGGGCTGTGTAGTTTTTGTGGAGTTCTGCAGGGCACGTATTCGGGACCGACATTTTTTCTTATATCCTGCAAACATGTGAAGTTTTTCGGGCAGTATCTTGTGTAGAAGCATCTCCTTGTGTAGAAGTGAGATCTTCCGCCATTTCGATGAATCTACTGCAACTTCTGTCGCGGATTTGTGAGACACAGATTTGTGAACTTTTTGATTGAAAGGAGTTCCGCAGGGAGCGTATTCAAGACCCCCTTTTTCGTTTTGAAGTAAGATGTGCTTTTTAAATAGTTTTTTGTTCACCTTCTACACATTGTATAATGTTTTCAAGACATACTTAACGGTGGAAACTGTGAAAAAAATTTAAAACTAATTGTTGAATCGCATTTGATTTGGTTATTGACCTGTGCATGCAATTGCTATACGTGTTTATTGTTTGCGAATGTCTTGCTTGTGTCTGTTGAAAATGAAACATTGACAATCATGTCCAATTCATTTTGAACTGTTATGTTTTTTTGTACTATACCTATTTCAATTTCTACATTTTCTGTGTCTGTATCCATATCGTTGGGTTTCTTTCTTTATTCTTTTCTAAATTTTCTGTATTTGTATCCATATCGTTGGGTTTCTTTCTTTCATCTTATTTTCTTCTGTCATCCTTATTCTATTATGCAGTCGGCAAAGAATGCATGGCTATTTTTAAAACACCTGCCTACGCTTACAATATATTTGCATTGTGCACTAAACCATGTAGTGAAGTAGTGACTAATCCACCTCGAAGTTATTCACCTTGTCCATATTGTTGACCTACACATTCTGCAAAAGTGATTTGTTTTATATGTTGTGTGTTGTGTTTTAAAAGTCCGGTGAGTTATTTATTGGTGCATTTGTTTGCAAACACCGTAACGTAAAATATTAATTGACCTATTCCTTGCCCAACAACCTAAACCAACTAACGAAAGTCCATATTTAAAAAGTCTCGAATACCGTAGGATTGTTGCACTCATGTCGCATATGAAACACCATTGGAATAATAATTTTTAATTTATGATTAAACCAACTGGTACTTTATTCGAGAAAATCCGCCCATTGAAAATAAATGCGTAAAAAAATCATTTTTGTATTGTCGAACTTTGGGCCAAACAACTGGGCCAACCCTAGTACCTATCAATTATTGTTAGAGGATGGACGCGTTTTGAGTAAAAGGAATCGGAGAGCGTGTATGACAAATTGCATGAATGTGACGGAAGCTAGGAGTGTGTGCAAGGATAGGGTTGTCTGGCGCTCTGTCCTCTCTGCCTACCCTGCAAGGGACGTGGCATCAGGGTACAGACAGATATATATTCTATGTAAATTTTGTGTCAAATTTTCATGTTAACCGTTGATTTTGTCGTTGGCTTTTCATTCATTCATTCAAGATAATCCATGTAATATTATGCATTCATTTATGGATAAATCCTTGATTTTTTTTTTCAATAACAAAAACACTATTATGTCTGTGCTATGTAAAAAAAATGTGACCGTTTTATTTTCATGAATATTATTAGAATACTACGTTTAAAAAAATCGAACAAAATCCGTTCATTGAGATTGTACTCGTAATTCAAATTTGAATTTCAAAATGTTCGATTTTAGAACAAGACGAAATTTTTTTGTTCGATAATATAATTATGGTCAATTGGTTTCAAAACTCAGAGAGTAGCCATTTTTTTCACGCTTTCATCTAACGTCGTCTGTTGTTGTTATCTACGACTTCATTTTCCCCTTCAGATTTTAATAACTTCCCATTGTCCAGCGCCTTGAAATTTTCACACATATTTGCTTTAGGTCACAGTTTAAAATATGTAGTACCTACTATTTTATCATAAACTTTTCAATTTGGTACACATATTTTAATTTTTTTTTACAAGTTTTTTTTGCGAATAGGTACATAAGTTTAAATATATTTAGACTCTGTATCTCTGTAGATTATCGTTATATTAAAATGTTTGTTACGAGTATATTCAATATTCTCTCATTCGGGCAACTTACAATAGATAACTAGACTCAAAATATGGTGAATCTTTTTTAATTTTTGCATAAAAAATTCTAAAAATAAGTTACAGCTATGTAGCACTGAAGGGACGAATACGCGACATAAAAACAACAATGGTCAGCGGTATTCGCGATGCAGAAAAAATGTTATAGCCAGGTTATAGCTCTGTTTTTATTACTTTCGCAAACGAGGACATTAAAGTGCAATAACTTATGTTTTTTCCACAAGGAGCTTTACTGTGTTAACTCAGTTAACTGTTTTATGTGCCCCAGACACAAACACATACACAAATATATAAATAATCTATTAATATATTTTTATTTTACTTACTTACGTATTCATGGCCGTAGGCAGCGAGGGTTTTGGGGGCTCAACCCTCCCCCCCGAAATTTCTCAGCCAACCAACCGTTTTATACATAGGATAAATAAATCACATATTACCACATTGTTTTTTCATCGTGTCATGAATTTTCAATAATTATTGTGAAAATCCATTGAATCACAGTTGTTTCATTAAAAAAAAATGCAAATTTCAGTACCTATTTAGTTCCGTTGTCTTTGCAGTTTCTTTAGATCCATTTCGTTTCTAGGTTTTCAAAAACTAATCAAGTAACATATAATTTGCTTTTTTCATAGACTTCGTACCTACATCATTATTTTTTCCTTCTTTGGCAAATGATTCGTCTTATTCATGTGGCCTGTCGGGCCCCCTATATCGTTGGCTATCACTTGGACGAACTTGTCCCTGTCCTGCGCTGCTCGGAACAGCTCCCCCATACTCCGGATGCCGGTCCATTCCCTTATATTCCGCAGCCAAGACATCTGTCCCTTAATTTCCCCTTCAGTATCAGTTGGAGTAGGCGACATTTCGCTGCACGGAGTATACATGACCCTTGAGTATATCAGACACATTACTGTTCTGAAAAATTCGATAGATTCGACATTTCGACTACATTACACTAACTGTAGGTACATTATTACCTATATCATACCTATTACGTCTACGAGATGAGAGGTCCAACGACCTGGTGATGTTGGACTCGCTCAGTGAAATAATACTAACGTGAAGTTTGTGTTTCATCTTAGCACATTGTCATTATTGTATTGTACAATCTTTTTTGTGTTACTTGTTTACGCTAATTTGATCACATACACTACTCAATACTCATATACCTATACCAATTTCCTCAATAGTATAGTGTTGTATTATGTAGCTATGTAAGTTCTAAGAATTGACAAGTTATAAGTTATAACTATTCGTGTGATTGATGTAGGCAAGTGAGACGAATCGCGCGAAATGTAAAAAAATCTTATACCTAATATAACTTAACTAGACATTGAGGAAAAGTATAGTGTCATAATCATACTTTTTTGACGGAATATGGTGTTATTTTCTACACATTTATTTCATGTAGAACATGAAGATAAAACAATTTTGAACATACCGAAAACAATGAACAAAAATATTTGCAAAACAGTGCCTTTTTGTATGTTTTCGGTGAGGTTTTTCTCACTCCCAAAGCCTGATAATTTTATAGTTAGGTTTTTTTTTAATTAATCTTGAAATTCGCGACAAAAAACCTACGCGAAAATTCGCATTAGGTATTCGTGTAAAAAAATGACAAAATTCGCGTTGTTGTCGGTTTTTTTATTAGCGTGTGTGAATGAGTAAATGGTTGGCGTTGGCGCAGTTGGCTGAGGCGGCAGTATCTCTAGCGGTAGTTGCCGGGTTCGAACCCCGGCGCTGCCGATGTTTTCCACACTTTTCGATATAGGATTTTAGCCTAGTGCAAAGTGTACAGGAAAGTATTTGAGTTTGTGTATGCTCGCTAAAAAATTACCGTAAAGGAGTCTACGTTTCGGCAAAGCCTTCTGTTGCCATTGTCACGATCTAATAAGTGCGCATGTTTTAACGAGGTGCTACACTAAAGTGAACGTTAGTTCGATCCGGTATTAAATCGAATCGAAATAGTAATTGTATAATGGTTATTTTGAGAGGTGCCTTGGGGTGATTAACGAGAGTGGAATAAAAATTAATCGAAATGTCTTTGAAAAAGCAGTCGTCGTCGGACAATAAAACCAGTTATTAAAATTTCGCGTGAAGGTAGGGTTGCCAGATCGGACGGGACTGTCCGGATTTTCTTTCATGTGTCCGGTCGAAAAAGTCTCGAAAAACCGGACAAAGGGTTGTCCGGTTTTTTCAATCGGACCTCAAAAATTTCAACACGATCAAGCCTATAGACTTATCAATTCTTCTTCTTCTTCTTTCGTATGCATGCGACCATTGTACAAGTTATCTAGGAGTCATAGCTCCGCGTCAATGTTCCGTAAGTAATCTATTGCCCTTGGCGTCACCTTGTGGATTTCCTCAAGAACCCCTGCAAACTTATTATCAGGACACCTCTCTACTATATGGTCAACAGTCTCTTATCAATTACCTATTATTCATAAAGTCTCTCAAGGGAATATAATCCTTGATTATTTCCATCATGTTCTCATTTTTCAGACGTAGTAGGCACCTGCATTCCTTGTGAAAACCCGAGTATTTATATAGGTAGCATTTTTTTCGTAAAATGAAATTTGTCTACTTAGTAAACACTATTTTGAACTACTTAAGTATAAGTATATTTTTTATATTTCGTTAAGGGGAAATATCGCTCTTCAGAACTCATTTTTAGCAAAAAATTTGCCTGCGAGAAACAGAAAAATTCTGAGGGGAGCAAAAAGCGAAAAATTGACCGGTTTTTTAGTCCAACAAATCTGGCAACCCTACGTGTGGGCCAGACTGACGGCGATGTGATGTGACGGACAATGAGTGAGGCGAAGTGAACACTGAGCAGTGAACCAACAATACGTGAGGGAAATATTCAAATAAAAAATAAAGCCATTAAATAAACTCCGTTGTTGGAGATTGCACTACAAGTGCGACAACTGAATTATAATCACCATATTAGTGTTAGGTTAGACGTAATCAGTGTGGACATAGTCTTGTAAAATACCTACAAGATGAGTATGAACAAGAATAAATTGACTAAAGCTACCATGGGCGTCGTCAAGGGGGGCAGCTGCGCCCCCTACAGTTTGGAATATGTATATATCTTTTCATACTAAATGATAAAACCTCACAAAAAATCACATTATTACCACACATTTTCTCATCATGTTTAAAATTTTCATAAACATCCATCAAAATCTATTTGTTTTATAAAAAAAATTGCCTGCGGCGCCATTTTTATTGCTTTTTTCTAAAGAACATTTTTCATACATATTACTGTGCGAAGTATTATATTTAGGTAGATTTACAAATAAACGAAACCACATCACGACCTTCTTCACTATGTCTCACAAAAAATCGCTTGCGGCGCTATTTACGCTTTTTTCATGCTGTCTCAAATTATAAAATGTTTGTTGCCCCTTCCCGTGCTACGAGACTGGCGACGCCCATGAAAGCTACGGTTCACTTTTGCGGAATAATTCTCCAATCAAAAGTGAAATCATCCAGTGATGAACCGTCTAATCACAGAAGTGATGCGATCACTGTTGTTAGGGATGGGGTCATTCCTTGAATTATGATACCGGTGATCAATGCAAAAGTGTAGCTTGTAATATGTGTTACCAAAATCTGTCTACTGAATTTGAATTGCATGACTGTATAACTATCTCTTTTTCTTCTTCTGTTTCAGCCCTGCTCTCTCCACTGCTAGATATAGGCCTCTTCCAAAAGATTCCAGTCTTTTCTGCCACTCGCGTTTCTCAACCACCGTCTACCCTCTACCAAAGTCTACCAATATCTACTGTGGTCTTATATCTTTTAAATATGAAAAGAGGTTGTATCAAAAGTTTTTTTTACTATTAGGTACTTAGATCGGGCGCCTTGCCAAAAGAGAAAGCAATAAATCGCTACATTACCGGCGATTTCGCGTCATAATGACGTCACGACAATGTCAAGTATATTGCATCATTGTGACGTGAAATTGCCGTGATTGGAGCAATTAATTGCCTCGTGTAAGCGAACCTTAAGATAACAGAAAGCCTGATAAAATATATTAAGTACAAAGTTTTTTTTATTTATTTAATCTTTAAGTGAACAACAAATACATATAAATATAAAAATGGACATAGTACAGACTATAAATCGTTTTTCACTAGGGCGAACTTATCGCAGAACTGCGGTTTCTTCCAGTTAACCCCAGTTTTGAAAATAAAAAAATGTACTCATTGTCTTAAGAAGGCACCTAGTAAATGACAAAATATTCATATAGTGTGAAAATACCTTATTGTTAATTTGTAACAACAAAAAAAAATGATACCCACTTATCAAAATATATTTTTTAACAATTTTGTAGTACAAATACTGCGTCCTGAAATCAGTTCGCAGTGATCAGTTCAGTGATAAACATCAGTGCTTCAAAAATCATAATTATAAGTTATTCTCTTGACGGTAATTATTGTTTAAAAAAATTGACGTGATTTTCTAATTTTACTTACCTGTGTATTATACGTAGAAAAAAACTTAACAATTCGTGAATATAAATATATACACCTGTTTCATTTAACCAGAAATTCGTGAGGGGCAATTTCGCGTTTTTCTTTTTTGTGTGCTAAGGCGCGATAATATTCAACTTTATCAAATTCTGTGGGAGAGTTTAAGCGCAAAATAAGAATAACGTAAGCGACAAAATAAATTTTGACTTGTTGTATAAAAAGGGGACCGAATATCGAAAAAATATTCGCTAGAATCACTGCTTCTTGCATTAAACATTTATCAACCAAATTACAGCATTATATCTAACAAACTACGAGAATAATCTCAAGTTTCAGTGAATTTGGGAGGTAACTTTGAATTATTTTTTACCAAGAAAATTTAAGTGATTCAAATTTCTAACTACTAGAGTCACTAAAACATATTCTCATTTATTCATGTTTTAAGTCGATGATATCTTTAGTATTAGCTGAGTAATCTTCGTTTTTACGACGTAATTTTTCGCATGTTCTATTAGTTACTATGGCCTCTTGAGAAATAGACTATTTCAAACATGTGCACAATGAATTGGTAGCGTTTTTGCAAACTCTAATCTTAAATGGTGTAAAAACGTGATTTTATTGTCATTTGATGAGTAATAATTAGATTATTTATGTATTTTTTCTTCTACATAACTTCACGAAGTATCTTTTTAATAAAATTGCTGAATCATTCATGAATCGGAAAAAAGATCGAAAGAATGTTCCTACTTCTGAAATATTGTTGTATTCACAAAAAAAAAACTATAATCTCTACCAATAAAAGAATGTACCTGACTGACTGACATACTCATCGACACAGAGCCCAAACGGCTAATCGCAAAGAAGTGAAATTCGGAATACACGTAGGTTTTAATACAAAACCTTCCACTAATGAAGGATTTTTGGAAATTTTGCCCCTAAGAGGGTGAAAATAGGGTTGAAAGTTTTTTTAGAGTAATACGAATATCTCTGAAACCAGACGTGTTACGAACTTGAGATTTGGTATAATATATAGATTCTCCTATCGAAATTAGACCATAAAAGTAACCATTCTTTCTAAAATTGTCATTATTGAGTCAGTCAGTAATCAGTCAGCAATACTTATTTCGATACATAAAATAAATACTAATTCTTCTTACTTTTTTTCAGAGGGAAACAACTTTTGAGAAGATCACAAGATATCCAGTTTCGCAGGACGTTACAGTTCTAGAGCAGGGGAACATTCTGGAACAGGTCCCACGGTATCGAATGTTATCTTTGGTTATCTAGCTGTATGAGTGCATTCAGAAATCATAAAGCTAGTTTACCGGAGTTAAGATCGTACCTTATCATCATGATGAACCAGTGGACCACGCCATATCGACAAGTTGAACTATTGGACCGCACCATGCCAACAAATTGGGAATTTACTTCCTTACTTCTGGAAATTTAGACAGCACGGAATTCGAACTCCAGACTCCAAAGAAATAAAAAAATAGCGCCGCAATCAATTTTTTTGTAAAATAATTGTATTTTGATGGATTTTCATACTAATTTTAGAAAATTTATGACATGAAATGTGAGAAACATGAGAACCTGCCCCCCCCCCTGACGACGCCCATGCTTTCCATTGCTACTGTTCTCTACTCCCTCACTGTTTAATTATTATTATTTTTTTTATTTATTCAAAACATGTGTTATTACAATAAATAGACAGATTAAATTTGTGTTTGAGGATACAGATCTTAAAACTATATATAATAACGTTTTACCCCCCCTTATAAAGTAAAAACTTGTGTTAAGGGGGAGGAGTATCCCGTAATTAACAGGGTTTGAAATATTATAATATTATTACATCATAACCTACACAGTAGGTATCAACCAAACAATAACATTAACAACTAAATAACTAAAATAACATAATCTACACTGCTGTAGGTACCTACCCATTATAGAGGCACCATTCTTACAAACTATTTCAGCAGCAGTACAAACCCAACATCATCATAATACATCATTATATAGTACCACAATATCAGTACCAATACCATACAACACGACGATGCACAAACATACGTACCCAGGTACCCAAATTTATTTACAGCTACACCGCTGATACAAAATTGTGACAAAACTTATTCATTATATCAATATTTTACATATAATTATATATTATGCAGTATGCACTATACATACACTACCCAACATTCAACCACAATTACATTACAACACACCGCGTATCTCAATCGGTTCGGTTCTGACCGTACTTATTATCAATATATTTCTTTATGCAACTTTTAAATTTATTTTTTTCTTTAATAATTCTAATTTTTTGAGGTAGATTGTTATACATTTTTATTCCCCTGTACATATAGTGATTCTGAGCAGCCGAGGTTCTGCATTTAGGTATTTTCAATTTAGTTGTTGACCTCGGCATACTCATGTAAACACCAGAGTTATCTGCAGCTTTTAATACAATTTCTTTATGTACCTGTATTAATGCATTTTTCAGGTATATATCATGAAACCTAGGCACAGGGAAAATTTTAAATAGAGAATCCGTTGGGTAAATTCTCGGCTTTTTCATTATAATTTTGATTATTAATTTTTGTAAAATTGTTACCGGTAAGAGATTTGTCTGATATGCACCTCCCCATCCAATTATTCCGTACTGAAGGATAGACTGCACGAAAGCATAGTACACCTTCTTTATTATTTTTATGTTCAGGATGTTTCGCAGTTTCAGAAAAATATATATTAATTTTCTAATTCTTTTCATGATTATATCTATTTGTTTTTTCCAGCTCATATTCTCTTCAATGGTTATTCCTAAATATTTTATATGTTTAGTCTCTTTTATTTCCCTACAGATACAATCTCCTTGGTTATCATTATCACATGTGTTATTGTGCACTTTTATTATGATGTTTGTCGTATTTGTTTGAAAACTTTTTAAGGAGAACTTGACAAAATTGGTTTTGTCCGCGTTAAGGGAAAGGAGATTAGCATCAAACCATTTCTTCATTTGGTTTATGTCGTTGTTAGATGATGTCGTCAGTTCCGTAATATCTTTGCCTCTCGTAATTATTACTGTGTCGTCAGCATATGATACAATTTTTCCATTTATATGCAGATTAAACATGTCATTGACATATATTATAAACATTATGGGCCCTATTACCGTGCCCTGCGGGATTCCGTACTGAGACGTATGCGCCTCACCCAGCTTATCACCAATTTTTACATATTGTGGTCTATTTCTAAGATATGTCACAAACCAATTCAGTGCCTTTTCTTGAATTCCTATATTTTTAAGTTTTTCTAGCAATATCGAGTGGGATATGCTGTCGAAAGCCTTGCTTAGGTCTATAAATATCCCCAAACATTTGTCCCCCTGATCCAGCGCCTCCATGATTAATCCAGTCACCTTGGCAATTGCATCGTTCGTGCCGACTCCTGGCCTGAAGCCGTATTGTTTCTCATTCAGTATTAGATTTTCCTGCAGATATTTAACTAGTTGCTTTTTGATTATTTTTTCGAATATTTTTGATACATTTGACACTAGAGATATTGGCCTGTAATTATTTATGTACTTCGAGTCTCCCGATTTAAATATAGGCGTGATAATTGTTTTTTTGTAAATGCTTGGAAAACATCCAGTCAAGATACTTGTGTTAATTATGTGCGCGATAGGTTTAGATAAAACATCTTTTAATGATTTTAATAATTCAGCCGTAATCGAATCAAATCCTGGCGCGGTGCCTCCCCTCATTTCTGTGATAACTTTATTGACTTCTATTTCTGTTGTTGGTTCGAAACCTCTCATCTCACCTTGTGGGGGTCTCCCACCTGTTACGTACTTAGTTCGGTCATCGGTTCGTTGGGACGAGATCGCAGAAGCCATAGTCTCACCGACACTCACAAAATATTCGCCGAATAGATTCGCTCCCGTCACCGGTTCAATGTCGAGATCGGTTGCTCTTCCTTCATGTTCTATTACTGATATACTATTTTTATTTTTACTTTTTTTGTCAATAATTTCGTTTATAATACACCACACTTGTTTTAGATTACCTTCACTTTGATTTATTTTATTTTTGTAATATGCTTCTTTAGTGCAATGTATCAACTTAGTTAATTTATTTCTGTACAGGATATAGTACTTTTTAAGTGAAGTATTACCGGGATATTTCTTGGTTTGCTTGAATATTTCTTGCTTTTTTCTTATCGATATTAGCAATCCCCTGGTAACCCATGGTTTAAGAAATTTATGTTTAGATTTTATATCCAGACGAGTTGTGTGTGTGCAAGACTGTATGTGTTCGGATAATATACTCTCAAATAACGCGGCGCATGAGTCGCTGTCCTCCAATCTGAAGACATCTTCCCAGCCTCTCTCTGACAATTTTTCCTTAAGTAGATCGTAATTTATTCGCCTAGATACAAGGTCGGCCTTATTTTTATTTCGTATGGGCTCATTGCCCGTACGCAGCATCATGCAGGTATAGTGGTCTGTTATATCTGTTTTCCATATTATAGGAACTAGTCTGTTTATTTCATTCGTGTTACACCAAATATGATCAATACAAGATGGTTTCTGATGAGGTACTACCCTCGTGTATTTGTTTATTAGGGATTTGAAATTATACTGTGTTAGTAGATTTATATATTCATCTTTTATATTTGTCATTTTACAATTCTCGGATAAATCTATATTTATATCTCCGATTATTACGGATAAGTATTTTCTAGTCAGTTTTAAAACGTTCTCCAATTTTTCTATAAAATGCACTACATTACTAAAGTGGGTTCTGTAAATAGCAACTATCTGGCATTCGAAGTTGTTATTATTTGAAACAATTATTTCCAAGCAATTGGCTAATTCCAGATCCACTTCCTGTGCTTTTACAATATTAAATTCATTTAGTATAAATACGATGACGCCCGAAAAAGAATTAATATATTTATTTGTTACAATACATTCTCTATAATGAGGTATACTGAAATCAGTTCTACCGTTTGAATGTGTCTCCGTTAACACTATTGCAACCGGTTTCATCACCAGATTATTCAAATACAACAAGAATTTATCAAAATTCTTTCCAACACTACGAATGTTCATTTGTAATATGCTAAAATTTGACTTACAGCTTGACAGTACACTATTGCAGTCCTCGACACTCACACACTCCCTTTCATAGGTTTCAAATAATTCATCTACATTTCTATTAATGTAATCATCCATTTTTATTCTTGATAGTTGATGGCTTGTCTTGCTCTATGCATCATTTGTTTTCTTATTTTGCAGTCATTGCTGGTTGCTGTGTGGTTTACTTCATATTCCGTTTTATACTTTAGGTTCCTTTCGGTGCAGTTTGCGCATTTCGGCATTGCTGTTTTTTTTCCGCATTTTTCGGTCGGATGATCTTCCGCACAATGACCACATGTTGGCTTGTTCATTATGTTGGCACATCTTTTTTGGGTGTGCCCGTAGCCTAGGCAGTGGTAACATTGCATCAGCGGATTGCAATCCTCCACTTTAATTTTAGAGAATCCTAAATTTAATCTCTCTTTTTTTAGAAGTATATTCCTCATTTTTGGGGAAGTTTCTACTACAAAACATTTCGTATTTCTTCTTGTTTTAATTTCACTTTTCAGACTGAAATGATTTTTTTCTTTCTCCGTTAAGTATTTAATCTCTTCGTTCTGTAGTATTATGTCTTCCATGAATTCATTTTTTGTATACTCCATTTCGATCCCTTTAAAAATCATACATGGGTTCTTTCTTAATATTTCCTTAGCTTCTAATTCTTTTGCGGATTTGTTTATTTCGGTTAAGAGCTTATTTGCGTGTTCTCTCTTTGAGCATGACATTATTAGTCTGTTTTTAGATATAGTTTTCATATATTCGACTCCAATCCCTAGCTTAGATATTTTGATGTTCCTTTGTATATTTAGTTTTATGTCCTCTCCTTCTTTATTACTATTTACAAGAATCTTGTATGACGGTTTGGGATCGCGGGGTCCCAGTTTTGTTTCGTTCTTGGTAACCATAGCATACGTCTGCTGTGCATTGGGTTTATTCATTTCCTTCAGTTTTCCATTTTCAGCCAGTAGTTTTTCACGCTCTTCCTTCAGTTCTTTAATCAGTTCTGTGTTTTGTTTGTCTTTTTCCAATATTTTTGTGACATCTATTGCCACGTGAGATATTTGTTCTAAGAATTTGTTTGTTATTGTCACTAATTTTATTTGTATTTCCTTTGTTATTTTTATTTGATTTTCTTCTAGAGTTCTCAAGAGGCCCTGGACATCGGTCCTGGCCCGCTCAATGTATGCGTGAGGGTCAATCCCCATCACGTCTTTTTTTTTAAACTATTCTTCTTTTTAAAATGGTTGTTTGGTCGCACAAGTGTTAAAGTTATTATCAATTTTGTCTGTTGAATACGTCTATTATTGTTGTAAGACAACAAGACACTGTAAATTTCTATTGTCTTGTTCTATTGTTTTGTTCTATCAAAAGTTCTATTGTCTATGCACCTACTTATACGAGTATGTATGAAATCTACACCCGAATCCCATCCCTATCCCCTCCACATCTTCCTTATCCAATTACCTTCTCTGACTCCTGTACAGAGAGTGTATACATCGTTTATTTTTGATTGTGTGGTATGTGTGTGAATAATTGATGTATTATGTATGCAATGGCGGATCCAAGATTAAATTTGGGGAGGGGGGCTGAAGGTCGTAGCAGTCTTTTTTTTTCAGAAAAATTGAAGAAGTGATACGAAATACACAGTAGGATTAATTAGCGTCCCAGGCGAATTTTTTTTAACAAACAATGACATGATGAGAAAACTATGTGGTAATAATGTGATTCTTCGGAAACTAGTTGTATATAGAGTACTGTCACTCATGGTTTTGGGGGGGAATTCAGCCCCCTAGCCCCCCTGGATCCGCTAGTGTAGTATGGCCTGTGTAGCTGTGTGCTTATGGTTGTTAGGTGATGGATGAAAGAAACATGTTATATTAATGTACATTGTGTATTTATATCTGTCACCTGTATGAGCACCATAAATTAATAAATATAGACTTCTCTGGCTGATAATACTGAGGAGTGTGTTGGCAAGCCCTGCCTCTAAATTAAATGTTAATTAAATAAATAAGATTTAATACTCAACATGTAATACAAAAATAGCTTCTAATTAATATAAGAATTAAATTTTATTATCAAATGTTTTGGTCTAATTTAATTAGATTGGGTAATTATCATTAAAATTAATATGTTGTATCTTACAGATGTTTTTGTAAAATAATAAATTAGTAGAATTAGGGCCTGTGACTTTTATAGCCTTGAAACCTAATGCCTCCCTGTGTCTTCTGATGAAATCAAGAATTTATTTATTTAGCATATGGCATTTCGTTACATCACATCTTAAAATAAGGACATAGAACAGTAATAATAGCACAGGTAGGTCTGATTGTCAAAGGCTTAAGTCAATGTTTAAAATATATCCAGTCGGTGTATCCGTTAGTATGAAAAAGTTTTTGAAATTCCCCGCATACGCTCTAAGGCCGCCTTCGGATACAATATGGTGTATGGTCTGTTTCTCCACCCGGCAGTCATATCCAGGGGAATCCAGCCAGCCACACTTATGGAAGAAATCGGCACATTTGCAGATCAAGAATAACTACTATTGATAAATCGAATCTTGATGATTAAGAGACTATATTCTACCAGTCGGCTTTGGCGTTTACTCAGCCAACGCTGAGAGCATCGTCTTGAAACTGAAGACAGTGATAGATGAAAGTATTGACTAGAAGCTGACTATCCTAGAATTACAATACATATTTGGAAATTCCTTGAACAAAAATTAATATTCCAAAAGTACCCCTTAAATTTACGGGAGTAATGAATTGTCCATGCAGTTTTTCAGATGTAAAAGTATAATGTAGCCAAAATATTGGTAATTATAAGGTTAACAAGTTGACTGTCGTAAATTTATCAATTTGTTCCCAAATTTTTTAAAAAAGGTATAATTCACATTAAGGCTTGCATTTCGCGCTAACATTCTCATACAAAATTTGAAAAAGTTGAAGCGATAATAGAAAGTTTTTTCCTCAGTGCATATCGGCCCTCAAGTCAGATGAATTGGCCGCAATTGTTGTGATAAATTGACAAGCTGGTTGAAGCGTAGACCTCCAATCAGGGGGTGCTGGTTCAAATCTCAGCGACGACCATGTATTCTGTTTTCAGCTTACTGAAAAGTGTGCAGAAAAGTTTTTTGTTTATTTGTTCTACGACTAAAATTCTTTTTTTCATCCACTGATACAGCGTGGTAAAAAACGAATAAATTGTCGATTTTTTTTAAGTGTAGATGATTTAAAATAAAACATATTTCATACTAAATCAAACGTTTATTACTACTTAAAATCATATTACTATATCTATGTATTATACACCTAATTAATAGTAATACACATTACATACTATCAGTTATGTACAAATTGTATCAATCAAATATGTTTTATTAATAAAATAATGAGACGATTTGATCTGCTGTATGCAACAAAACTTTGTTAACAATAATCATACACATACCTACACAATCTGTGCAATTTTTCATTAAAGAATCACCATATCGCTTCATTATAATCAATGCAAGGCTTTTTCCAAAGATGTGGGACTTCCAAGATGTTGTCAGATGGGAGGGATCATGTGGAGCAAATGAACAACCAAAGATTACCACACCTAGCCCTACATAGATCCAGCGTGCGGGGGTTCAATCCCCGATGCCGCATTACTCTACTTCACGACACAAGCTTTTCAAGCTTACTGTAAAGTGTTCAAAGATGTATTTGGGTTCATTTCGATAAACCCAGATTCATTTACTTTTATACTTTTTCACGGATTTAGATGTCTGTGGCGTAGCAAGGCTCTCAGCTAGTAGTAAATAATTTTTAAAACTAATTTACAACCGATTTGAGATATACCTGAATTATTTTAGGTATGGAACCGGATTTATCTGTACCTATTGCACAGACAGAATTACATTAAGTTTTTTCCTCAACAGAGATGAGAGGCATCTTCATTCACATAATGTAGCGTTATGTGAACTCCCTTGGGGAGGAAGCAGGATGGGTGTTCCGACGCTTACGAGTACTCTCGTCTCTGTTGAGGAAAAAACTTAATTTACAACCATTGGAATGCCTATTTTACGAACTCTGCAAGAGACTCTGAGATTGCTATACATTTTTTCACATTATTTACACTTATTGAATCACATTCTCATATGGTAATAAGAATATTACGTCTTCCTCATATTCAACATGACATTGATCTGCCAAATGATCGTCCGCAAGTTCGTAACAATCTCCTTCAAGTGTTTATTCTTCAGCACCACCTGCTCC
Source organism: Ceraclea dissimilis (assembly GCA_963576895.1). NCBI lineage: Eukaryota > Metazoa > Arthropoda > Insecta > Trichoptera > Leptoceridae > Ceraclea > Ceraclea dissimilis. Next base: position 20,907,478 of record OY756362.1, read on the forward strand.
GTCAGTTCCTTGTTCTCTTCGCACACTAATCTGTAAGCTTCCGAGGTTTTCTTCTCGTCTATGGTCTTGTTGTGTTCGTATTCGTCTTTCAGGGGAATCAGGCTTTCTATGTGCGTGTATTCCATGCCCTGGAAAATAATCAAATTACAAAAAACTATTTAAAGAAATTAAATACCAAAAATTTAATGCAAAAAAAACCAAAGATGGACAAGTTGCATATTTTTTAGAAAGAAATGGTGTTCGATGAAGGCGCCACTTGTAGCTTTTTGGGAACCATAGTAGCGACACTTATAAAATTTTGAAAACAGAAATGTCATTGTTGTCAGCAAATAGAATTGTAGTTCCCAAATTATCTGGGACTACTTTCTTGACAGACTGTACCCAGCATAAAGTTTCTAACAACTCTTTTCATGACCATGATTTGGTATAAGCGGTTTATTATTTATGAAAAGCGCCATCTATCAATGAGTAGTCTAAGCTTGAAACACCATCAAATCCTTGCGTGTTTACACATATTTCACATAGATGGCACTATCCACGAAATTTAAAATATTTTGCTCCTGATTATCCAAATTAAAAATACATGAAGGAGTTTGTGAAGATGACAAATAAAAAAATCACATCTTACTAAATGCTGCTATATGGTGTAAGTAAAAGCAAAATATTCTTACAGGAACTTGGCAGTTCTCGTTACACTTCTCGTATATGAGGCGGAGTCTCTTAAATAGTAACCGAATGGTCCTCAGCTGTTCCTGTATCTTGGCTTTCTTCTCATTGCTGGACACGGTGCCCGGTGGTGTCCCATTTGGAGGCTGAATTGCCTTCAGTGTCTGGAAGACCTCCTGTGTTCTGCTCACTATGTCTTGCACTGTTTCTTGACCAAATCTGGAAAAAAATCATATTTAAAACAAGACATTACCAGTAGGCTGAAGAAGGAAGAATCAGGTATAAATGCTGTCGAGATGAGATCCCCGAGAAGAATGTGTGGAGAGATAGGATAAGAAATGAAGTGATAATAGAATTGAGTGAATGTAAAACAGCTGTTGTGACCAAAATAAAAGTGCACAAGTTGAGATGGTCGGGACATGTAGAGAGAATGAACGATAAAAAAGATAACAAAGAAAATTTACCTGGGTGAAAGAAGAGGCGTGAGGAAACGCGGATATCCAAGAAGCACATGGATTGACCATGTAGACCAGATTTTCAAAGTTGGGTGTGTTTTGAGTAAAAGGAATCGTAGTGTGTATGACGAATCGCATGAATGTGACGGACGCACTAAGTCTGTGTAAGATTCTCGGTTCACGATTACAGTGTGTGGAAATTATCACAGCAGACCTAAGTTTAAAAGTGGACCACGAATAGGCTGGACGAGTGAGTGATTCAGGTGGCCCATCCGGAGAAACAAAATAAAATTAAAGTCACCTGCAAAGTGATGCTGTGTTGAACTCCTTATTCTGCTGTGGCTGATTTGCCGTCTGATTGGATTGACTTGCAGTTCCCGTCGTAGTCTGACTTATGTTAGCCTGAGTGCCCGTAGTCTGTCCACTGTTTGTCATTGTGCTGGCGATGGCTGGATTGTTGGAAGAAATGGCTCCGGCAGTGCCCGCTATTCCCAATCCGGCTGTAGGCATTGTGCTGGGGAGGTTGGCTGTGGTACCCATCGTGGTGCCCATGCTGATAGCAGACATGTTTTGATTCGGGGAAGGTGTTGAACTGACAACAGCCATACTCTGAAAAACAAAGCAAAACACGATTATCGTTTTGCTTCCTGGATTTATAGACTGTCTCACGATGCTAACATCATTTTTTTTTAGTTTACCATGTTATGTGCAATAGGTCCAATGATGGAGAAAGGAATACACACAATAATATGGTTATAATAATTATAATCCTTATTTATTTATTTTACTTATTTTATTTTATTTAGTTACAATATAACACAGCTCAACGTTACGGCGTTTGCCTGTATGTATGTGTATGATATGTATGATAGTGAGACGTGGACATGGCTGAAGAAGGATGAATCAGGGTTGAATGCAGTGAAAATGAGATCGTTGAAAAGAATGTGTGGGAAAAAATTGAGAGATAGGATAAGGAATGAGAATATTAGGTACGTAGAGATCGAGTGACTGTAAGATAGATGTTGTGATTAGAATGAAAGTTAATAAATTTGAAGATAATTACGGCGTGTTGAGGGAATAAATGATGAGTGGATGAAGAGGTATGAGGAAGCATGGCTGTCGTGCATGAGACTGACATGGATGAATGAGTTTTGAGCAAAAGAAAGCGGAAAGCGTGCGCGTCAAATTGCACGAATGTGACAGAAATGAGGATTGTTGTGAAATAAGCTTTCTATCCTCTCTGCCTAACCCGCAAGATTCAAGACGTAAACGGATGGATACATCTCGATAAATTATGAGATGCAAAGTTTTATCATGTAATGCACACATTATCGGTTATGTGCTTGAAAATGTAGAGCTTAATTTAAAAAAAATAAACAAAATGAAACAGATACCTGAGAAGGCATTCCCGGCATGTTGCCCATCTGTCCCTGCATTCCACCTCCGGCATACTGTGGCTGTCCCATTTGTGTCCCCATCCCCGACATTCCCGCTGGGGACATCCCACCTCCCATCACACCTGGAAATAGAACACAGTCCACAATACAAAATCTTAAAAAAACAGACACTCTAAATTCACCAAAAAATTTAGTTATTTGCCCAACAAATGCAACACTCATTGCCAAAATGAGACTTGTTTATCTTATGGTAGGCAAAGAGGACAGAGCGCCAGACAACCCTATACACACACTCCTTATGTCTATCACATTCATGGGGTTTGTCATACACGCTCTCCCATTTCTCTCACTCAAAACGTGTCCATCATTCTTGAGGATCTGGTCGACATGGTCAGTCCAGGTTAACCTCGGACGGGCCCGCTTCCTCACACCTCTTCGCTCACCCAAACATATCTTTTTAGTCATCCTGTCGTCATTCATTCTCTCAACATTCCCAAACTGCCGTAGCTTGTACACTTTCATCCTAGTGAGGAGACCTGTCACTCTGATATATTCTATATCTACGCATGAATATGTAATAAATATAATGTAATAATGAATATTAAACAAATAACTTTACTTGACAATTCTGAATCATCACCAGACATCTCTAACTTCTGACTAAAGCGAGTTTTAATTAATCAAAAAAGAACCACCTATTCACAATGCCCTAATGAAACACTGTGTTTTAAAAATACAACAATACTACAATCTATCCCTTGCAATAACAATGATGATTAAAATGACATTGTCTGTAAACAAACTAAAAAGAAAATCAACACCAAACTAACCTGTAAGTTGATTTGTCATGCCCGTAGCAAAGTTGCTTCTCATTCCCGAGGCGGCTGGATTATTGGAAAAACCTCCAAATTGATGTTGCTGTCCAGACATCTTTATAAAATAATCAAATTAAGTGTATTTTTTGTAATAAAACTATAAAAAAGCGCCAGCGCTCGCATTCACGCACGGCATAAATGGAAAAATGGCGAGCTGTCAAACGAAACGAAGTTTACAATCTATGGTTTCCCAGCGCTGTCATTTTTTTATCTATGACTTCAATTTAATTTCGTCATGTTGGTAATACGTTCATACATTTACATTATAATGTTGGTACAAGATATTTTCTTTTTCCTTTTCTTCAAGTTTTCTTAGCTAAAAAAATGGCAAAGTAGTGAAATGTCAATAAGTCGCTCTTTTCATTCAAGTTTACTTATTTTCCTTCGTTTTCGCTGATTTTCTTCGTTGATCCAAGTCTAATATAAACTTAGCTTTGATTATCATGTAACTGACTCACTTTAATTGAATTTATCCTACGATTTTAATGTTTTCAACCGTGATTTGTAGTTTAGTGTAAAACCGGCAATATTATGGGAAAAGTAGGAAAAGCTTTACGCTGTCGCAGATGTGTGGCGTGTGGAGTCAGCAGTAAGCAATTACATCAAAGGAACGTTGATAAAAAGGAGATTGACAATGATAATCCTGAGACAGATAAACCAGAGACTCCAGAGAACATTTTCTTTGCACACTTTCCCAGAAATGAAGACAGGTAAGAATATTGGAAACTATTTGAGTGCTGTGGCCCCACTTTTTGTCAATAAAGTCTTTTTTAAAAAAAAAAGCGCTGAATGGTCCTATTTCGCTCGGCTCGACTGCGGATGGGGCCTGACCAGCGCACAGAAAGTCTGAATGTGTTTTTTTAAAAAAAATTTAGTAAATTTACGATGTTTTGGACTTGAAATACCACTATCTGCGGGTTTATCGAAATAAACCCATATACATCTTTGCACACTTCGCAGAAAGTTTGGTTGTGAAGTGGAGTAAGTCGGCATTGGGGATCGAACTTGAATCTACCGGAATTACGGTCGAGTGCGTTACTAACCAAGCTACCAACCACCTCTATGGGATTTTTTTAAATTTCTTGTTACCTACAACATTTTTTTAATTTAAAGAAAGTAAACAAAAACACTATACATACCAGAATCCAAATATGGACATACCAATTTAATTTCATTCAATGTGGGACATTTGGCCAAATTCAGTAACAATAATTCCAGATGCAGAGAATGGGTAAGAGTGCTGGGAGATGAGGACCTCGTGTACGTTCCAATAGAGAAACTCTGCCAGAACAGATTTGTGTGTGCGGCTCACTTCGAACCAAAACAATTCAATAGAGCTAAATCTCGCCTCAAGTCATTTGCTGTCCCAGTGTTGAATATGAGACGAGAACCTTTGGCTGATGATTTACTGATTGACTTCCCTCAACACGTCTACAAGGATGAAGTTGACGGTGAGTTGAACAAATTGAGCATTTGTCTAAATAATTAATTTATTAAATAATTTTACGAGGGCTGTTTTTTTTTCAAGTTCCGTTTGTGTTTCTAAGTAAGCACGAAATACGAAAGGGTAAGATCTGCACATCACACGATTATGCAACTCTCCGACCACAGCCTCCGCCATTTTCGACTCCAATGCGTCACTCACAGCCGAGATACGGGCAATCAAAGCGAAGATGGCCGCTTCGATCGGTGCTCCCGCCAAATGTGAGTTTACGAAAGTTTTCAATCAGGGAACTTTCTGAACAATATGGGTGCGACTTGTACTCAAAGTTGCGGGAACTGCTCAAAGACCGAAGAAGTTTGATGATGTACGAAATAGATGGGTTGTTTATTAAGAAGATGAGATTTTCGGGCGAAGCACCACCCCCTCACTACTCAAGACCATCGTCAGCGTGCAATGGTACCAAACCGACCTCCACAAACGCCATCATACGCACCTTCGACTCAAAACCAAGATCCCTGGACTACCTCTATTCTATTAGCACCGCCGCCACCTTCCCGAAATGATGACAACATGACATATTCGTACTCCACACAGAACAAGTCTTCAACCCCAACAATTAGAATTGTCCCGGATGGAATAATTGTGCTTTCGAGAAATGTTGTTAATACAGTTTTGCTGAAGGCATACATACAAGATTTTGAGCAGGGTGATGAATGTTGCCCGCAGCTCAGACAATAGATGGACAAAATGCCTCCTGTGCTGGCGTCCTAGGACTACCACAAGAAGCCCCGGACGACCACAGCTCCGATGAAGAGACGACATCGTGAAGTATGCCGGTACAACATGGATGCAAGTGGCCCAAGATCGTTTGGCAGGAAAGGGATGGAGGAGGCCTACGTCCAGGAGTGGATGGCTACGGGCTGAAGAAGAAGATGAATAAACACACAGTTTACACACACGCTCTTACTTAAAATCGAATTGTCGTTGAACACACTTAGGGAACAAGGAACGCAACACAACGTTTGTGATTTGTGATGTGTTGACGGGGTATATATTAAACTTTATTATTTATTGTGGTGAAGGTACTGAAATATAACACAATCAGGCTGGGATATCTGGCACAGTTGTGACTAGTTTATTAAAAGATTATTTCGAAAAGGACACAGGTCAAAGGTCCTTGTTTGCTGTCAATGTACCTATGGAGAGTTTTTTGCGAATATCAGAACACAAGAGGTGTCAAAATTTGGGTGTTAACGAGTAGTTCCGTGTAGGGGAGTGCCCCCCCCTTGCCCCTACTTGCGGGCGCCCATGAATATAGGTACTGTAACTAATTATAGTAGATAGGATCCCTCAACTTTCTTGTTTTTGTTATTTTTGTTTATTTTACGTTACTATATTATTTCAAAATATGAAAAAAAAATTCAGAGCACTGATTACTATTTCTGTAGGTACACATAGCTTTTGCTACTAATAAAAAATAATAAAAAAATATATCATCATGTTTTAATTACCTTTATTTAATCATTTAGAACTAGTACATATATTAATAGCCCTACAGACTTGAAGTACAATTTTTGATATGGCCTGGGAGGATACTTTAAACAAATAGTGTTGACTTTTGTAACTGTCATCAGATGCTATAGTGAAATTATTTTAAACTGTAGAACGCAGTCATAAAACGTGTGACCGAGAAGGGACGACTACCTGCTTTATACGCACTTATGCCAGAGCCGAATAGTGCAAATAAAGCAGGTAGTCGTCCCTTCACGGTCACTTGTTTTTAATAGACGAATCTGAGTTTGTCAAAATAAACCTTAATTCATCTTTGTACACTTCATAGTTTGCTTAAAAAGCTTGTGTCACGAAGTGGAGTAAGTTGGCACCGGGAATCGAACCCAGCTCAACGAACAGTCGAGGCGTTACTAACCCAGCTATCGACCACACCTAACGATCGATTCCTTGCTCTTTGCAGATGATGTACCATCAGTCCCCTCTCCTTGCAATGAAGAAGAATTAGTTTGTGATTCTCCGATTGATTTCTCCACGATCTCTGGTAAGAACTTCTCTAAAGTCTCCACAATTATCTCCTTAATGTCTCTCCATTATTCTGTAAATTACTACATTTTCAGATCATACGTACGTTCATCCTTCCTCCGATGTGAAATTAGAAGAAACTGATGAAAAACCAGTAAAAATAAAACGTATAACAGATTCAGGCAAGTAATGATAATAATAATAATAAACTCTTTATTGTCATATATAAAAATACGCACAATGGGCGTGCTTATTGCCGAGAGGCAATCTCTTCCAGCAAACCACAGTGAGTATGTTTAAAACATGGACAGAATACAATTAAATTAAATAAACATTGAAATACATAAGCGGGTGAATATAAGATATGTACATGTTTATATAAAACTAAGGTATATATAATTATATTAATACATCTTATGGCACATCATTTATAGCTACTACACTCACATATGCGCAATTACAAGAAAGAAAAATGAATTAGTTGGAAAGGGATATTGGAAAAGAGGAGTGAATTGGAGGGCAATAAATGTCATTGTTGGAGGGATCGGAGATTCTTTTTGAAGGATTTTATGTTCTTTGCGTTTCTGATCTCCAATGGTAGATTGTTCCAAAGTCTAGTTACAGTCTAGTACACGTTATAAAGTAAAATTGCTCTTAAAACGTGCTTTCATAGGAATTCCCATAGATGGTGGTAGTGTAGATATTTACTAGAATATGAATAGGGTTGCTGAAAATATGAAGCCAAGCTTTTACGAAGATTTCCATAGATGGTGATAGCGTAGATATTTACTAGCATATGAATAAGGGTGCTGAAAATATAAAAGCTAGCTTTTATAAAAATTACATAGATGGTGGTTGTGAACATTGAAAGTGGCATTATGAGAGAGAATGTTCTGTTATATTCTATTGTTTCATAGGATAATGCGAAGCCTGCGATAGTAGAGTACAAGCCTACATCCTCGAATTCCATCACCACCACGAATGGTGACGTCACCTTGTATCGGTGACAAACACCTTGTCTCGGTGACAAACACTTGGACTACGGAATATTTTTTCCCATACAATTTTGATGGTGTAATCATCGTCAAATGTCAGTTGGGCCCGGCCTCCATGAACAATATGGCGACGGCCTCGGATAATGGATTCACCAAACAGCTTCTTACATATTTGTAAGAAGCTGTTTGGACTATTGTCCACAATATATTGTAAGACATGTTTCTTTATTTTTTCAGAAGCGACACCTATCAAGAACAAAATAAAGCGTTTCCAGGTTTCCAAATCAACACAGACAAGGTCCACTAAAGTGAAACGGACGCAAACTAAATTCGGAAACGTAAAATCAACTCAGACAAAATGTGTTCAGTCGAAATCCACTCGAACGCAAGCCACACAGACAAACTGTAGTCAAACAAAATGCAGTCAGACAAAATGTACACTGCTGCATTTTTTAAAGAAGATGGATCCATCGTGAAATCATGTTTATAATAGCATATGGATCGTTGCCCATGTAATATTAACATACAGGCTGGCACCGAGTGACATTTGACGATGATGACGCCACATAATATGGCAAGAAATAGGGAAAAATATTCCATAGACCAAGTGTTATCACTGGTGAATTCACCTAAAAGGTGGTTGCCACGGTGATGTTATTTGAGTGTCAGGACTCAGATTAACGACGACTTTGTATGAATTAATGAAGAATCAATGTTGCCAGGATGCTGGTGACAAAAGATTGTGAATGCCGAAAAAACTGAGACTCTGGGATTGGATAATTTTATCAGAAAAGTCGGAGAAGCATGCTTGGTAACTCGTAGCTTAATTGCGAGTGCTTTCAACTGCCGTGCTTAAGGGCAGGGTTCGTGTTCAACCTTCTATATGACTTTTATGAATGTGTGTCTTTGAAAATATGTGATATTTGTTGTGATGTTTTGTACATATTTGTGTTCCTGATCGTAACTTTATTACAATATACAATTTTCTACTGTATTCTTGTATTTTATTTATGTTATTTATTTAAGTGATCACTTTTATGCCCAGGGCAACATTCACCCATTTAAAGCCCAGCCAGCCAAACCCGACTCGTAAACATTGGAACACCCATCCTGCTTTCTCCCCAAGGGAGTTCACATAATACTACATTATGTGAATGAAGATGCCTCTCGTCTCTGTTGAGGAAAAAACTGTAATGTATTTCCATCTGTGCAATGCAGATAAATTCCGGTTCCATACCTAAAATAACTTAGGTATATCTTGAATCATATAAAGAGAATGTTATAATATTCTTATATTGCCCCATTAGGTATACCGAGGAATAGAAAAATAAATAAAAACACTCATATTCCTTAGATCACATTTATTTATATTGAGATTTGTAATAATAATATGAGGACATAAAATACATTATGGACTAACTAATAATCTAATAAATAATCATACAATATTATATTATTGCCATAATCATGACGAATATAACCGATTAACTGCAGTTCATAGGGCAACCCAATGTGGCAAAAAGATGCTCTCGCACGAGCAATTTTTTAAGCAATAATTGCAGCAACTCGAACTAATCGTACTGATTAACATTATTTCAGCAATATTTACAATGAGACTACGATATTATGTGCAAACGAGAAAGAAAATTGACTAAAATTTCCAAACCGATTGGATATTCAGCAATTCGTGTCGCCGACATCATGACAATTCGCTTTCTCGTTTGCACTTAATATCGTTGTCTCGCTTTAAATATTGCCGAAATAATTGCAATATATTGCGAAATAATGTTAATCAATTCGATTTGTACGCGTTGCCGCAATTATTGCCCGTGTAAGTGCACCTTTAGACTTCAGAAATACCACCAGTAAGTATCTATAATTTTCAGTGACAAGACAGACAGACGAACTGCCATTTATTGAAAAAAAAAGTAAATTGGGGCTACGTAATTAGAATCTGCAGTGAATCGGTTGTGATATGAAATATGTTTCTTTGTAAAAACTAAATTTACAGATGGACCGAGTTACGAAATATAAATATGTTTTGTAACAATAACTGATAACTAGTAGGTACAATAAAACCTCGATAACCTGAACACATGCGCTATTAGAAAGTACTAATATTCTTCTTATTTTTCCCAATTTTTTGTTTTACTCAATTGTTTATTTTGAATTTGCATTTATTTAAATAAGCCACATTTAAATAAGAAGAAGACATTTATTAAATTTGACATAAGAGTATGCATACCGACATTTCATAAATTTCTAAAAACGGGAGACTTTAGATCTCGACACCTTACTTGCTTTGGAAAAAATAGTGTAGATATGTTGAACCTTTATCTAGGGAATAACCGTAAAAGATTTTTTATATCTTGTATGGATTTCTCAAAAAAAAAATGTGAAAAACAATTCTGATCTTTTTCTGAAAGACAGGAACTCGTTTCCCGAAAGTCGCGGAGAATTATTTTTTGTACTGATAATATGCATTAAAATATAGGGATTAACCGTAAAAGTTTTTTGATTGAAGCTAACTTAATCCAAAGTTATCTGAGTTCGAACACGGGTGTTTTTCGGTAGTTTGGATTATCAAGGCTCTGTTATATTGGCAATATAATAAATAAATAATTGTTGTTTATAGTATTTTATAATAATAATTTACATATTCCAATAAGTCATTATAATTTCTTAGCCTAATTTAAGTACTTTTTATTCAGGGTTCACCGATAAATATCATTGATAAATATCATGGTATATATCATTGACATTTATCGAACCCTCCTTTAATTATAATCATTAGAATACCTCATCAATTTTCCTAAATTAACAATATTTTTTTATCATTTTTGTCACATTTATTTTTTTAATCTAACATTTTTTTCGTTCGGACAATTTCAAATCGTCGAAAATATTTTCAGACACAGAGACATCTGTTGTGGTTTTACCAAAGTACATATGTAATGATTTAGAAATTTTAGCAAAATAGATTACTGTTAATAACTAGTTATCCTTCTTTAACTGTATATCGTACGTTACAAGGTCACTTTTGTTTCAGCTACTTTAATATTAGGGAACCTATATAAATGTAGGAACACTTAATGGATAAAGCCATAGACAAAACATGACCGCCGCCATTTTCGCTACTAGCCTTTCCGCTAGGTATACGCCATTTTTTCTCAATGTAAAGTATGTTAATTTACCATTGAATTACAAAGGTTATATTCCAAAGTTAATTTCGACACTGATTATACATAATGAGTCGCAAAAATCACTTACATATCACCAGGTTTCATGCAATTGTGGACAACCAATATGACACACAATCATATGTTTGTAGTTCTAATGGCGTCTACCATAGATTTGTCATAGATAGTAGAAGGGGCTCAATGTTCAATATTTCTTCCCACCTTTATATAGGTTCCTTATTTAATATGTGTGACCATACAGGCTAATTGAGCTACCACATACCTACACATATTATTTGTCTAACTTTCTATTACAATAATAAATCTATTACGATATGACATTATGTCTACCTTACGATTATTTACGCTACTGTTGTAAAAAGAAGTGACATAAATTACTCAAAATGCGTGAAAATGTGAATAAATTCCTTAATTCGTACATTCTGTAACAAATATTGAGAATTTCACTATTTTATGATGTCACGATCTTGTAGCCAATTTTTGGATTATTGGAATAAACTGGCAATTTTGTTTTTCAAACTTGTGATGGCGGCTTAAAGGGATTACTGGAGTATTTTTTTCTTTATCCAACTCGCAAAACTATTTTGCCTTTAAAATGATTTCTGTAGCGCCGCTCTGTAATATTTTCGGCATTGTAGGTTACTTGTAAAAGATACAATGTGAGATTATGCACTTTTGACAGCTCTTATGACAAGGTTTGACAATCAGGGCTACCAACAATACAATCTTAAACTCCACTTGCAGCTAACCTCTGCCGGCTGCAAAGATAGAGGAAACGATCTGCACACATGTCCTTTCGTTTTACAACAGTAGCATTTATCTTAGATCAAATGGTTAACAAGATATTATTATCAATGGCTCATTTGTAAATGGCATTAAGTTTCTTACTTTGGGTAATGATTATACAACAACATTATTATATTATCTTACAGTAGTACTGACTTTGTATTTTAGCTGTATTCTTCATAAACTTATCTACATTTTACATTTAGACATATCATACTTTAAAAAAATATCATGCTATATACTTATAACATCCAAATACTGTATTGATATTTCAATGTGCCACTTTCTAAATATAATTTCTATTGTCTTCCAGGATAAATAGTCGAACGAAATCAAAATTTATATTGCTTAGTTTGGTGTTGCTTACACAATAATAAAATAATGCTTATAATTCAATAGTTGTTGCAGGTTTTCACGATGATCCATATTTAGATTTGTTTTTCGGGTTAATCGTGTAAAACAACCCTAAAAAAAATTTGCCATTTTTTTTATTGTTAGAATAAACTGGCAACTCTGTTTTTCAAACTTGTGACGGCGGTTTAAAGGAATTATCAGAGTATTTTTATTTTTTTCCAACTCGCAAAACTATTTTGCCTTTACAATGATTTCTCTAGCGCAGTTCTGTAATATTTTCGGCATTGTAGGTTACTTGTAAAATGTGAGAATATTGCGGACCTTTGACAGCTCTCATGACAAAGTTCGACAATCAGGGCTACCTACCAACAATACAATCGTGAACTCCACTTGCAGCTAATGTCCGCCGGTTGCCAAGATATAGTGAATAGATAATACTTACATAATTTATTTCAAAATAAAAAAAAACATATTTTATGTTCCGACAGAAAGAAATATCAATACAACATCGCATGTTTAATCTATGATTCATAGGTTATTATGTAATTACTTCGAGTGACATAATATTTGGGTGAAACGTGTATAGGCGAATGTTATTTTTATAGGATGAATCTACTCTGAAAAAGCCTTATTTTCCACATTCAAGCTACGTCAACAAGGCACATTAGGACGGATATAATCTTATTTAAATTCTTCTGGCATTAGGACAATTAATTTTTTTTAATAGTGTGGCGCCTCCACATTACCCGCAGTATGAAACCTCCGCAGTGTGGGACAATAAAATGGTGTTGTCGCAAGGCCTCCGCAACAATAATACGACAACACTACAAAAACACTAATTTACTGTTCCCAGGTGCAGCTGTTGTGTGACAACAGCATTATATAATAGATAGAATAGAATAGAATGTTTCAACTAAAATGAAAGTGAACAAGTTGAGATGGTTGGGACATGTGGAGAGAATGAACGAGGAAAGGATAACGAGGAAAATTTATCTGGGTGAAAGAAGTGGTGTACGGAATCGAGGCCGTCCAAGAACCACATGACTGGACCATGTTGACCAGATCCTCTAGGACGGACGTGTTTTGAGAAAAAGTAATCGTAGAATGTGTATGAGGAATTGCATGAATGTGACAGAAGTCTGAAGTGTGTGTAAGGATAGGAAAGTCTGGTGATCTGTTCGCTCTGCCTACCCCGCAAGGGAGGTGGCGTGAGGGTATAGTATGTTTTAACACCATTTTATTGTTCCACGCTGTGGAGGTTTCATACCGCCGGTAATGTGGAGGCGCCACAATAGTATGTCGAAAACAATACGAGTAAAAATAAAGAGTCACTATGTGAAGAGAGCAAATAAATCTGAAACTACTGAAATACTTTAAAGATGGAAAGAAAGCCAAAATTCAAGATCCCGGGACATGAATAAGAAAAAAAACATTAAATGAATCGCCAATGCCTCCGCTACGCATTTTTTGGACCTCTGAACAATTAGAACATCAAGTAGAACTAGAACATAATATATGGATGCTAGACACTTAATTTTTTTATCAAATTGAAACGTACACATAAAAGAAATAAATCGTACAATACTATTGTCATATTAATTATTATTTGCAAATTAAGTTTATCTAGCTGTAAGTACTATTTTTATTTTTTTATTATATATTTAAAAAAAGAGACTAGTACATAATAGGTAATTAGAATTAAATTATAAATTAAATTGAATTATATTGTAAGCCTATTTTAATATTCAAAGAATTCATTCATAAAAATGATCTTTGTGCTAAATAATAATTAAGTACAAAAATACGCTAAAAACACACACTTTAATTAAGTGAATATTTAATTGTGTGTTTTTTCATATTGATTTCCACTTAATTTCACACAAATAAGCGAAAATTTAACTGTGTGTTTTTAGCACATTAATTTTCACTCAATTAAATTATGCGTTTTTAGCGTATTTTTTCATTCAATAATAAATTATGATAGACTAAATTAATTAGGTATATTAATACCACAATAATATAATGTCTTAATATAATAAAGTGTCTAAGTCTAAGGAGAAATAAATTGTAAAAATACTATTGACTAAATTCTAAGGTATTTTATATTAAGTATTAAATATTTTTGGAATTATATATAAAATAATCTTACAATAATAATTAATAATAATAAGATAATAGGAGTAAATTAATTTATAACAAATAATTATCAACATCAACTAGTTTTTGAATTTTTTTTATTAATTTAAATAGGTGACTATAATATTAGGTATTGGTAATACTAAAACAATAATTATAATTATACAAAATATAATTTTGTTTTAATGTCATCCATTTTTCAAACAAGCTGTTAATTACAGTGCAACCACCTTAATCTGGCTGTTTACATTTCAAGTGTCGAAAGAGACCTCATTCATTTGAATAGAAAATAATCTTTTTTTTTTTGTAACTAAGTAATTATTAGTAGAACCACCAATACCTTGATATTTCTCTCTTTCTCTAGCCATGATGTAGGATTAATATATAAAACATTATAAGCGAGGTTGCCGTCACCGTCGCTAAGGAAATGTATGAAATAACAGTTCCTTAACAATGAGTATGACTGACCACGGTGTTATCATATTCTGTTAGGAGATTTGACAGGAGTGGTGGTCCTATGCGATCATTATGCTTTGTTGCCAACTGTTACAGCACGGCTACCTACTCTAGGAGGCGGTAGTAGAACACAGAGTGGAATTCAAAACCTAATTTGAAATGAAACGAAGACAAAATAATCAATTCCAATATTGGCAGAGAACACATGAATTTAGTAATCCGTTTTAATATGATTACTAGAGATGTCAGGACCCAGATTAATGCAGCTACACCGTATATTTGTTTTTATCATTTCTTTCTCTTCGTTTTTTTTTTTTTTGTTGGAGTGTGTGAAAGATAGTTGAGCAAATTATCTCACAACCTCAATGGTTGATCCTTGCAACACAGTTTAATAATTCACACGTCTTAAATAAGTAATCATAATAAATAATATAACCTTAACAGCATTCTTTACTTGTAATCAATCCAGTTAATAAGTAGTCAATCATAAGATAAAAAGACAGAGATGAGTTCCTTGAGTAATCAAACAGTAACACCTCGAGCGATTTAGTGATCAATTTGTTATTTTATTTTCTCACAATGAGTACTATTATACTTGTGTTGATTACTACAGTTTAATGATAGTATTCAAGGTGACTACTACCCAACTTACTGTTTGTAATGTATTCAAATTAGTGTACCTACTGTTTGTAATGGACTTAACATTGATGCATCTACTATTTCTAACGGACTCAATATTAGTTCACCTACTCTTTAATGGTCTTGAGACTGGTGTACCTACTGTTTGTAATGACTCAAGAATGATGAACCCTCTGTTTGTAATAGTGCACCTACTATATGTAATATACTCTAGATCAGTGTACCTACTGTTTGTAATGAACTGAATACCTGTAATGTTTGCAATGGACTGAACATTGATGCATCTACTGTTTAGTGGACTCAATATTGTACACCTACTGTTTGTAACAGACTCAATATCAGTGTACCTGCTGTTTGTAATTGACTCAAGAAACTCTTTTGTGTTGTGTGATAGTAACAATAGTTGTTGGAACTAAAAATAATAGTATGTAATGGAAGATAATAATTAATAATATTAAAGAATACAGTGGAAGTTACACAAGAGACTCGTATTACAAATAAAATATACTGGAAGTAGACATTGATTGTGGCGGTACTTTTCATAATATAGAAGAGACAATAAACAATAAAATAATGCAGGTATATTTATAATCAAATTGAAAATATTATGTTAAAGATATGGGTATATAAGTATTGTATATTTGTGGATTCTAGCTTATTACTTTAATGATAAAATTGCCAAACCTTCAGAGAATCAACTCTCCATTCATGTTGTCTATTTTTTTGACGTGTGTCCATGTTCTGTGCACTTAAAACAATACGTTAGAGGTCAGTTTAATAGGTTCAGCTGGTTAAAAGAAGTACAGTTAACCTGTTTTCACTGGAGTTTCCGAATTCTATTGATATCATTGAAGGTGTTGATAGTGCAAAAAGTTTGGCAATCTTTGTATTATATATGTTGAGAACTTATGGATCGATTTAATATTATTTTAAGTACCTACGATTACTTTAATAAATAGACACTGGTATTCCGAATAGGACATTTGTGATTCTACTATGTTTGTACAGTCTGTCAAGAAAGAATTGGTTTTCGATTACGGGATTGCATGTAGCTTTTTGGATACCATAGTGGCAACACTTCAATCATTGTTGCCAGCACATAAGACTGTAGTTTAAAATTAATCTGACACCAACTCTTTTTTGACGGACTGTGTATTATTTTTGCAGAATACAAAACATATTATCTTTGGTTTTATTAAAAAATATAATATTTTTATTATTTATGGCAAGCTTTTTTTTTAATCTTTGGAAACAAATTTGTATTGATGGCAAGTTAATTTGTACTTTCATGTTTAATAACTATTAAGCTTTAATTTAGATAAGCAGAGAAAGCTACGAGGTTTAAAAATATAAATTCAGCTTTTGAAAACTGCTATTTTTATTGCTTTCTAATGTAATGTTTTGTAAAGATTGTTTTTTCGTAGCAATTTCAAAAGCGCCCTTTTCTTGATATGCGAATAACTAAACATAATACAATTGCAAATACATACAAGTATACAATAGTTACATTATAAAATCACACAGGATAAAATTCCCAGGAAAATATCCCAAAAACAATTCACGAGAAGAAATAACACATTTTTATACAAAATTAATTATACGATTTGGTCCTTTATTAAGCATCCAATTACATCATGCCATATATCAAAAGAAACGTGAGAAATTGCTGGGTGACATAGGCTACTTCAATTTTCGATATGTCAATCGTGAACTTTATAAAATGGATTTTAAGGGCATGAAATTCAAACGAAATTCTACGATTTTACCTCCATCTCGTTTTTTCATGTCCTGTCCCTTTCGCTCTCATGGGGTGCATAGGCAATCGTTAATAAATTTTGAATTATGATGTGTTATTTCTTCTTGTAATATTCTTTCCCCGTGATATTTATTCCTGTGTGAATTCATGTTACCGTATATAATAAGTTATTAAGTAATGCTGCCGCAGTTTAGGATACGTTGCGTATGTTTTATATTAGATTATGTTGTCTGACTGTTGGTTCACTGCATCCTGGCTTCCTGGAGACTGGGCTGCTGCGGAGGATACGGGGACAGTCCAGGAAGGACGCCGCCGGCCGGGAGAGCCGCCTGAGGAAGCGTGGCGTACGCCGCATAAGGCGGCATGTAGCTCGCCGCCGCAGCGCCCGCAGCTGAAATAAAAAAGAATTTTAATGATATACAAATTACTTTGTATCGAATAAAAAAATGTATTAATGGCATTATATTTGGATCTACCTAACTAGGCTGAGCCCGTACTAAGGTAGATCAAGGATATAATAAATAAATATTAGCCAGAAAATGTTCACAAGTTACGAAACAATAGGACAGTAGTATGCTAAAGGGCGGACTTATTGCAAAAGCAATATCTTACAGTCAACCCTAGCGTGTTAAAAAAAAAACAAAATGTATAAATCCTACATTTTCAAGGACGTACCAAGTTAATATACTTAAGTTATGAGTTTAGACAACATACAACAACCATTTACACAGGGAAAACACAAGACCAAAAACATATGTTCATAGACAGAATATAAATAAAACAAATAAAAATGTGTATATTTACCTGCAGAACTAGTGTATGGATAAGCATCAAATCCATTAGTGTAAGCTGCCTGAGTGGGATACGCCGCCGCCGTGGCCGCAGCAGCCGCGCTCTGGTATTCATAGAACTGCGACGCCGCTGCCGCAAGAGCTGCGTGGCTCAACCCTGCCGAGGGCAACTGCATCAGACCGCTGGGCGCCAAGTATGTCGGGGGCTGGTATACGTAGCCGGGGGGGACCCTATAATGTGTAACAATAAAAAATATACAATGTTATATACTCACACACAACAGACATAAATGTTTGGAGTTAGGCTGGCCGCGTACATTGGGAAATTTATAGTCTGAAATTGGTTGTTTGTAAAAAATTTCCAACCAAAATCAAAAATGAATGAATTCAGAAACAGGGCAAAATGCGACTTTGACATACTTTTTTTACGTAAGTTTAGTCGAATTTATAAACAATCCCAATTTTAGACTGTGATTTTCATAATGTATTTGGCCAGCCTAACAGTAAAAGTCTTATTTACCGATTCATAAATAAATTAAGATAGCACTCTAAGAGTGAAAAAATGTGATCTAATCTCGGATAATTAGACTTCCACTGTATTGCAATTATGATAATGATAAAAAATCAAGTATAATCCATTACTCTCTCAAAAAACAAAGGATGATACTTGTACAGAAACGCTTTTTTTTTCAACGATAAAATAATCTGCTTTTTAAAAAAAGCGTGTATTATTTTCTCGTTGTTTTAATTGTTCTGTAACGATATATTGTAATAAAGCCGCGTACACATATCACGAACTAATCTAAACAAAAATTAACGAACTCGTGCGAACGCACGCACCGATAAACATAAACAAACATTAACGAATTATTATTAAGTATATTGATCAGTCTTTGAAAGTAAACTAAGAACAGTTGCAATTGCTTGTTCCACCAAAAATCATTATTTTTTTAACAGTTTTTAGAAACGATAGAAATGATACTGTCAAATTTTGAAAAAAGTGTGGAAAAATACTGAAATATTTGCGAAACACTAGGATTTTCGTAACTGAAAATAAGTCTTGTTTTGTACATTTTTTTTTGTTCGATAGAAACCTTTTGACAAAGGCCGAGTCTTTCCGGATGCTTTTACTGCTTTGTCTGTCTGTGTAACCACGACTCCGTTAAAAGCCATAAAATTGAAAATTTTATACGATTATTTTGAAATTCACAATTTTATATTTTTGTGAAACCATCGAAATTTTCTACATGTCGTAGTTATATTCATAACAAGTAGTTATATCTCAACAGATTCACAGCAAAGCGTCCATGATGGAAATTTTATATTCAGTATGAGTTTAAGTCATTTGCGCAAGTTACTGTTGTGATGTGTGATGTTTGTTTATGTTTGCTCGATGCTCGTTGGTTCGTTATGTGTGTACGCGGCTTACGATATAACGTTTGATTAGGAATAAAATATTACAACTAAAACAAAATCAACCACGTCAATAGAAATGGCATTAATTCAAAAAATATTCACTTCAAAAAACCTCTGCAAAAACTGTTACTTTAGTAGTAGTAAGGTAGTAGAAACATCTAGATCAAAAGGTAAACAAAAAATAAACACCAAATATTATGAAAACCCACTTGTGTTTCATGAAACAAATATTCAATGCTTAAAAAAAACTAGGTACAAAAAATTAAGTAAAATTATGCAGGGGGTTTACAAGTAAAAGATTCTAAACCGTTAAGGGGTGGTAGTAGAAGTCATTTAGAATCGTTTGTGCCAAATTTAGAGGCGCACCGAGTTTTACAGTTTTCGAGGAAATTGCGATTTTCACTTATTAACGA
Organism: Ceraclea dissimilis; assembly: GCA_963576895.1. Classification (NCBI taxonomy): domain Eukaryota; kingdom Metazoa; phylum Arthropoda; class Insecta; order Trichoptera; family Leptoceridae; genus Ceraclea; species Ceraclea dissimilis. Next base: position 20,927,291 of record OY756362.1, read on the forward strand.
AAAATCTGAATTTTCCCAGTTTTGCCCCAATATTTTTGCAATCCAATCGTCGAAATTTCAGGATGGTATTTCGCGTCTGAAAATTGTATCGAGATAAATTAATGGGTTTAATAAAATGGGCAAGTATTAGTCATAAAAAACAAATGAACTACGAGTAAAACCCACTCGTTAAGATGATTTTGGGACAAAACTGCGAAAATTCGGTTTTTTCGCTAAAAAGATCGAATTAAATCTCGATTATCTCGAAAACTGTGAAAATTAGTACGACTCTAAATAACCTCTACTATCACCCATTAACGGATATGAATCCACTGCTTATTAAAAACCCTGCAAAAAACATTAAATTAACTACAAAACCTAAACACATCATCATGTTTTTTGGATAACAAAATGTTATTATTGTTTGAAAATAAAAAAATTAAAAAAAGCACATAATATTAACCTCATACCATGCGGATGATCAATTTTATTTTTACTCCTGTTTTTTTCTGTTTTGTTTGATTTTCTTGTTCATTTGTTTGGAATTCCCCAAAAAACATCAAACAGTTATCAAACACAATGTCATCACTACAGAATTGGTCTAGTTAATAGACAAAATGCCATTTTGCCATGCGACAACGCTTTAGAATTGGTACTACATCAAGAAAACTTCATACAACAAACATAAAAATAGTAGAAATTAACTCATTGTTGGGTCATTGGATGTGAAAAATCTCATCTCGAAAGTATGGCTTCATGTGCTGAAAAAATTATTTGAACTCTTAGTTAATGATTCCCGAGTTTGACAGTCGCAATATGTATGGGAACTTTGCAGAAATTCCCAAGTTATTGAAACTTTGGGATTGTGTAAGAGTGCCCAGTAGAGCTGCATTCAATTTATCGAACGAAATTTCATAGTGCCAACTTGGAGAGGGTCGAAAATGGGCATAATTTCACCAATAATTGAAGATAAAACGCGTTTTTTATGTACTGGACATCCATAAACAACATCCCAAAAATTCAATAACTTGGGAATTTTTGCAAGATCTACATAAAATACTGCACATCTTGAATTGGCTAAAAATATAGTAGAAAATTCATTGCATCACTTCAATAATGCTGCAACTATTTTTTTAAAATAATTATCGTTTTTTTTTACGAATGGGTGACTTTTCGATTGATTAGAAAGTCAGTACCCGTGAAGCAAAATGAGTGACGTGACAAAATATTAACCCAAATAAAAACAATAATTAGTTGCCAGTTGGAAAAATTCTTTGGCAGACGTCCTGGTGAATTTCTTTTTTCTTCAGATGTTTTAAATTTGTCACGTCAAATGAAATGGATGGGGATCATTTCATGACACACTGTTTTGTTTTCGTTTTTATTATATTTTCTAGCACGGGTTTCCACGGTTTTTTCTGTTTTATAACGGGCGCCATTCAACAAATGTCATATAAAATTAAATGAATAATATTAATATCTAACCGTGTCACTCGGTTAGGTGTTTAGTTCGTACTTCTCCCACGGACTTTGATTTATTGAAGAGGCGAATTGTGAAGGAAATGAAAGTCAGACGACACATTTAAGTGTAACGGAGATATAGGTAATTAAATACAGTTTTTCTACTCTAGAAGTATATCCTTCTGGAGCAAAAACATTAAATTACCTCAATTTACTATTAGGCAAGGAGCAGAAAGGCTAAAATGTTAAGATAAGAGCAAAGACTAGAAAATTGAAATAATTATATTTTGATATGACAAAAAACACATTGTTTCGTCTACACATTGTTGTTTTAAAAAAAACGTTTTTTGAAACAAAATTGTTAAAATTAAACAGTATTTTTGGGGTATTTAAATGTGTATCTAAGAAACTACGGGAGTAATTTCAAGTTCCAGTAAATTTAAGAGGTAACTTTGGAATGACTTTTTGTCAAGAAAATTTATAAAAAGTAAATTTCTACTCGCTAGAGTCACTAAAATATATTGTCATTTATCCATGTTTGCAGTTTTAGTAGGATATCTTTAGTATTAGCTGAGTAATCTTTAAGAAAAATGTTTGTGCAATGGAAAAATTCTAAAAAATCTGCGTATTTTGTTGTAAGGTAAGCTAAGCCGTATTGTTACGTATTCTCAAGTCTGTTCAGAAATTAGATTTTTTTCGTTACATAAATCTTTTTTAAATAACAAACTTGTGTAGTCTCTACAATTATTATGTATAATAATATGTATTATTCTTTCTAGAAATAAATTCTATAAATAATAACGTCTTCCAGGAATGTATTAAGTTCTGATTCAAGCAACTCACTACACATAATTAAATTAGATATTAAATTATCATCTTTATGGCGACAGGACTTCTACATTAAATTTATATTTTACACACTACTTTACATGGGCGCGCCAGCCTCAAAGCTAAGGTGGGGGAGAGGGGCAAATTCAAAATTTGTTACAGAAAGAGAAACCCAGAAATAGTGCCACAGTCGAATTTTTTTAAAGAAAAATATGTGAAGCGATGAACCTGGTATCTTTCTATAGTATGTGATACATAAGGCTATAATATATAAGAAGCAAACGAACTGTGTAAGAAGAGCCGCAGGCAATTTTTTTTTGTGAAACAATTGCATTTTTTAATGCATTTTCATACAAATTTTAGAAAATTTATGATATGATGAGAAAAGGTTTGGTAATAATGTGATTTTTTGTGAGGTTGTATCATTTAGTAGTATGAAAGAGCATAAACCTAATCCAATCTATGGGGGGGGGGGGGCTGCCCCTCCATGACGACGTCCATGCTATTTTATGACTAAATATCAACAAAATTAATGACTTAATTCCAACAAAGCTTAAAATATGTAGCAGATAATAATTACTTAATTAAGTATGTTATCGAGATCATAAGTGTCGTAAAAAAGTTCTAATTTTATAGAAATGACGTGAAAAAATCATGACTTTAACAGCCTATAAAATACGAAAATAAATTATTTATTAGCGCCTGACTTTATTCAGATTCATGCGTTCCTAAAAATATATGCTGTGTAATTTTAGAGTCGTAGAGTCTGAAAATTTAAACAGAACCCTGGCAAAAAACTGACAAAACATATAGCCCGAGATTTGGCTGCCAAAAATATAACGCATCCGTTTTTTTTTCATAAAATATCTTGTATTTTGACCGGTCATTACGGGTAAACTACTAGTCCTACAAAAAAATGTATAAAATATTTTTTGTAGAGAATTTAGCAAAGGATTATTTTTGATTGACTATTTTCTCCTATCTTTTACCACATTCCTAAAAAATACGAAAAACCGCGAAGTGGGACTTTTTGGGGGGGAGGTGGGGTAGCGGCAAGATTTTGATTTTTTTTATTTTTGGCAACCCTGGTGCGATGTATTACCCTATTGGTAAGCTACCATTATATATACCATTTCCATCAAATAACAGCTGCGTCATATTTTTAGCCCTCGGATTTTGGGCTATTAAACATTGCTATCTTTATTAAAAGCCTGACTAGACTGAATTTTTATTTTAACTATGACGTAACGGCCATTTCCCACGGCGTCAAAGTTTAAAATCGCATAAACAATCACATGACTTTTACCGAAAAATATTCTCATTTTTTCATTCATTATTTCTAGTACAAATACCCAGTTAGTGCGAACTGCACCGAGGGCTTCTGGTTACAACATAATTAACTTGGCAAGCGACTCTAAACTTTGTTGTTATACACGTGTGACGTCAAATGAAGGAAAAATGTCGTGAGGCCAAAAATAATATTATTCTCATACTCGTAATCATTATTATAATAAAAAATATAATGTTGCCAACAATATGGGGGGTACAGTATGAAATAAAAAGAAATGGGAATTTAAGTGTGCGCTAACGATAGTGGAGGACAAGGGAACCATACATTGTGAGTTGTGACTCAATGATTTTGCTCATGAAAATGGACAACGTCATTTAAAATTTAGATGTGATACTCGTAAACAAATGAGAAAGAAATTAGAAACTTCCATTGTATTGGAGAAGGAACACCTTCAAATTCGATTTTATATTTTTACCACGATTTTATTTCACTTCATATGTCGATATTGTTTAAGTCTCAAGTGGATCCAGAGAGTCTAAGGTAGAGTGTCGTGGAAGGAAATGGAGGAGGCCTCCGTCCAGGAGTGGACGGGAGTGGGCTGATACGAAGAAGAAGTCTAAATTTTCACAATGTCGATCTCAGACAAAAAAGATGTTTTTAAAAATACAGACATATTTGAACAACTTGCAAAAACTACGTCACGAGGAGAATTATGCAAATTGATAAAAGAAACAATGAATATTGCATATACGAGTATACGATCTATATCAGCCACAATATAAATAGGTAGTTATAAAATATTTTTATATAAATAATGTGAAACATACACGGAACACGTGTGTTAATTTCATATTGAGTCAATGTTGCGTATGCCTTATACCTACACACAGATCTATTTCTCATTATTTTATAACAGTGACGGATTATTCAACAGACAAAGGAGGCAAAAGCCTACTGCATCGAAAATTAGAGAAACCTAATTAATTAGGGGTCGTTTAAATCACGTCAGAAAAGATCCTTAAATTTAGGCAAAATTAGGCCTGAAAAGGTGGACAGACGACATTTTCCAGCTTGCGGGTTTGTTTGTGATGTTTTGTGCGTGTACTTCTAATAAAATACAGATCTCACTCTGAGGCAGGTATGTCCTTATGCCGCCGCCAAAAAATCCTGGACCCGCCGCTGATTAAGTAGCAAACGGTGATTTGTTGGCGATTTAACTATTAAAATACCGTATTATAAAAAAATACGAATCTCTGAGGGGGGGCCTGAAAATCTGTTATTGCCTCGGGCCTCTGCTGTCTTAAACCGCCACTGTTATAACAGACGTACTACAATAATATAGCTAAAAAGACTATTTGTCATTGTAGCTACTTTTAGCTCAGAGTTGATCCTTCTGAAGCTCATTAAGATCTAACTCGTATCCGAGTATCTCTCCTATGATGGCTATTTATGTGACAATCGTGAATAATGTCTAACATACGGCGCTCCCGTGTCTCAATGTTGGAATTCCATTACATAATACTGGTAAAAGCCAAGTCATGTATGTTTGTAACGATGGCCCTTTGGCAAATTTTCCAAGTTCTATGAATATGTATGTAAATTTAAAGCAACGACGCGTTCGTGGGTGGCTAGAAATTTTCGTCGAAGTCTCATTCATAGTAAATAAATTTGAAAAAGTTTGAAAAGAATTGTAGGTACTTACTAATAAAATTATGAATGAAAAGAGTTTTGAAATATTTCTTTCGTGGAAATAATCAAGTAAGTACCATTTTATACAACGTGACAGAAAACGAAAATCGAATTCTCATACATACTATATGGTACGTACACGTATACAATACACGTAAAGATTGCATATTGAACTCTTTTTAAAGTACCTATGTATGTAGGTAGACATGTAAGAGGAGTTTTGTGACTTTCCTGACTTTTTTGACTTTATGAACTAAAAAGTCGACAATATGAATCTGGTTTTACGACTTTCATTACGATATTGGACAGACGGGGAAAAGACGGAGCCTTGTGATCTTTCTGTGTTTACTCGAGGAACTTTGAAGGGTGGAGTAGTAACAGTGGTTACACAAAAACATATTTAACCAACTCTCCGTGAATATTCACGGGTAGGTACCCACTAGTATATAAAAATAAAATTTGTAGCTGAGTAGAAAATACTTTATTTAGAACATTAGCCATACTGAATAACTTTACTCGAAAGCATTTGAAGATGTATTTAGAGACACTTCTAAAACTAATGGATGTCGTAATGTGTCTTTTACACTAACACCATACGTACATTACAGATCTTTTTCCGGTTTTTTCTTCAATTAACTAAAATAACGACTCGAAGCTTCCATTTGATGTAAAGTAATTGACGCGAATGCTGGTCGGAACCTTATGACATCCTGCCTAGCATTCGATCACATCAATTCATCATAATATCAATTACATATATTTGGATTAACTGACGAAATGCTGATCAGAATCCTTTTACTAGTATATTCTGCCTAGCATTCGATTACACTAATACATCATAAAATTTTCCAACGTTGTCATATATTGTATAATCTGAATTAATATTGACGAAATGCTGGTCTGAGCCTTTTACATTCTGTCTAGCATTTGATAACACAAATTGATCATACATGCAATGTTAGCATTGTTCTATCTGGATTATTTGACATAAGATTTCTAAGAAAATGTAGCAGTGTGTAGATCCTTGCAGTGAGAGTCTCCTCCAGGGAACATTAAGGGTGTTCAGAGTAGTACTGGGTGGGGTTTGTTGAGGGGAGCCCTTCCGGAGAACCTGGATGACATAGGAGCTGAATCTCCTGAAACATCCAGGGGTGGAGGTGGGTTTACCCTTAGTATAATCATCCATCTCGATGAAGATTAGAGTTGTCAAGTGGTTTGCCCCATTAAAGTTTTATACTAATTTGTTATACACATTTTAATAAAGGATTATTCTGTACACGAGGCGCGTGTTGTACACAGATGTTGTATAAAATTATTATAAGAAGTATCAACTTACATAATTCTAGTGAAAATCGGGAAACAATGTAACGCAGGGCTTGTGACAACTTTTGCAAGTTGTTCCAATACGGGATTTTAAACACTTATGCTTTCAGCTGCGGTCGAAATGTGTTTAGTGAATATAATTTTTCATTAATAAATATATTTAATATTTAATATTTAATATTTAATATTTAATATTTAATATTTAATATAATTCACGGCCTACGGCCTTTGACAATATATAATATAAAATATTTGATCATAATCAATTAAGCAATATAAAACAAGGCATAATACAAATGAGAAAAACATAAATGATATAGAATTGTAAGGCAAAATAATCATTAATACGAACTGTTATATTCAGCACAGATACAACAGAAAAGATTAAAATAATAAAATACAACTGTAAATGGCTAAAAACAACTATTCAGCCTGTATAGTAAAAAAAGACAATATAATAAAGTACAATTATAAAAAGGTCAAATAAATAAAATTAATCTGTCTGATGTATAATGGAAATGAATAAAATAATAATAAAATACAGCTATATAAGGTTAAATACAATCAATCTGTGTACTAAAAAGGAATAAAGTAATAATAATAATAAAATACAGTCATATAAGGCTAAAAAACAATCAATGTGTATAATGGAAAATAATAAAATAATCATAAAGTGCAATTATAAAAAAAGGTTAAATACAATCAGTCTGTCTGTATATAATGAAAAGAATTAAATAACATTAAAACACATTTTGTAAAAAGGTTAAAAACGATCAATCTGTCAATCTGTATAATAGAAAAGAATAAAACAACAATAAAATACAATTATAAGGGGTTAAAAACAATCAGTCTCTGCATAATAGATAAAAATAAAGTGACAGTAAAACACAATTATAAAAGGTTGCAAAGAATAAGTCAATCACTCTGTACAGCAGAAAAGAATAAAAACAATAACAAAATACAATTGCAAGAGGTCAAAAAGTATCAATCCGTCAAATCAGTGGCTGGGCATGTGACAGTAGAAAACGGAGAACAATGAATCTAAACCTTATAGTGCAATATGACACATATTGTTGTTCACAACCCCTGGTATTCATTGACATTATACGAGCTTACTAAATGTTTATAGCAGTCATCCATAGATGTAGAGCTCCTTTATATTAAATTTGAAATTTTGATTTATAAATGGAATTGGTAATATTGTAGTACAAGATGCTATTAAGTAGAATAGAAAATACAACGCTATTTTTTTTAAGGATCTGGGCTTGCATACACAAAACCCAAATACTTTCCTGCACACTTTGCACTAGGTTAAAAGCCTGTACCGGTGTGGAATACATCGCCAGCGCTGGGGTTTGAACCTGGCACCTCCCGCTCGAGAGACAGCCGCCTCAACCAACTGCGCTAACCATGTACCTACTCAAAAATAAAAAAATAATTGATCATAAGAATGAATGTACAACGATTATACGTGTGAGGGTCTGGCGATCTGTTCTCTCTGCCTACCCCACAACCACGTCATTTTTGACGAGTTACAGCTAGTAATTATAATAATATCTACGATATCTTAGTACTGAGATAATAAGAGCCAGAAACACAAAGCTGTATAGTCTGATTCGAGGTTGACAAACCTTGAGGTACAGTGACTGTACGGAAATAGAACCCACACTGCTTGGTTCTGTATCAGATGCGATGTGCTAAATATACAGCTGTGTATACACACATGTGTCTACACAATATGTAGTTGTGTAAGTAGGCACTATGTTTTGTGTAATATGTGTTTGTGCTCTAACCTTAGGGTTAAAAAATTGCCTGCGGCGCTATTCTTTATTCCTTTTTTTTAGATAATATTTTACGTAAGTACATATTATTGTACCTATATTAATTTTCAAATAAACAAACCCCATCACAACCTTCTTCCTATGTCTCACAAAAAATTTCGCCTGCGGCGCTATTTACGCGTTTTTTGTTCTATATCAAATTGTTTATTTTTTTTGCCCTCCCCCAGCTCCGAGGCTGGTGACGCCCATCATGGTAATCACATTACACTTAAATGACATTCTTCGATGCCATTCCATCCATCTGCCGCGGCCGGGAATCGAACCCAGAACCTCGAATTTGACACACCAGTATTCCACCGTTGTGCTAGGCAGGCGATATATTTTCATCTCGTTCGGAAACCGACAAGATTTTTTTTTACGAATAAGTATTCCTCCTCATCAACCATACCTAATAAAAACACCCAAGATTCGTATATCGTGAATCATTCCATATATTTGGACTTAATAGGTATCCTGCAATACGCATCCTGCACGGACTTCCATACTATGACGTCACGATCATTTCCGACGGCATTAAGGTTCAAAATCACATGAACAATCGCATGATAAAATGGTAAAAACAGCGTTTTTTTTTTCATTTTCTGGGGTTAATTTTGCTTGAATCAAAAAACTTTTACGGTCATTCCCGAGATTTTAATGCATACTATCAATACAAAAAAAAATCGACTTCTACCATCTATACCGTCGCGTCCGTCAATTAGAAATACATGTTTACATTTTTTTTAACATTTATATTTTTACTTTACTTATAATCGCCTGAAGATGAGGGTGCAAATCCTCGAATAATAGTCGCAAAAAGCTAAAAGCAAAAGTATTTTTTTGTGGATTTTAATCCAAATTCTATTCCGTTTTTTCATATTTTTTTTCCTTAAAAATGGACTTCCACCAAGTACTAACATCGAGATTAGAAATATATGAATTTTCAGACATGTATGACGTCAAGATATAAGGCATTCTGCTGATCAAAAGGAATTGGTCGAGATGAAAATTGAAATTATTACTGCACTCTTATTATTATAAAATAATAATTCCAGAATATTCTGTGCCAGCTAGATTATAATAACACAGTCTCTGTGTCTGTCTGTAACTAAATATAAATATTAAACCCGTCAACACTTTCACTCAATTATCAAAGTATGTTAGCTAAAAATATTGCACATACGAAAATAATCCGCATTTAAGTTGCATAATACATTTTATTCAATTACGTTTACTAACTGCACTGCCCGGCTTAGTACAGTTAAATAATGATAAACGAAACAGGTAATATTTTTCGAGTGACTCAATTTATTGTGAATTATTGGATTTTCTACATGTCGTAGTCGGATAACAAGTAGTTATCTCAACAGATGTACAGCTAAAGATGGACTTTCCGTCAGGCTTATGACTGATCGTCGACTGGCTTCACAAAATATTCAACGTATCGTAAAATCATCACATTAAGCCAACCGATTATAAAGCAAAGTTTAAAGTTAATTTATATAAAATGTTTAAGAGCACGCATACTGACATTTCAAAAATGTCTAAAAACGGGAGACCTTAGATCTCGACAACCTTTACTGAATATGCTTTGGAAAAAAATAGAGTAGATACACTGAACCTTTATCTAGGGAATAACCGTAAAATATTTTTTATATCTTGTATCTTTCTCAAAAAAAATGTGAAAAACACCTTTGATGTTTTTTTCCGAAAGACTAACTCGTTTCCAGAAAGTGGCGGAGATTTTTTTTGTCGTACTGATGTGCATTAAAATCTAGGGAATAACCGTAAAAGTTTTTTGACTGAAGCGAAATTAGTTATCTACCATTTTATTATGCGATTGTTCTCTTAATGCCGTGGAAAATTACCGTGACGTCATAGTTGGGTCGCGAGCCTTAATTTTCAATGAAGTATCGTTTCAGAAAACTAAAATTAAAGCTTTTTCACACTTTTGCTACCTTTTAAAATATAGAGATCCCACCAAACTTGTATATTCAGTAAATAAACTTTAATAGAGAAAGGTATATTTAACTTTACGCCGAAATTCGTACGAAAAAACACTTCGTTCTGCGCACATTTTCCTTTCAGTAGATTTCCGCCACATATATTACATATATTCAGGTTTAACGTGCGGGTGGATTAACGTTCCACCTATATACACAGTATCCACCAATCAGAGCGCCCCTCTGGGCGGATCATCCAATGGGGTGACGAGGTTTAGGATTATCCGACATCCAGTTGGTTAATTCGCAAAGAGAACACTTTTGCCGTCACGTCATTTGTGGAAAATTCGAATTTCGTAGAACGATTTTCCTTCTTCACGTTCAGAGCTATCGATACCGCATCCCTCATGCATAATATATAAATGTGGGGTGGATTATTTTGGTGTGGGGTGTGAATGTTTCTGTAATGCGATTGGCTGTGGAAAGAAAACTATATTAGATTTTCTATATCTCGTCGCTCTGGTAATGTGTTTGCGATGTTTTGTTAAAATGCCATAGTAATGGAATACACGAGAAAAATTGAACATTGAGTCGAGAAAAGTAAGATTACTCAGCTAATACTAAAGATATCATCCTAAGACTTAAAACATGGATAAATGAGAATATGTTTTAGTGACTAGCGGTCAGAAAATTGATTTTTGTTGTTACATAAAGAAACTTGAGATAATTATTATAGGGAAATGAGTGACTGCAAGACTGGTTTGTGACAAGAATGAAAGTGAATAAACTTAGATAGTTTGGGCATGTTGAGAGAATGAAAGATGACAGAAAATATATATTTGAGTGAGAGAAGAGTGGTAAGGAATCGTGGCCGCCCGATCATGTCAATCAGATCCTCAAGGATGGACGCGTTTTGAGTAAAAGGAATCGGAGAGTGTGTATGACAAATTGCATGAATGTGATGGAGGCTAGGAGTGTGTGTAAGGATAGGCATCAGAATTTCCTACATGTAGTTTAATATAACAAATAGTTATCTCAACTTTTTTTTGTATTGATAAAATGTATTAAAAAATGGTAAATGATCGTAAAAGTTTATTGAATGGAGCGAAATTAACCCCAAAAAGTAAAAAATAAAACGCTATTTTTAAGATTTTATCATGCGATTTTGAACCTTAATGCCGCGGGAAACGACCGTGACGTCATAGTTGGGTCCGAGAGGCTTCTGTGAATAGAGACTTCGAAACGTAATTGAATAAGGGGATAGTGCTACTAGGAGTAATCACTTATCCTGAATTCATTACGTGAATAAAAATGCAGGGTAATTGAAACAGGAAAGTGTGGTAATTAGAGCCGGAAGTTCTTGAGAAAGGGGAGAGTTACATATATATTTATACAGACAGACAGTGTGTAAGCACTAACTGTAATGCCCGGCGTGCGGCAATCTAATTAATCACTGTAATATACACATCACACTGCTTTGTACTTACATACTTACGTGACGTCTATCTATTTCTATCTATATCCTCACGCCACGTCCCTTGAAATGTAGGCAGAGAAGACAGAGCGTCAGACAGCCCTATCCTTGCACACACTCCTAGCCTCCGTCACATTCATGCAATTTGTCAAACACGCTATCCAATTCCTTTAACTCAAAACGTGTCCATCCTTGAGGATCTGGTCGACATAATCGGACCAAGTTAGTCTCGGGCGGCCGCGCTTCCTCACCCCTCTTCGCTCACTCTTAAGATAGGGGTGAGATTTTTGGGACATGTAGGGAGGATGAATGATAAAAGAGAAACGATGAAAATATATCTGGGAAAAAGAAGAGGTTTATTTTGTTTGTTTTGTTTTTTTTACGTACGATTTTTGTACACTTCACAGTAAGCTTGAAAAGCTTGTGTCGTGAAGTGGAGTTAGTCGATTAGGGATTGACCACGCCCCCGCCGGATTAACAGTCGAGTGCGTTACCAACCAGGCTACCGACCACCTCTAAGGTTCTAAGAATAACATGACTTGACCATGTAGACCAGATTCTCAAGTACGGACGTGTTTTGAGTAAAAGGAATCGTAGAGTGCGTATGACGAATTGCATGAATGTGACGGAGGTAAAGAGTGTGTATAAGGATAGGAAAGTTCTCGCTGTTTACCCAGCAAGGGTTGTGACGTGAGGGAGGGTGAAATAAACTAAAAACCTTCTATCCAATTAGGGTGGGTTTTTCATTACAGTCCATTAAAATAAAAATCCACTTAGCTAAACTCTCTGTCTCCCTTATCTATCAACTTTAATACATCGCTTTGTTAAACCACTCACGAGTGTCTAATATTAGTTTTGTATCAATTATTCACTATTCAGGTACCTCAGCAGTGGCGTATACAGGTTTTCATTGCGGTGGGGGGCGATCTAGTATAATGCTTTGGGAGGGGGGGAGGAAACTAAGCCTGACCATTGTTAAACCGAAAAATCTCCTGTCAACAGTTGGAAGCTGGGGGGAGGCAACAATTTTAGTAGACGTATAGCAAAAAAGTAATAATAGCGCCGCAGGTGAAATTTTTCGTGAAGGTGAGTAAAAATGGTCGTGTCTTAGGTTAGAATAGATTTTTTTTTTGAATAATGGGTGAAGTGATGAACCTGGCTATCTTTCATGTTTTTAAAGATCGTTTTTTTTAAATAATTGTTTTACATTTCGGGGGGGCTGGCCCCCTCGCTCCCCCTCCCCCCCCCCCTATATACGCCCTTGGGTACCTGAGTATATTACTTTTATAGACTTTAATGGGGTAAGGATTAACCTATTTTTATTGTTTACTTTCAATACATACAATTATTTAATGTAGATAAGAATTTACCACATAAGTTGTCAGTGTAATGAAAAGGATTTCTTGATTAGGATTTTGTGAAGGGCTATCGAAATAACACCCTACCCTATACACTATCAGCCTTATTTATAAACCTTACTTAAAAGTTAATCAGTATAATAAGGGTGTACTAGCGAAAAAAATTATTCATAAGCTTCATTTAACTTTAAGAAACCGCTACTCAGCATCGTAACTTTAATACAAGCCATTAGGTCTATTAGCCGTGTACTACGCTAATACAGAACAATATGGATGCCATTACGGCAACTGTAACAGGTGATTTGTTTTCAAACACAACCAAAAAACAATGTATTATTATTGAACACGCGTAATTTATTGCAAATTGAGTAAAAAAAATCCAATCCAGGTGTCAGGGGCACTAATCAAAGTGTAATTAGACATATTTTTAACATTTTAATACAATTATGACGCCATCACATGTTACTGCCGAGTTGTTTTGGGATCGCGTCGAAAAAAGTATGTGACATATTAGTATTGAATTTACGTGGGTACTTAGCTACAAATCGAATGATTTTCAATGTGTTACGAACACTACAAAATATAACAACTGTAAGCAAAGCGTAATTAGGCAAATTTTTAACGAATTTATCATGAACAACATACACACCACATCCACACGACCTTTCATTGCAACTCAAATGTCAATGTCAAAACACGTTGAAACCATAGAAAAACCACGGAAATTGGCGCCAAAATTGTAACCATAAATAAATTTCTATGGAATTTTGCACGTTTTTAAGACATTTCTATGGAAAACAGTAGCAAACTTAACCGAAACCCAGCCGAAATCCTAGTAACTTCGCGATTAGTTATTTGACGGCTAAGTAAGGTTTTTGAATAAAATGTTTTTTATGTGTTACTTAAGCCCTAGTATGGCAACTAACTAAGTAACCTCTGAGATCTGTATTAGGCGAATCTATTGAATAAGGCTGTATGTATCGATTTTTAACCATTTCGAAGTAATGGTGTTTTGGCAAACAAAAGTTGTACGAAATTACATATCATCGACTTATGAACATCCCTAATGAAAGAAAATTGTTCTACTTTTGTGTGCAGTATTTTTTTTTTTCAAATTTCATCATATTTTCTGATTCTGCCAAGCGTACGTGCGTCCGGGATTCTTCGGATGGCTTTCGTGTGCAATAGAATAATACTGATATTTCAGGCACAATGCTTGTATTTTAGGCCCCACGCTGAGCCTAATCCTGTGATATCCGTGATATCTCTTCATCATTCCTATTTCTATGTTGTAGTGTTTAGTTTTATATAGTGTTTAGTACTTTTAGGTTAGTTTTACAATTAATAATTGCCATGTACTTTTGTTGATGTGTTTTGTCTTTCGTCATTCTTTTGCTTGCTTATATGACTTCTTGATCTATAATTATTATAAATGTGACTCAAAAATAATCTGACTATGTTATTATTTTAAATTGTATTAGACTTAAATTCTGACTTATTTTATATATGTGATGTATTGTACTTGGTTTGTTTCAAAGTTTGACATATTCTGAACATTATTTTAATTATTTATATTCAAATTTACTCTTGTATTTTTTAATTATTTTAATTATCTGACATCAATTTATTTCCCATTTCAATATTTTATTAATCAGACTTTTACAATTTGCTTCGAATTTTTGTTTATATAATTTTATTTTTATTGTTTGAAATTACTATTGACCGATTAGCTAATTGTGTACACTAATAACTGGGGGTTACTTGAACACTGCATGTGGTATACTAATATTGTAATTAATTCATAAGTAATGCCTGTATGTGTACCTTGAATAAATAAATAAATAAATAAATAAATAAACTGGATAGGTGAATTTTTCCCAGTATTAGGCTGGTGAGTTAATGTATGAATGTGGACTCTTCTGGCTGATAATACTGAGAAGTATGTTGGCAAAGTCTTGCCTCCGCGTATAAAAAAATATAATACATAAAATTTTCAGTGGATGGCTTTTTAAGTTATTGAATTTTGAAGAGGAAAATGAACACAACACAACAATATGCAGACAACACAATAACAACGACAGATGAAGTTAAATAAAAACGCGATAAAAACAATATGTCGTGTCCCCAATAATTAATTATCCATGATTAATGTTCTCCCCTTGCTTGAGCGTCGGGACGTGCGTTACGATGCTTATTATAGGTGTACCTAGACATTACTGTGAAACATGCTGATCTTTCAATCTATTGTGCTATATCCGGCCATATCCGGTCCGGAATACCGGCGGCCACGTGAACAAAAGGCGCGCACGTGGCCAAGTGTGGGAGTATGAGAATACCCTCTCATTCCTTATTCTGTACCGTATCTGTTACAGGGAATGTATCACATCTAGGAATTGTATACAATGCCTGGGAAATTTATACAATGCCGGGTCGATTTAGGAAATTTGTGAACTAATTTGTAACAGGTTCCTTCTTGAATTCATACTTTCCTAAAGAAACACAATCCCCCGTTTTCACCTACTCTTACCTAAGAAGGAGACCCCTAAGAAATTTCCATACAAAAACAGAGATAATATTCTATTTTTTGACACGCAGGCCTACCAACCACACCCTAATTCCATACAAAATGCAACACGCAACTCACCTAGCCTGGGCAGAGATATTTGGGCACCTAACATAGGTGAGTTGCGTGTTGCATTTTGTTGCGTGTTGCAGTTGCGAATTAGGGTGTGGTTGGTAGGCCTGCGTGTCAAAAAATAGAATATTATCTCTGTTTTTGTATGGAAATTTCTTAGGGGTCTCTTTCTTAGGTAAAAGTTGGTGAAAACGGGGGAATATGTTTTAATAACTCATAAACTTATTATTTATTTCGGCCAAGCTGGCACACCGATAAAATCGAGAATAAAAAACTAAATGAACAAGAAAAACATACAAACATACAAAAAAATGGGCATAGTACAGATTATAAAGCATTGTTCACTAGGGCGAACTTATCGCAGAACTGCGATTTCTTTCAGTTAACCCCAGCAATCAAACCGAAGAACCTATTTATTTTTGCAGGTAAACTGGAGTCGCACTTACAATTACATAATATGATACGTTTAAAAAATGTATAAAATTTCTAATAATGTGTATAATATATTAGATTAATATATAAAACGTAATTTATAGTGAAAAAAATACAATAAATTAAATTTAGTTCACACATTTTCTCGATTCACAAATCACCCAGTTAGGGTGAACTGCCTAATTTAAAAAAAAACGATTTTAGGCACTGTATACATTTAGGAGTTGTAGACAAAAACGGATTTCATACATTTCCGGTTACATTGATACTAAGCTCCCCTTCATAAAAAGCTACAGCAATTTTGCAACGTCCGCAAAATGTAACGATTCTACTTATTGATGAACACAATAGCACACTCATCCTTATCTTTTTTTTTTTATTCTCCTCACTCCCTCTTAAGAACATCGGGAGGCTAAGTAACTTCTCCATTTAGAGCTGTTATAATGTCAACCATGTCATCAAACCCCAACGAAGCTATCACATTTTAGTTAACTACTTATATGCATTTCTCTGATCGCAGTGGGATCCAGAGTCATAGGGTTGGCAGTGACACAGAGAACTATGGAGAGGAAGATGCTGGGCATTTCTTTAAGGGACAGGGTACCTTAAAGAAATGCCCAGTATGTTCGTATCAGAGAGAAAACCAAAATAACCGATGTAGCGGAAAGGGTCGTTAGCCCTAAATGGAGCTGGGATGGGCATTCTGCCAGGTGCCAAAACTCCCGATGGACCAAGAAGATAATAGAATGGCGGCCAAGAACAAGCCGAAGAAGCGTCGGTAGACCCCAGGCAAGGTGGTCTGACGATATCAAGAAATGTGCCGGTGGTGGATGGATGCAGTGTGCCCAAGACAGGGAGCTGTGGAGGACCAAAGGGGAGGCCTATGTCCAACAATGGACGTGAGTGGCTGCAGAAGAAGAAGGGTTGGCAGACCCCAGGCGAGGTGGTCTGATGAAATCAAGACAGGGAGTTGTGGAGGACCAAAGGAGAGGCCTATATCCAACAACGAGAAGATGAGGAAGAAGAAGGATTGTCTCTCACTCTTTTTTGACATTTCTTCGAGTGTTCTGTAATAGTTCACGCGTTCTACTCCCATTTCGCGGTGGATGAATGGACTGGAATTGGTGAATTTCACATAAGTGCAATTTGATCTCATTAAACCAGCCGACAGTCAGTCACAAGCCTAATGGGAAGACCATCCTTGGATGTGTATCTGTTGAGATAACTACTTGTCATTTAACAACGACATACAGAAAATCCGATACTTAAATTTTGACAATAAAAAATATCTTATGAAGGTTTTCCGGGCTATCCATGAGACCTTAAAATGGTTGTATTTGGTTGGTTCTGGCAGTCGACCTGAATCAAAAATAACTTCGCATGGCCCATTCAAATGCCAGCCTCGTCAATTATTGATTACGTATTCAGATATGTACGTAGATAATTGTATTAAAATATTTACAAATCTAGTTTCAGCTGTACAATATACTCGTATTTCATAATAGCTGAGTTACCCGTGCAAAATATAACAAACCAACTCGGCATACTTTATAGGCTTAAGATCTGAATTTATTTTCCAACGCCCTTTCATACGATACCACACTCGACCCCACACAATCCTTGGATCCCCTCATCATCATGGCATCTCCTAGTAAAAGTTATTTTTCCAAAAACCTGCGACGTTAGGACACAGCCTATATTATCGCAAATATTATTCGAAATTTTCGCAGCAATCCATCGTTAAAATGCGGGAGTTATGCAAACACTTACAAAAATCCGACTTTATTTTATATATATAGATAAAAACACGAGTGGAACTGCCGAAAAAAACGCTTATAGAAGAAGCCTTCTAAATATTGAATGTGTGTAACATACGTACCCAGAAACGTATGTATTTGTGTGTGTATTTTTTTCAGGTTAAAAGTATAGACAATGGCATATTTATGTATAAGTATTACGTAGGTACCAGGAGCGAAGCTACCTAAGAACACGATTCCCATCGAGTTACCTTTTGGAAAAGATGATGGGTATATAATAGTGTCTAATTTGACGTAATCCCATAAGAAACGTTAGCCCCGGCTTCCCTTCTGCAGAAATCCACCCTTCGCCACTGGTAGGTACTGTATTATTATTTTACGAGTAAGTATTGGTAAGCCTGCCTCCCCTACCTCCCCCCCAAGAGACTGTCATGCTAGAAATTACAGGTGGACACGTGGAATACGGTATGATGGACAATCTATGCGACACCAGGAATTGGCAACCTTTTAGAAAATAAAAAAAATCAATCGTTAAAATTCTGCGAATTTTGTGTAAGTATGTAAGTTTAACGACGAGTCTACACAGAATAAAATAGGAACATAATCAGTATTCCCCCTCTTCTCAATCAACACCTAAGTGCTGAGGATCGTGACCTTCAAACACGAAATGTTTCAACGGTCTGGCCCACCCTTGGGCCTGAGGTAAAACACGAAAAATGGCGGACATGTTGGCGTTTTACGCGGTTTTACGCGTTGTGACAGGGTTACCACAATGAAAACAACGTTATCAACATGGCAACAATGCGAAAAACGTCAACGTCAACGACTCAGGTCTCTGGTCTGTCTTTCTCCGAGTCCCGGGACTCTGATACACCTACGTCCTACACGTTGTCGTTCGATGTCACTTATTTGCAAAGGGTTTATTTAATACCAAAAAAAAAACTTTTTCTACGGCTGCCAACAGTGCCAAATAGTTTTTCATAATATGGATCAAATAATTATGCATGTAGTATGGCATTGGAGAGACCAGAGTCAGAGATTAAGATCGTGAGAGCTTAGGTATTGAAGTGCGTCAGCGGAAAATTGTGAATGTCTTCCATTGTGCCGTTGATCAAATCATGAAATAGGTATGACATTATACAATTAAATTATCGTTAGATCTCTTCTGTGTTAAGTTTTACAGTTGTCTCTGGCAGAGCAGGTCGACGATTTTTGTCTGTGAATACGTTCTGTCAGGGAGCTGTCATTCTTTTCTCTTTCCAGTTTTCCGTTGTGTCATAGCCGTGTTAACATCGCGAAAATGTAAATATTGAAATTTACTGTGTGTGAAGTATCAGAAATAAACACAAGTAGCCAACACGTTCTTTTAATTTACAATCCAACTTATCCAGCCCATCTTTTCTCCACCCTGTTTGATTCAGAGACCATTGGTTGTCAGTGTCTAATCTATGTATTAGTAGACCATTATGAAGTGGTCTATATTATAGACAGTTATTTGATGGTAGTGAAGTGACCACCGTACTATAGGTACGTACCCACCACAAGTCCTAAGTATTTAATATCTGATGGGGCAAAAAATCAATAAATGCGTACAGTTGATACCCTCACTACACTCTATACAATATGTACTATACAGTGTACACTACACAGCTAATGCCGAGGGGAAGACACTACTACTTAGATGTTTTAAGACATATTCAAATATAATAACTCGATAACTTAAAATGGAGCTGGACAGGAAAGGTTCCCAGACGCTCCGATTCTACATGGATCAAAAATATTATCTAATGGTAACCTAGAATGAGCAGAAAGAGCGCAGGAAGGCCTCGGGCTGGATTGCCTGACGATGTGTATAATATATTATTTAATTGGGACCAAGAATATGTCCTTGCGGTACTCCGCATTCATAAGTCGTGAATCCGCTTTTACTATCTATCTATCTATCTATCTATCTATACCCTCACGCCACATCCCTTGCAGGGTAGGCAGAGAGGACAGAGCGCCAGACAGCCCTATCCTTACACACACTCCTAGCTTCCGTCACATTCATGCAATTAGTCATACACGCTCTCCGATTCCTTTTACTCAAAACGCGTCCATCCTTGAGGATCTGGTCGACATGATCGGACCAGGTCAGTCTCGGACGGCCGCGCTTTCTCACCCCTCTTCGCTCATTCAGATATATCTTTTTTGTCATCCTGTCATCATTCATTCTCTCAACATGCCCAAACCATCTTAGTTTGTTTACTTTCATTCTTGTCACTACACCAGTCTTGCAGTCACTCATTTCCCTAATAACCTCATTCCTTATCTTATCTCTCAGCGTTTTCCCGCACATTCTTCTTAATGACCTCATTTCTACTGCATTCAACCCTGGTTCATCCTTCTTCATCCACGTCCACGTCTCACTAGCATACATCAGGGTCGGCACCAAGACAGCATTGTGCACTAGCACTTTTGCTTTCATAGACACATTGCTACTACTAACAATCGGACCGAGCGCACCATTCGTCCTAGTACCGGCCAGCTCCGCTTTTACACATTTTTACACATTCATTAATTACTATTGATGATGGATTTCCACAGTGTTAAGACAAAACATTTGAATTGAAAATCAAGGTTACCTTGGGAGAATGATTTTCATCCGTTCCCTACTCTATAACATATCCAATCCTCAAAATTCGACGCTCTTCGTAAAGCTTAGTAAAGCAGTTACAAAAATTCACTACATTCAATGCGGCTTTCATCGCCAATTATGTAAAGTACTTATTCATTAAAACTACGTGCAGGTATGTAACAGTTTTGCAAGGTTTTTTGAAAATTCTGTAATTAATATTATTTGCGAATTGAATGATAAATCAGATGTCTTAATGAACTAAATCAAGTTATGTTCCTTTGTGGCAAAGTACAAGTAGATAAAATTTATTTTTAACTTTCGTTAGAGTACAAAATAAGGTATATTTTTATCAAGTGGTCCTTAAATCCCAAAATATATACTTCAGTTGATTCCAGCATCAATCTTCAAAGTGGGCCCAGAACAAAGCCCTGTGGTACTCCGCATTTAAAAGACTTGAATCCACATGTTCACAATTGGTGTTTTTATTTATATTTCAGCTATTCAAATAATTATCACAAGCACATACACACACGCACACGATCGAAACGCACACACACTCTAAAAAAATACAAATTATGATAAACACGACAAACAAACCAAAAAATTGTATCTGTGGATCTAACAAAATGGATAAAAAGCGTACAATATAATATGTCGATGTGGATTATGCTATAAAAAGGTGGGTGGTTTGCAATCAACACATGTAAAGTGGACTTCAGGCCAATTTTTTTTGAGCCAATTCTTTTGCAGATTCTTAAATTTCGTGTCTTACTTTTTTTCAAATAGCCTGACACCACTTTCACCTAGCGACTTCTACGTTGAAACAAACTAGAGGAAAATGGATTACAGACAGCATTGCATCAAAACAAAAACAATAAAAATAACACAGTTTATGTTGTAATTTGACAGGAAAACCCCTCCACCAGACAAATATGGTTTAGTTCTTAATTCGATCCTAACTTTCACGATCCTATTACACGTTTCACTGGTATTATAAATCAGGAAATTCCACCATTCCTTATGTATATGACAATTCGTTGGAAGATCGGTTCATTTCTGTGTTTGGACGGTTCGGCATCGGATGATTTTACTTTTGCATGGGGAATTTTTGAGTAAAAATGAACCGTCGTAATTTAACTTAACTTAGGGACCATCGGTACGACATAATAAAAATGATATTTTTAATTTCCTTTTCAATGTTTCTCTTATTCAGAAATGTTCGTCATAATTTGAAAGGTCATTTTAACTCGAAACTTTGACCCGATATATTTTATCATTATTGTTTCTTCAGAATGAAACTAATGAGTTTATTAGACTGAACACATACCCGAGTAACAAAAAAAGAATGATAGAACTAAGTAGGTACCTTTACTTACTATGATGCTATTGGGGTAAAACTTGAATAATTCGGGGTTTTTCTATGAAAAGTGAAAATCTCGAGTATCTCGAAAACCGTGAGACTTTGGACTAAGCTAAGTTTGTCTCAGAACATCTCAAATGACCTCTACTATGGCCCCTGAATATTTCTGTATCAATCTATTAGTCCAAGAGCCCGCTGCTTAATTTATGACGTATCTGTTTTTTGATCGAAATGTGGTACAAATGATAGCTTACCAATAGGGTATTACATCGCACTAGGGTTGCCTATCAAAATCTTGCCGCAACCCCCCCTGCCCCCCCCCCCCCCCGAAAAGGTCCCTCTTCGCGGTTTTTCGCATTTTATAGGAATATGGTTAGAGATAGGAGAAAGTTGTCAATGACAAAAATAATCCTTTCTAAATTCTCTACAAAAAATGGGAAGTCAATTTTTTCGTAGAACTAGCAGTTTACCCGCAATGGCCGGTCCAAAACCGAAATTCATTTAAAATACAAAAAAAATGTATTTAAACTAAATTGGTTGAAAATTGATAAGAGCTACAGGAAAATAGTCAGAGAACGAATTAATTACCATAGTCTTAGCTACAAAACGAGCTATAACTTATGTTCATACATCTAATAATTTCGGAGTTATTACAATAAAACTCAGAGACGAAAATTCTTTAAATTTAGTTTTTCATAAAATAACCAGTGATATAGCGCCGCAGGCCAAAATTGTTTTCCCATAAAATGTTAGTAATAATGGGTGGAAGAATGTGAAAGAAAAAAAATCAAACTTTTTTTTTTATTTTTTCAAAAAATATCCTGTTTTTTGACCGGCCATTACGGGTAAACTACTAGTCCTATAAAAAATTGACTTAACGTTTTTTGTAGAGAATTTAGCAAGGATTATTTTTGTCATTGACTACTTTCTCCTATCTCTTACCATATTCCTATAAAATGCGAAAAACCGCGAAGAGGGACCTTTTCGGGGGGGGCAGGGGGGGTTGCGGCAAGATTTTGATAGGTAACCCTAGTGCGATGTAATACCCTATTGGTAAGCTATCGTTTATACCACATTTCGATCAAAAAACAGATACGTCATAAATTAAGCAGCGGGCTCTCGGACTAT
This sequence comes from Ceraclea dissimilis, assembly GCA_963576895.1. NCBI lineage: Eukaryota > Metazoa > Arthropoda > Insecta > Trichoptera > Leptoceridae > Ceraclea > Ceraclea dissimilis. The sequence goes on from OY756362.1 coordinate 20,950,386, forward strand.
ATCAAATACTCTATATTACGCATTGGTTAAAAAAAAATCTGATTCTTTTAAGTTTAGACGAAACTACTACAAATAGAATAAATAGACTTTTTAACTATTTATTGCATAATTCAAAAATAATGTTGGTTCAATCTATAGCAGGTGTAATTCGTCCGTACATACTTTAATAATATAACATTTCCCAATCATAAATTGTATGTATCTAATGACTACGTGAACTATATACCAGAGCAGTAGGTAAAAAATATCAAATCAAATTATTATGGCCTGTCATTAGTCACGCTATGGAAGTACAAAATAGTCATAGACAAATAAAAACATATTTGTCTATGCTCTGTATGACATTTAATGAACTGATTTTCTCTCTATCAATTTGGCAGAACCATAGCACTGTAACAGATGCAAGTTACGTAAACGATTTTTGACAATATAGTGCGGAAAAACAAAGATGGAGGTTATACTAATAATTTTGAGTGTTTTTAATTCAAATAAGGAACGGCTATCTGTCAAAATGGGTTAGAGACATGCGCAGAGTGACTTCAATTCTATCCTAAAGAAATTGTTCTTTATTTGAATTTGTGACGCAATCTACACTACATCTTAGTCATACAGTTTTCTCCTTATACCTGTGACGTCCGTTTCCGGAGAATATTTGTAATTTAAATTCGTAAATCGAACGAAGATTATTCAAGATGTGATACTAATTAAAGACCATACTGTAATTAATGTAACTGGGTTTGTGTATGCAAGCCATGACTCTTTAAAAAAGAAAAAAGGAATACATAAAATATTTTTGTGAATGTGGCCAGATTGAGACTGTAGTGAAGAGATGTTCTGACAAGAAGTTTGTAGGAGTTCTTAAAGAAATCCAAAAGGTGACGCCAAGGGCAATAGACTACTTGCAGAATATTGACGCGGAGCTATGACTCCTAGATAAATTGTACGATGATCGTATCTATACAAAAGAAGAATGAAGACAATGACATTTAAACGGATTACTGAATGCCTTTGGACAAGAAAGAATAAGCTGGAATTTTGGGGACAAATTAAACGAAAATTTAAAATCCTAGCTCTAATACGTGTGCTTAGTATGAAAGGTGATTGAAAATCTTTTGTTACGGGCAGCAACTCTAGTGAGAGTTGTACGAAAATTGGAAACGCATTGAAGCGACGCGACGTTTGGTTTCGTAAGACGTATATTGAAGAGCCGTATTTATGAGGCTTACTGTGTTCTTGATTCAATATTGTGGCGTATAATTGGATATCATAATACAGTTGGATTTTATTAGATTATTCATCTATAAATCATACAATTTATGACAAAACAATCGGGAAACTTCATAAATCTCTAGCGGAATAATAACTTTGTTGTATTTTGCAATATTCCTATGTAATTGTGTCGAGGGATTGCTGTTTGTTGTCAATAATGGCAACATCCCAAAACAAATAAACAAAAGCTGTACGATTATGAGATAATTAACAAAAGACAAACATGTTTTTGTCCAAGTGATGGATGAGAAAACATTGGGAAATGTCTTAATGATCCCTGAAATGTGCCACGAAAATGTTTGTTGTTTTTTCGCGCTAATTAACTGAAGAAATCTTAAAAACAAGAAGACATAAAGATTCTAAATTTGAACACAGAAGATACGAGGCTCAATAGAACGAAATTTGAAAATATGAAAATTCAAATCACAGAACGCCTCTTGGAAATCCCAATTTACATACTGTGCAATCGAATAGTTCCACTTTCATCCACGGAGGACGACACCAGTACCTACCATCGGCAATATTTCTACGAAACTAATCAAATATGTATGTAGGTATGTTTAATGGTGACCTATGACTATAAACGAATGAATGAGTAATGGCCTATGTATTGTAGGCCTATGTAAATACATAGGCCTACAAGATGAAGGAATACAAAATTAATATGTATTGTAAAACGAAATACTTCGATTGATGGCGATTTATATTTACAAATACATCGAAACACGCGCGTTACAGGTAAATAAATGGCAGTTTATTATTTGGTTTAGAAATGGAATGTTATTCAAATTATGATTATGAATCCACCACCATTCGAATGCCTTCGAATTTTAAACATCAAGGGCAAAAAAAAAACAAACTATAAAAATGTTAATTGTGTTGTGATTATGTATTAAATACACTATTATTAAAAAAATACAACAATGGCCAGATTACAATAACAAGGTTCGCGCACATAGCCACTAGTGACGTATGTTAACAACATCGTAAGAATCAAAATGATTAAAAAAAATAACAATACTGAAAGCACGGGGCGTTATGAGCTAAAATAGGACGATAGAAAACAATACATTCGATAACTTTATTTAAAAAAAGAATATTTCAAATTAAACCCATTCTGCAACCATTGCGAGAAATCTCGCAATGTAAATCGTGCCCCACACGACAAAACTCGCATCTCTCGTACTAATGTTTTCTTAGAACCTCGACCAAACACAAGACTTTTTTATGTTTGAAGAATTATTAAAATCCAAACATTATAATTTATATGTGTACTTTTATAACTAATTTGCAATAAATTTAAATTTACAAACCCCTATCGAATGTATTTTTACTATCGTCCATATATATTTGTGCAGATTTCATTTTTTACTTCACAAAAAATAGTCACGATATTTTTTCTTGGAAAAATATCAATTCTCATAAAAATTAAAAGAGTAAAAAACAAAAGAAAATTAAAACAACTAAATAGAAACAAAAACAAAACAAAAAACAATCCCACTCTCACGCTATTTACTCTCAGAATAACAATAGAAATATCATATTCGTGTTTACATTTTGTCTCAATGAACTCCATTTTACACTCAGCCATTTGATCTTCTGCAAGAAAATTTAAAACAAAATGGCGCTCAGTTTCTAACTTATAACAAAATTGTAAATCTTAAAACTCCCTGAATAAACTTAACCTACAAATTTGTTGTAGTATTTTTATTGGCAATGAATTGTGAAATTTAATCGTCATTACAATTTTCATCTGCATAATAATTTTTATAAAATGCAAAAAATTATGTTTGTAGATTCATTGACAAACAAAAAATACTACAACGATATAATGTTAGTAAAATTTCCTTACAAAATAACATTTTTACATATATTCGAAGCAGATTTCTATCTGAATAAATTTGGCAGGCACATTGTTAAAAATACCTACCTAAAAACTAAATGAAATTTGCAATGACCATTGTTTCATAGCATCCACATTTATCTTAGGAATAGGGTACCTACTTAAAGTTTTTTTCGTCGATTGAAAGATATACATTAATCGATAGTTCTACTCACTAAAATCACAAATCAAATCGTGAAATGTTATTTTAATGCACCGTCAATTTAATTTAAATTTGAATTTTCGATAGTTGTTCAAAAGCGCCTTTTCACGAGTTGTCATTGGTTAACGGGGCCGTGACGTCATGAAATTCATAGTCAAAAATTGTTATGTTTGTGGGTTAGGTAGGGACGAGGTAGGAACGTGACGTCACAGCATGGCAGCCAATCAAAAACCTTTTTTTGCGCTGGAATCGAATATGAGGCTTTATTTTATAAATATATCCTCAAAGACACAAAATTTAAAATCTCAAATTTTCGGAAAAAGTTTATGTGCCAAATATCTAAAGAAAAAATGGCAAGGACCCTATTAAATAGTTTGTTCATGGTTCAATGAATTCATGCTTCAAACCGCGACAGATCAGTTAGCCCCGATTTCCCTGCTGAAGAAATCCATTCTTCATCGGTTATCTACGCATTTAGTTCACGATATCCAACCATATTAAAACGCATATATGCCTGCTATACATTGCAAAACGTGACAAATCGAATATATTAAAATACTACACAATTTTACTGCTTCCAATATATGTATGCATAATAATAAAAAATAAGTAAGTCGTACAAAAACATAATGTTCCACGATTAAGTTGGTAAGCGTGTTATGTTTGATACCAACAACACAATCATAATAATCTTTGTAATGCATTATTTTATAATCGCACCAATAAACCAATCGGACAAACTCTATACTGTTTATATTACTTGATTAAATTTACATCTTTTCCCTTTATTGTTATTTCCTTCAGATTGAAAAGCCATAAAATAAAATTAATACTACAACTTGAATAAACAACAACAATAGGTAATTAAATATTTAACATAAATACGAGAAATGGACGAAAAACTATAAAAAGCAACGCCTATTCTAAATAATCGCGGGTAATATATCATTGTAATGATTGTGTACGTGTGAACGCACATTAATCCAATGACCATATTGAAAATTTCAAATACTGCGTTCTAATTCTACATTTCGAATCTTGACAATGGAACACGTTTGAAAATTTAAAGATGGCGGCCATTGAAAATCCAAATATACATACTGTGCAATATTTAATGATGTGTTCTTTGTTCAGGTGGTGCCTACCCAACCTAGATACAACACCGCCTACATTTATTATTGATATTATGTACCTACATATAGGATTGACAACGCGACAGCCATATGACATTGGAATAATACAACAATAATTACGTCTACAATATTCATGCAAAGTGTATTGTATGTAATATTTTTTTATTTCATTTTATTGCGAGTGACATTAATATTTCGGTCGCATTACTATCATGCATCAGGCAGTCGTGACTGCGGGGTAGGTACCTGTATAATATGGTATTAATGGTGCAGTTATAAAATAAATGCATACGTCACTAGCGTGACAATAAAAAAACATGGACGACTACAGACAATACGATAGCAATAATTAAAATAAATAGGTCGCAATAAGTAGTGTTCGTTTTTGAAATTTAAACTTACTACAGGTAACTACAAAATTTTGAATAGTATTGTCAAAGAATCAACACGTTCTATTCCATATTCAAAAATAACTAAAGGAGTTCAATTTGACGAGTCATTCTGACATTTGAATTTAGTATGTAATTTGGCGCCAATCTAAATCTATGGTCAAATTAACCATAGACTAATAGTGCAATCAAGATGGCTGACACCAAAAGACATACGTTTGTATAAAATTGTTTACAAGGTGCAACATCAAAGGTGACAAAATAAAATCAACAACAAAAGCGAAACAAAATACTGACCCGTATTGACTTTGTAATACTGCTGGGTAGCCTGCCGCCCTGATGCCCGTTGAGAATGGAAAACCTGAGAAAAAAAGAAAAAACAAAACATGAGAATAACAGACGACAGAATTTTTGAAAAAAGAATCTTACTAATAAAACAGTCGTATAGCATCGAAAGCACCTAAATGATTTCGGACTGATTTAGAGTAAATTGAAAAAACGTTTTATGTAGATTGCTGTTGTTGATTCACGTCTTGCTGTATTTAAACCAAATCAATTATTGTATTAAAAAAAATATATGGGTTATGGCTGCTTTTTTGCCGAGTGTTTTTGCCAGGTTTTTGCCAGGGTTAAAATGTGTAGTTTTCGAATAGAAACATTTTGCCAGATACGCAAAATGGACAGATCGCAGTTTTTAACACCATACGACTGAACATATTCAGAAAATTTAAGTATCCAATAAGTACAACAGATTTGTAACAGATAAATGCCAAACATAACGCTTTTAAAATAGTAATTTAAAACATGAAAGAAAAATTTTATGGTTCTAAATGTTTTGGTATAAAATGAAAATATCTCAATATTTATATCCCAGGAGTAAACATCTTAATTGCGTGCAATATTTTAGAATCATTCAATAGTAAAAAAGGAAGAATGAAACAAAAGTTGTCACGCTCACGCTGCAACAGTAAATAATTCATGTAGGTACGATAACTCAACTATCTAACTGCCCCAAATGATTTCACATCGTATGTGTGTGAATGTTTACGACATCATCGGACAAAGTTTGAATCTCCGGCTAGTTTAAATTAATGAGATACTTAAGACTTTTGCACTAAAAATAAAAAGGAGGTGGAGAAAATTAAATAGACTGAGAAAAGCGCGGCAAATTAATATCTATTTTGTTATTCCAATTCGAAAATAGAACGAACGATAACAATTTATCATTCTTATGCGACAAGACAGTTCATATTCTTTTTTTAAAATGTATTATGTCAAAACAAATGAAGAGAAAACATGTTTTTTTTCAGTAGTTAAAATAGAACAACGATAGAAAGGGCTGCGTAGTGTTGCCAATAACAACTCTAACAAAAATAGCGACCATTTTGAATGGATGAGGAAAAACAAGATGGCGCATTTGAAGTCAATATACATTCACGAAAAAATCAAATAGTAATGAGTGACTGCAAGACTGGTGTTGTGACGAGAATGAAAGTGAATAAAATAAGATGTTTTCAGCATGTTGAGAGAATGAAGGACGACAGGATGACAAAAAAGATATATTTGAGTGAACGAAGAAGGGTGAGGAAACGCTGGCGCCCGAGACTGAGTCCAATCATGTCGACCAACAGATCCTCAAAGATGGAAGCATTTTAGGTAAAAGGAATCGGAGCGTGTATGACAAATTGCATGAATGTGACGGAAGCTAGGAGTGTGTGTAGAGATAGGTCTGTTTGGCGCTCTGTCCTCTCTGCCTATCCTGCAAGGGAAGCCACGTGAGGGTATAGGTAGAATGATGAGGTAAATATTTACTTCTTTTACCCCTAGTCTCATCAGTGGAGGCTCGTGGTCGACTATTGCCCACTGCCTTTTAAAATTTAAAACACGCTTATTTCAGTTCTAAATTTTTCAGAATTGAATGTAGTATGTGTTTTACTAATCGCTAACTTGTTATCACCAAACTGCAATATTTGCCAAGAGTTTGTCAACCTGAAATATATTTTAACGCAAGCAAAACAATAACGATAATAATAATAAGTCGTCTGTAGAAACACATGTTTCACAATAAATAAACCAGTTATTATTATATGAGTGTGTGTTATTTCAGTTTCATAACATTCATGAAATATCGCATTTTGTCTCACTTAATATGCCTTTCTATCATCAGCCAGTCAGAGACGATGGCTCTGAAGAATTTTGAAAAGTTTGAAAGATCAGGAGAGACCTGAAACTTTGCAAAAAAGTACGTAAACCCGGTGACAATACGTTCCTGTAAAACATTGGATCATCCTTCTCCAGAGACAAAAAAGATGTAAGCGCTTTTAGGGAATCCAAGGGTCATGTGGTATCGTATGAAAAGGCGTTGGGAAAGGAATCCAGATCGTAAGTCAGATGTTGTCCAGCTCAAGACTCGCAAGACACCATGCGATCGAGAGTATCCAGTCACCGCATACCGTCGTGTTTTGTATCTCACGAAAGTGCTTCACGAGCAGAACTCATAGCTTTTCACAAGTTTTGATTATGTCAATTCTTTGGTGGTAGGCGCCATTGGAGTGAAGGAATCCATGCGCCCTGGAATGACGTGTTTGGTATCGTTTGGAAAAGCAGTTCTAGGATGTGTTAAGAATACTTATTTATTTCTGTACCCACTTTGTAAAAGGCACAGGCAATTTATCAATAAGTAACGAGCTTATTACATTAGGCCCGAAGATAGCCTCAGCAATTAGGCCGAAAGCTCGACAACATCGACAATCTACACACAGTACACCCGAGAAGAATGGAGAAGAGATTAACAAGGACCGTGAACATCTACAAAGCAATCTAGCTTATTCTTGCACAACCACATCACAAGATTGTCAATGTTCTTTCCTTATATCCACTGTCAAAAGCGTGCAGAAATTTAAATGTGTTCAGCGAGCAATGGAAAGACAAATGTCAGTCTCTGAGATAAAATCAGAAATGAGGTGATCTGACGTCGAACAAAAGTTGCCGACATCGCATAGAGAACAGCAAAGCTAAAATGGCAGTGGGCGGGGCATGTGGCGAGACAGGACAGTGTCAGATGGGCACCTGAAATCCTGAAGTGGAGGCCCTGGGAGAAAAAAGAGCGGAGGAAGACCACAAAAGGTGGACAGATGACATTGTCCAGCTTACCGGTCGAAGATGGCAGCAGATAGCCCAAGATAGAAGACAGTGGAAAAGTTTAGAAGAGGCCTAAGTCCAACAGTGGAACGCAAGTGGCTAGCAGTAAATATGTTAGTAAGTTCCTTATATCTGACTATAAATATACCTCCACCGTAAGATTTTACGTAAAATGAGGGTAACCCTAAAAGAACTGGACATATTAGAGACAGCTGCTGGCTAGATGTCTAACCTAAACAACAGTTTCATTATTTCGTGTGTTGCAACAACTCCTGTATACATAGCAATTAAATAAAACTATCTTTAGACTGAAGACGAGTCCATATAACATACTGTATTATGTACTACATACTATAGTTACAGATACCTTCTTTATCTACTATGTAGCCAGTACTTCTGAAATATCAGGGAATTTCAGTAAGCTCACTTCAAAATTTTGTCGTGTTTTTCTTTTTGGTAAAAACAATTATCAAAGTTTTTTGACCCCCTCCCGGGGTGCTTGAGTTCTTTCTTTCCAATGGCGCCTCCCACAAACAACTGACAGATTCAAGATTTGTAAAAATATATGTTTTCTACTCGTGAAGCACTTTAGTGAGTTCGGTATGCGGTGACTGGATCCTCTCGATCGCTCGGTGTCTTCCGAGGCTTGAGCTGGACAACATTTGACTTACAATCCGGAGTTCTTTTCCAACGCCCTTTCATGCGATATCACACATGACCACGCACAACTCTTGGATCCCCTGAAACGCCTACATATTTTTTGTCTCTAGAGAAGGGTGATCCAATGTTGTACAAAATTGTATTGTAGACAAGTTTATGCACGTTTGCAAAGGTTCAGGTCTCGATGTATAGTTTTTTTTAATGCATATGGCAACATAAGACCCGGATACTACAGATTCAAATAAAAATCTCTGTATTGAGGAAGTTATTGAAAGATTTGCGCACTAACAAAAAAAACTGAGTGTTGAAAAACATCTTGTAAAATAAGGTTTACCAAAATATATTCATAATAATTTGTTCCTGAGGTGATGGGGCATAAAATATTGAAGAATCACTGAATTCTGAGCCATTTTTTCTCGACAATAATGCGACACTTAGACCGCGTCTCGTCCCCTGGGCTCAGATAACTTGGCGCGCAGCCAATCTCCAAAGAGCGCACCGTTATTATTATAAATCTATTTTATTATTAGGTACCCGTATACGAGCCACACTGTCAACTGTCACGGACGCCCTTCTCTTTCTTCCAAACACTCTCTCTTCATTATATTACGACTAGAAGCCCCGGCGTGGTTAGCACTAACTGGATATTTGTTCAAGAAATGATGAAAGAAAAGGTAATCGTAAAAAAAAAATTATAACCGAGATTCTATGACTTTACGTCCTAGATCCGTGTTTCGCGGACTTCCAAACGATAGCAAGCACGCTCTCCCGGGGTGCGTGGGTTCCTTCATTCCGATGGCGCCTCCCATCAAGAATTGACAGATTCAAAATTTGTAAAATGATAAGAGTTCTACTCGTGAAGCGCTTTCGTGAGATGCCAAACACGGTGGTATGCGGTGACTGGACTCTCTCCATCGCTCGGTGTCTTGAGCTGGACAACATCTGAACTACAATCTGGATTTCTTTTCCAACGCTCTTTCATACGATACCACACATGACCCCACACGACCCTTGGATCCACTGAAACACCTTACTACAACTTTGTTGTCTCTGGAGAAAGATGATCCGATGTTGTACAGAATTGTATTATCAACGTGTTTACGTACGTTTGCAATGTTTCAGGTCTCTAAGTAGTAGTCAGGACGTGTTTGAAAAATCGTTTACAAGACTTGCGCACAAAAAAAACATAAAAAAAACAACGGAGTGAAGTTAAATAAAATCTTGTAGGTAATGAAGAAGAGTATTTTTTTAATTTATTCAACATAAAATACAATTTACAATTATTATATACATAGTAAGAATATAATTAAGCTCTGATCTTGTTACTCCCCGGATATGAGTAAGTTATTCGTGTTCCGAGGAGAATTTATCTATAATCCACTATTTTTCAATCAGGAGGGCTCGTGCATTATAGTCAGGATTAATAAGATGACAAAATGATTAAAAAGCATAAGACAGGCGGAAGTTCTTGTGGCCGCCATGATTCTACTGTATTATTCTGCCTGAAGAATATTTTACTTACAGGTTATTTATTTTATTTTATTTTTATTATAATAAAACTCAAAGAAAAGCTATTTGTGGGACACGGGAGATTAAATGCTTACAAAATACTTCATACATTGTACATAGATGCATATGCATAGACATAGAAAACAGACATATGCAAAGAAATAGACACAATCTATTTTCAGGATCCAGTTGATGGAAAACTCGTGTAAGAATGCCACGGTATTGGACAAACTATTTTTTTTGTTATCTCTGTAACTTTTATTATCATAATTATCTACAAGATTTTAATTATATCACTGTGGTGTTTTTTGTGAGCAAATCTTGCAATGGATTTTTCGACCACTTCCTGACTACTCAGAGATCTGAAACATTCCAAATGTTCGTAAACTCGGTGACAATACGATTCTGTGCAACATTTGATCAGTTTTCTCCAGAGACAAAAAATATGTAGGGTGTTTGAAAGGGATCCAAGGGTCGTGTGGGGTCATGTGTAGTATCGCATGAAAGGGCGTTGGAAAATAAATCCAGATGGTAAGTCCAGCTCAAGCCTTGGAAGACACCGAGCGATCGAGAGGATCCAGTCACCGCATCTCGCCGTGTTTGGTATCTCATGAAAGTGCTTCACGAATAGAACTCATATATTTTTACAAATTTTGATTCTGTCTATTCTTGGCGGGAGGCGTCATTGGAATGAAGGGATCCAAGCGCCTCAGGAAGGCGTGTTTGGTATCGTTTGGAAGGCCGCAAAAACAGTTCTAGGGTGTGAAGTCATAAAACTTTGTTTTTAAACAAAAAAAAAATTTTTTTCTTACTTGCAAGTATTTTCAGGTATTTTTTTTTAAACAGCAG